>LR880967.1:1016942049-1016984619 GCA_904067115.1 Aegilops sharonensis | reverse complement strand
CTTTCCTTTCTCAGTTTTTAGTCATTGTGTTTTCGTATAATGTGCATAGTGTTTCAAAAAAGTGTTCAGCGTGTCTAAAAGTTATTCATCATCCATTTAGAAATGGTCATTGTGTTAATGTTCATCATGTATATAAATGTGTTTATTTTGTATTTAAGAATAAATTTCATCAGGTATAAAAAATGGTCATCATGATTTTTGGAAATGTACATAACATATTTCACAAAATATTCAGCATCTTATCAAAAAATTGTTCCTCTACAATTTAAAAAATGTGCTTCGTGTAATTAAAAGTAATATTCCTAGTCTTTAAAAAAATATTTTCATCATGTATTTAGGAACTATTTATCATGTTGCCATGAAACTTTCATCGTCTAATTAAATAATTTCATTACGTATCTTACAAAAAAAATATGTGAACACATCTTTATTTACATGAGCATTTTCTAAGAAAAATGATGTCTGCCCTATGTGGCTGTCTAATAGGGCGCATCTCCTGGCTTATGTGGTCAAGGAATTCATGATCAATACATCAAAGTCAAATGAAAAGGAAATTTTAAAATTACATGTCTATTAAATAAAAATACGTGAATAGTTGTTTAAATACACGACGAAAGTATGTGAACACTTAATGGAAATACTTATTCAAAAATATTGTCTTGCCATTTCTAAAAATAGAGAAAAATGAAAGAAAGAGTCAAAGAGAAAAAATGTTAGTTTTCTTTGAGGGAATAAAGAAAATGTTAGTTAACATCCGCTCATGGACTGGAACGACGCGCGTGCCACGCTGCTGGGCATGGCCCATACGCGACGCTGCAGGCGAGTCATTCTTGACGCTCGCTAGAGGCAGATATGTAAACGCGCCCTTATATCCTCCTTCCAATTCCTCAACCCATACAGGTACATAATTCAATACCTGCCGATAGAATACCATTAATGAAGAAGAATAGACAAAATTATTATCCTATTCACAATTCACCATTGTTCCATCTAAGGTATCGCCTTGCCTGCACGAAAGAACCATTAAAGATAGAAGCAATGTCCTAGTGGAGAGCTTGATAACCAGTACCATCCTTTTTTCGCTTGTCATCTATGATAAGATGCAAGGCGTTTGACAACTACCTTTCCTCATTATATGTCTGAAAAATCGAGGAATATGTAGTCATGTATAAGTAATTTTAGATGAGAATTCCACCAGCATAATTTCCATGTTACTACTTTAGTTATTTTTTTTAATGTATGTCAGTGGTCTGTTTGACAAAGTAGGCTCATGCATTCTACGATGATAAGTAAAAAAGACCGGATCTCTAAGTTCAGATCTGTACTATGCTGTTATTTATACTTTTCAGTTCAGATCTTAGAGCTATGCTCAGGCGCTTGCACATGATCTGTATCAGGACTCATGGGACTGACTATGCACTCAGTCCAGTCCCTTCCTCTTGGCGGGTACCAGCAACACAAAACAAAGTTAATCACACTTTGATCGGGCACGGCACGAAATCAGGGCTGTCCAAATTCCGAAGGCTGTTTTTACTTCACTGAATCCGAAGATACATTCTCGTGCTAATAGGATACACTGTAATGCATGAACAAATCACCCTTGCTCACTTTAATATCACATCATCGTCATGCCTTTCCTGTTCCGAGTCTGATGCAACACAGTTCTCACAAGCGCTTAAAAATCACAGTTTTCACAAGAAAGCTCTTGTGATATACACAAAGGACAGGGTTTAGAGGACACGCCGGATTAGCAGATGTGCATGGATCAAACTCTTTTTAGTATTAGCAAATGCGCGGTCGTTCCTTACTGTACACAATGCTATCATGTACTAGTAGACAATAGGTTGTCGGTGCAAGAAAAAAGGAAACAAATCCCAAAGCCAGACATAGAGATAAACACTTCAATTCAGAAATACATAGATAATACTCAAGTTTATTCATTCATTCTACAAAGCAAGCAGCAAATGAAAATACAAGGACAACTGACACTGATTCCACTCCTCAAGAGAGCCAAAGCTTGGACGGACGGGGATGTCTCATAGGTGGGGTGGGCTGCTCAGACCGGGAATATCTCATTGTTGGACTCGGACGGGGGGCTCGGCGGTTCATCAATGATAGCCTCAACAGAGGGCGGAGCACCAAGGATACCTGCCCGCCTTTCCTTGTCCTCCCTCTCTTCTGCCCTACTCCAAGGTTCAAGGACTTTCCGTCTGTAGTACTCGACCACAATGTTAACGACTGTGAGGAGCTCGCCGCCGTTGCTCAGCTGCTTGGAATGAGAATACCCGCTGCATCTGTACCCCACGTAGCACAGCATCTCCGTCCACACTTCGGCGAGCATCTCCAACACATGTGCAGGTGGGACGGACCCTGGAGAGATTAACTCTTGAGCAAGATCGTGTGTTGCTCTCAGTGTTCTGTTCTCACTAATGCAAATTAATTTCTGGTTGCCCTTAAATTTTAGATTATCTAAAATGTACTCGTCAGGGATCCTGGACCTACTCGGGAGCATGGACTTCCTCGGGGACCTATACGCATCGCGCCAGGACTCCTCCGAGAGCCAGGACAACGTTAGCACGCTGGCCAAATCCTGGGCCGTGCTGTATTTGAGACCGGTGAGACAATAGCACAACTCAACGTACCTAGCGCGGGTGACGGATTCCGACAACATGTAGGGGCGTGCTGCAAGGAGGAAAAGCATATAATTGGAGATGGCCTTGGTTGCCTCGGCAAGGGGACGCACATCATCTGCAGCAGCTTGCCCTTGATCTTGGTGCCAACGGAGGTAGATATCTGTCGCAATGTGCCACACGAGGATGCTCTCATCCAGGTCCATATCCATCAACTGCTTGAGTCTCTCGTACGAACCCCACTTCTTTAAGGCCGCCCGTCCCCGCGAGTTGATGATGTGATCTGGATCCTCTTCCGTGGACTTGAAGGAGTAGTGGCTTTTCCTTCTCTTTTTGTCCCCGCTACTCCTTCTCACTTGTTTCAGCACCAGTTCCTTGATAGTCATGGAGACGGGGACGGAGCTTGAGTAAACCATTTTGTTCCACCAATCGTCGACCCCCATCCAGCCCGCGATTCTGCTTATTCGGCTGGCCCTGCTGCCAATGCACAAGTCGATCAGGTTGTGTTGCCCCATAGAGCATGACCACCACCATGTTGACCTGTCCCTCTTCGGAACCACGAATCGGCGGATATACATGATTGCAGTGGCAAGAAAACCCCACTCGCGCCTTGTATTGGCTAGTTTGCGTAGTATGATGCTTGGCCATCTAGAGAACATGGCCTTTAGCACCGATACCATCTCCAGTGTAACAGCTCCACCTAGCACAACATAAGTGATGACCACGTCTGCTCTGCTATACTGGTCACCCGCCGACAAACCCGACCTGTGGAATAGCACGAACGCCACGGCGGTCGACACCGAAGAAATTACGCGTATGCAGAGGCCATGCCATGCGTGGATCACCTCGGCCTTGCTGTACACAACGTCATGCGTCAGACTGAGTTGCATCTCCACCACCTTGAATAGCTGGCCCGGGAGGATGACGTCCTCCTGGCCCTCACTCCGACTCCGGTACATCACTACTTTCGGCAATGGCCCTTGCAACAGGTCCTTCGGAACATCCAACATGAGGTAGGCCATCTGCAACAGCCCCTCTGTGTCCTGCAGATAAATAGGTGGTCCGTAGAAACCCTTGACCCTCCCGTTGAAGGATCGGTACCTGTTGTCTGATGCGCTAGTGCTGGCTCGCTTCAGGGCCCACACCCTCTCCCCATACTTGACAACGCCCACCACAAACATGAGTATGGAGGCATTCCGAAGCAGGCTCTGGGTGCTAACGACGGTGGACTCGTAGAGGATGTACGCAGCCGCCGCGACCTGCACGCCGAGGGCTTGCAGCTGCCGGAGCCATAACCGGTTGTCTTCTATGGCGTAGGCGGAGATGTTGTCCTGCCCGCCGAGGTGCAGCAGCAGGAAGGGCGCCCAAAACGCCATTAGCTCGTGATCACTTGACCTGCTCGTCACGGACAGATGGCCCAGGGTGTAAGTCGCTACCGAGTCCGCCAGCATGTACGCTGACCAAATCACGGCCCTTAACATGCGGGAATCGATGCGCCGACGAAAGTCTGCCAGGACAAGAAGCACTAGCTGCAGCGCAAAGCTCAGCAACACCATCACTTGGATCCCTCGTTCTTGCCATTGCTCCACTTGCACCTCCACTTTTGCCATTGTTTCTATGCTGAAATAACATATACAGTGAAAATTGCATACAGCAAACAGGGACTATAACTACTCCCTCAGTCCAGAATTATTGGTCACAGAAATGGATAAAAAATGAATGTATCTAGAACTAAAATACGTTTAGATACATCCATTTCTGCTACAAGTAATTCCCAACGGCGGGAGTATATGATAAATTTACCAAAACTTGATATATGTTCTATAAACAATGCCCCAAACAATAAGAGTCTGTGGATATTAATTTACTCGTAAGAAAATAATTCTCTAAACCCGGTGTAGCGTCTATTTCTCTCTCTCTCCCTCTCTCTCTCTCACACACACACATACACACAAACACACACACACATACACACACGCACACACACACACACCTTCAATTTGCCTATAAATGTCTGGAGTGAGGGAGCCTGTAGCTAATCAAAACACTTATCTGCCGGATGAAATACGAAGTAGAAGAAGAAGTGATCCGTGCAGAGTAAACTTACATCAGCAATGGCCAGAGAAGTAGTCGATGGATGACCCAGATCCGCGAACGATGCCGCTACACCGGAAGCAAAATATTTGAGGTGGAATAAGCACAAGTGAAATGCAATGATATGTGTTAGCCTTAGCGGTGCTGGACAATAGATATACGCATACAGGCATGCACCCGACCACTAGGTAATACTAATGTAGCAAACGATCCACACGGCAGTACTCCCTCTGTAAACTAGTATACAACGTTTCAAATCACTAACTACAGAAGGAGAATCACCGTGCCGCATCATTTAGATCACTATTTTAATGATCTAAAATGTTTTATATTAGTTTGCAGAGGGAGTAACAGACATGTTAACCCCGACAAGGCCTTCCCCTCGAGTCGCTGCATTGGCATTCATAGTAAATGGTTAAACTGCTGCAGTAGGGTACGGTGCAGCATCTTTCAGGACAAGTTGGTAAATTTCTAAGCTAGTAGTAGAACCCAAGGTTGAGGGTTTAGGTCCCCGGGAGCTTTTCGGGTTAACTACTCGTTTCCGCCATGATGCATGGTAGACGGTGCTCAGTCCATATACTCCCAAAAGACAATGTCTATACTGTGTCCCGTGACCCGTGTAGTGGTGCTGTTTCCAGTGGGTTTCCCCGTTTTGATTCCAGAGCATCCGATGCACACTCCAGAGCATCCGATGTAGGAGTATGTACGTAAGACTGGGAAAGGCCACACATAAATATATTAGAATATAAATGTGTTTAAGATAAAGCTAGGAATTAAAGATAGAATATATTAAATCATGTATGACTTGTCTTCTACTCCAAGTCTCTCTCCCTCACATGTACTTCTATATATACCCTACACAAGGGTCAGATTACAACAACAAATACTTTAGGTTCTTTATTTTCCACAAAATCAAAAGGGGGAAAGCCGAGTCTGCACGCGCAAGGCCCAGCTTGTCTCCCCGCAAAAAAAAGAAAAAAGAAAGAAAAGGCCAAGCTTGTCTAGAGGGCGGCAAAAGTGGGAGCTGCAGCGGGAAGAAATTTTAGCTAGCTAGCAACTGGATCTTGCCATTACGTCACATACCCAGAGACGTTCAAGCCCAAGCTTTGGCATTAACCCCATTCCATTTAATTGCTTAACGGAAATACATAAAGTTCCAGACTGGGAAGCAGAATAGGGGAAAGGAACTAAAAGTGAGTTATGCACCAACAGGAAACCCTCTACTTGCGTCCGCAATCGAACCGCTAGCTGTGGAACGAAAACTAGTATACGGCGTTTTAAATCACTATTTTAATGATCTAAAACGTTTTATACTAGTTTGCAGAGGGAGTAACAGACATGTTAACCCCGACAAGGCCTTCCCCTCGAGTCGCTGCATTGGCATTCATAGTAAATGGTTAAACTGCTGCAGTAGGGTACGGTGCAGCATCATTCAGGACAACAAGTTGGTAAATTTCTAAGCTAGTAGTAGAACCCAAGGTTGTGGGTTTAGGTTCCCGAGAGCTTTTCGGGCTAACTAGTCGTTTCCTCCATGATGCATGGTACACGGTGCTCAGTCCATATACTCCTAAAAGACAATGTCTATACTGTGTCCCGACAAACCGGGTTACCGGGTGCTTCTGTTTCAGACATTCTGTTTAACCCCCTTCTTTTATTTCTGAAAGCATTTCTCTGCAATTGTTTGTAACAGATATTCGTTGGACTACATAGTCATGTCTTGGCGTTATTTGTATGCTCTGCAGTTCCAATGCTGTGCCGTTGATGTTCATGCACACAATGACCAGGCAACAACATTTTCCAAAGGAGGCGTCATCAGAGCTGAGCTGCGTGTTATCGGACCAGAGGACATGGTCATCCATTAACGTTTACGGAACTGGAGAGAGAACAGCAAACCATCTAAAAGAAGTCCAAGAAACCACAACATGCAAAGCCAGTGTTTTGCTATTCGAATCATCTGCTTGTCTAAGGGTTTCAGAAACTTGGAGGACTCCAGTACCCGAGCTGAGGCAACCTGGGCATTTGAAGCACAAGAAAGATGAGGTCAGTGGTTTGAGAACTGGAGACCCTTGGCTCTCCCAGACAGGAGGTCACATAAGCTCTTTGCTCAGGCACAAAACGGCTACTGTGGAGACAGTTTGTAGAGCTGTCTAACACTTAGGAGGCATAGATGCAAGCAGTTTGCAGAAGCCATCCGAGATGTTCCAGCCGGAGGCATCTGCAAGAAGGCGCCGCAGGGACCAGAGTAGATCATCATACAAGTTTTTGTGCCGCAGGCACCAGACCAGCTGGAGGCATCAGCAAGAAGGTGCCGCAAAGAAGATAGCTAAATGGAACCCTGGCAAACCAACTGTTGCTCTCGGGTCCGTGGGCGCACACGCACTGAACTGACCTTATGGCATCCTCTCAAGTAAGCTCCCTGTCCTAGGCATCCTGAATGATCGACTGTTATTTCTGTTGAATGGTCACCGTTTTGTTGGGCTATGGATCAATTTTCAAATTTGAGAACTATTACACTCAGCGATCTACACTTGACATCCAACTTGACAGTCGTAGTTTCACCGGGTGCTTACCAATACGTTCTGTTGCTTGGTTTGTGGGCATTGCCAGAACTGACCTTATTTGATATTGATCTGCATCAGGACTCGTGGGAGTGGGACTATCTGAGGCAATGTTGGCGAACCGTGTAGCATCCCTTTATCAGATGCAAACTAGGGCAATTGCACTACAAGCAACAGTTCCGTCGAGAGTCCCTCCTTCCTCTTCACCGGTGCAGTTCATGTTGGAATTCGTGCTTGTTCTGCAGGTACCGTGCATGTATAGTCAAAACCCTGAAGTTTGTACTAAACTGAACCCAAAGATATACACTATTTGTGTATTATAGTAGGATGTAGTGATGGTTGTACGCATTATCATTCACTCTCTGCTTCGAATGTGATGTTACACACGATTTTCACAAAAAATGGTGAAATCTTGTCTGGTATGTAGAAGAGACACTGGATTAGTAAATGTGCATGGATCAATCTCTTTGTAGTATTACCAAATGTGCAATTGTTCCTTACTGTACACAATGCAACAAGTAGACATTTCTGTGAGTACACAGTCGGTTGTTGGTGCAATAAGGAGAAAGAAACAAATCTCAAAGCCAAGTGAAAAAGTGATAGACAAATTTTTGAAAAGGGGCGCTTTATTACTTAAAAGGTTTAAGCATTACACCCGGCCTCTGCATAACTAAGATGCACACAGCCAACAAAGTTCTCACACCAAGGCAAAATAAAAGAATAAGGCGATATACAAGGAAAATGAACTCTGTATAACGCCTAAACTGAAGGTGGCCCAATCTTAAGATCATGCTGCCATCCACGTTGGATAAAAATTATCCCTCGTCGAAGCCTCCAATCGTGTACACACCTCCATAAATAGGTCTCGATTCTCCACTCGTTGTAGAGAGGACCATAAACGAAGAGTCCCGATACATCTGTAGATAACCTGCATAAGAGAAGTACTTTTATCACTAAAAACTTTATCATTTCTACATAGCCAAAGCGATCAAATCACGACAAGCGCTCCCACCCTGATAAGAGTTCTAAACTTGTGATCAATCCCATGTAGCCAGTTGCCAAATATATTAGCAACACTACAGGGAGGATACAAGCCAGACACTATTTGGATGACTGACCATATAGAACGAGCCAATTTACATTGGAAGAATAAATGTTTTATTGTCTCATCATGCGGACAAAAGACACATTGTGTACTTCCATGCCAATTCCTCTTAATAAGGTTATCTTTAGTAAGAATTACTCCGCGACGAAGATACCATGCAAAGATTTTATTCTTAAGAGGTATCTTCATCTTCCAGATCTTCTTATTATTATCAACTGGCACGTCAGACTGGATCAAAGCTCTATACATAGAATCCACTGAGAATTTCCCATTCTCATGTAGGTTCCAACGAAATACATCGGACCCTTGTGACAACTGTACCGTGGCTAACCGCTAGAGTAGTATGTTCCACGATTGGAGTCTTGGTCCAATTAAATCCCTTCTGAACGTCACATTTGGCGGAAATGATTCCAAAACCTTGGCGATAGTATCACCCTTGTGACGCACAATATTATATAGAGCTGGATATTGTTCATGGAGTGTAGCATTACCTAGCCACTTATCCTCCCAGAATCTAATTTCCGAGCCATCCTTAATCAAGAAGGACCCATAGTGGAAGAAATGTTTCTTCGTTGCCATTAGTCCCGCCCAAAAAAGGGAGTCCCCAGGCTTCCAATATACTTGTGATACCGCCTTTGAACCCACATATTTTCTTCTAAGGAGGGTTTGCCATACACCATCTTCCGTCAATAACTTAAACAACCATTTGCCGAGAAGGGCCCTATTCTTAACCTCAAGGTCGTGAATGCCCAACCCGCCTTGGTCCTTGGGACGGCAAACCACACTCCATTTAGCCAGTCGATATTTCTTTCTCTCGCTATCTCCTTGCCAAAAGCATCTCGATCGGAAGTAATCCAATCTATGTAATACTCCTTTCGACAACTGGAAGAAGGAAATCATATATAGTACCATATTACTTAGTACTGAATTTATGAGGACCAACCTTCCACCCAGAGATAGCAGTTTACCTTTCCAACTGCTAAGTCTTTTTTGTAGTCTCTCCTCGACATATTTCCATTCAGCATTTGTGAGTCTCCGATAATGTATCGGTATCCCCAAATAAGTGATCGAAAACTGGCTCAACCCGCATCCGAATAGGTCAGCATACAGATGGGCCTCGTCTTGAGGCTCGCCAAAACAAAACAATTCACTTTTATGGAAACTGATCTTAAGCCCTGAGAGTTGCTCGAATGCTGATAAAATTAATTTCAGATTTCTTGCTTTCTCGAGGTCATGATCCATAAAGAGAATTGTATCGTCAGCATATTGAAGGATGGAGAGACCACCATCAACTAGATGACTCACCACCCCATCAATTTGGCCATCAACCTTAGCACGCTCAATCATGACCGCTAGCATATCTGCCACTATATTCAATAGCATGGGCGATGCTGGGTCACCTTGTCGCAATCCTTTCTTTGTTTGTAAATAGTTACCAATGTCATCATTGACTTTAATGGCAACACTACCTCCAGACATGAAGCTATGGATCATTGCACGCCACTCTGCAGAAAATCCTTTCATTCTGAGAGTCTGTTGAAGAAAAGACCACTTGACTTTGTCATAAGCTTTTTCAAAGTCGATTTTAAGAACTACCCCATTCAGTTTTTTCTGATGCAATTCGTGGACCGTTTCATGAAGGACAACAACCCCATCTAGGATGTTTCTGCCTTGCATGAAAGCAGTTTGAGAAGGACGAACCACATGTTCAGCAACCGAATGTAGTCTAATCGTCGCAACCTTCGTGAATATTTTAAACTGACATTAAGGAGGCAGATTGGCCTATACTGTTGTATCCTTTCAGCCTCATTAACCTTAGGTAATAAAATAATTTCACCAAAGTTTAATCGAAACAACTCTAGTTGGCCAACGTGAAGGTAGCCAAACAGGAGTAGGATATCATGCTTGATGACATCCCAAAAGTTTTGGTAGAACTCAGCGGGAAAACCATCTGGACAAACAAGAGCTTTGTTGTGCTCCATTAGGAAAACCGCCTTTCTAACTTCCTCCTCAGAAAATGGAGCTGTTAGAAGGCTATTTTCTGCATCAGAAACTTGCGGGATGTCATCTATTCAAGACTCATCCATTGAGAAGTTTCCTTCCTCAGGGGTTCTGAATAGATTTTTGTAATAATTAGTTATATAAGACTTAAGTTGCTCATGCCCTTCAATCGTGCCCTCCTCCTGATGTAGGGAATGAATAAGTTTCTTCCGGTGTCTACCATTGGTGACACCATGGAAATATCTCGTATTCGAATCACCTTTCAGGATAAACTGAGAGTTTGAGTGCTGGTACCACTTAAGTTCCTCCTCACGTAGCATGCGAGCTAACTGGGCATTCGATTGACTCTTGATCTCTATTTCATGCTCAAAGAGAGGTCTAGGCAGATGCTTGTAGATAATACCAGAGTTCATTTATTCATTCTACAGCGCAAATCAAGCAGCAAACGAAAATACAACGACAACTGAAAGAAGCAGCACAACGCCATGATGCACCACGCTCCACAGTTAACACATCAAGGGCTTAGCTCAGACCGGGGATATCTCATAGTTTGACTCGGACGATGGGCTCCGTGGTTCGTCAAGGGGCGCCTCAAGAGAGCCAGAGCCAGGCGGGGGTAGCGGTACAGTCCTAGCAGGTTGCAAATCGGTCTCTGTCATGGCCGTGAGGTTAGACTCGTGAGACAATGGCAAATTTGACAATTTTGACCTCTGGATGAAATCAATTCACAGAATGAACTGGGTGTGAAATTATTTTTAGCGACCAGACCTCAAACAGTCTGATCTCTGTGCATCAGTGTCATCCCTGGATCGGTAATGCTGACACGCACAGTACTTGAAGGATTTATAACAGAGTAGCAATCACACACCTATTACATCGAAGATCTCAAAAGAGAACTTATTACAATAAATATGGCTTAAGGCCAACTAATAACGATAACAGCGGAAGGCTTGGAAGATAAGCGAGTCCATCAACTCCAACGACATCACTGAGTATAAGACCACGACCTAAGGCACCTTACTCGTCGTCTGAAAAGTCTGCAACATGAACGTTGCAGCCCGAAAATGGGTCAGCACATGGAATATGCTGGCATGTAACACATAAAGAGTAATGAACAGAAATAAGCTATACTACATGCATATATGGCTGGTGGAAAGCTCTATGGTTACAGTTTTTGCATAAAGCCAATTTTTCCCTACTGCAAAGGAATAAATTTTATTTAACTATCATGGTGGTTGTTAAACATTGAGAAGGGTACTCCAACTCAATCCCAATTAAGCATCATCATTAACCCAACAAAATTAAATTAAGTAAACATGATGAGATTCACATGATAATCCAGGTACTAGATACTCAAAACATCCATAACCGGGGACACGGCTAACCATGATTAGTTTATACACTCTGCAGAGGTTTGCGCACTTTTCCCCGCAAGACTCGATCGCCTTCGTTGGATTTCTCGCACTACATGATGTTTGAGAAATGGATGGCCGAGACACAGTCTTTCAGAAGCATTAACTCTCTACTCCGGGTAAACAGTACCAACCTACATCCCCTACATCTGCTAGTCTACCTCTTCAAGAGCTTACCCAACTTAATCAACTATTCTAGAGGCCATAGTAGCTTGCGGCTGCACACGGAAGTTTCTAGCATGAATAATCTCATGATCCCTTTGAGCCTGGGTGGCGGTCCATAGGAAAATCACACGGTACCCCGGGATTTCCAAAAATACAAGCAACACTGGGTTCCCCAGGTGCCTCAATCCACCCAGATGTGAGTTTAAGTTGCCACCTTAAGTAAACAATTAAATATTAATCTCACATCTGTCATGAATATACTCACCCAATCCACATTTACTAGCATAGCATAGCAATATAAGCAAACGTAGAAGTAACTCCCAAAGGTTTGATAATAAAACAGGTAATAGGTTCTACCTCATCTACTTCCCAAAACCCACATATTAATCAGATCCTAATCATGCATTTGTTTGAGGATTGATCTAATGCGATAAAACTGGGTAGTAAATAGGTATGCTCAAAGTGTTACTTGCCTTGCTGATGATCCGTAAAACCTAGAGATTCGAAGTAGCAAGCTGCGCACTCCGGGTAATCTATCGCAAACAAACAAGCATACAATAAGCACTCATCTAATGCACAGGTAAAACTCAAATAAGAGATCTAACCAGATAGTTCAACTTAAGAACTCCGGTTTGCAAAAAGAATCAAACCAAACGAAGCAACGAAAGTCAAACGACGAAAGAAACAAGCTTCGTTTACTAATCTGGGCCTAAGTCAAATTTTACAGTAGCAAAAACTTGTCTGGGTAGGTTAAACGGAAAGAGGGTTTCGAGACGAAACTCTAGGCGCTTGAATCGCCTGATTCCGATAAACGAGCGAAAAGTTATACTAAAACGAAAATCGGATCAGAAATCGCGATCTGGAATAATCACGGAAAATCCGATAAAAAGAAAAACGGACGAACAGGCTAACGAACGAACGTTCGCTGTCTGCGGCTAAACGATTAAACCTTTCGTTAAAACAAACGTACGGACGAACGTCAGCTTAATAGACTAAATCAGAAAAAAAATAAAAACCGATCTAAACAAAAAAAAAACATCAGCGATTTTTTTAAAAAATCTCGGGCGTTTAAACGGCAAAACCGGCGGGGCGGCGGCTACCCCGGGGTCTGGGTCCGGCGAGGGCGGCTGCGGGCTCCGCGGGTATGGCGGCGGCGGCAGCGGGAGGATCCGGCGGCGGGGCGTCGGGGCGGCGGCGGCGTTCTCCGGCAGCGAGACGCGGTGGCGGCGGCGCTAGGGTTTCAGGGCGGGGCGGCTGGCTCGGGCCTCGCGGCTATTAAAGGGCCAGTCGGATCGGAGTCCCGTGCGGACACGGCCCGGTTAGGTCGGTTCACGTTTTTTTAAATAATTACACGCAGAAAAACAAATAAAAGAAATACTAAACAGACTCCAAAAATCCTGAAATAAAATTTCCCCGACTTCTAAAATCAAGTCGGACAAGATGAACATTTATTTGGGGCCTCAATGCAATTTTGCAAAACGCGCATTTTTCCTAAATTCAAATAAAATAGCGAAAAACTCCGAAATAAAATCTCGTTTGATTTTATTATTAAATCCTAAATATTTCTTTATTTTGGGAAAGTCATTTTATTCCCTCTCTCATATTTTTATAATAGAAGTAATTGAAGATAAAATAATTAAAATTAAATGATCCTATTTTCAAAATTTGAGAAAACTCAAATATGAAAATAACAAAATCCCCAACTCTCTCCGTGGGTCCTTGAGTTGCGTAGAATTTCTAGGATCGATCCAAAATGCAAATAAAATATGATATGCAATGATGATCTAATGTATAACATTCCAAATTGAAAATTTGGGATGTTACAAACCTACCCCCCTTAAGATGAATCTCGTCCTCGAGATTCGGGTTGGCTAGAAAATAAGTGAGGGTGGTCCTTCAGCAGATCTTCCTCTCGCTCCCAGGTGGCTTCATCTTCGGTATGATGGCTCCACTGAACTTTGCAAAACTTGATAACCTTGCTGCGGGTGACTCGGCTAGCAAACTCGAGAATCTTGACTGGTTTCTCCTCGTAGGTCAAATCACTAACCAACTGGATTGCTTCCAGGGGCATTGTATCTCTCAGCGGTATATCAGCCATCTCTACGTGGCACTTCTTCAACTGGGAAACGTGAAACACATCGTGAACTCCTGACAATCCTTTGGGCAATTCCAACTTGTAAGCAACTTCTCCCATACGCTCCAAAACTTTGTATGGTCCTACAAAACGTGGCGCTAACTTTCCTTTAACTCCAAAGCGCTTAACTCCTCGGAGTGGAGATACACGAAGATAAACTCTGTCTCCGACTTCGTAAACTGTCTCCTTGCGTTTAGAATCTGCGTAGCTCTTCTGCCTGCACTAGGCTACCTTGAGCCTATCGCGAATCAACTTCACCTTCTGTTCAGATTCCTTAATCAAATCCAGTCCAAACAACTGGCGGTCTCCAACTTCGTCCCACAACAATGGTGTCCTGCACCTCCTTCCGTACAAGGCTTCGAAAGGGGCCATCCTCAAACTGGATTGATAACTGTTGTTGTAAGAGAACTCTGCACACGGCATATTGTCATGCCAACTAGATCCATAATCTAGCGCACAAGCTCTCAGCATTCCTCCAAAATCTGATTGACTCTCTCGGTCTGTCCATCTGTCTGCGGATGAAAGGCTGTACTGAACTCTAGCCTGGTACCAAAGTTTCGTGCAACTAATTCCAGAACTTTGAGGTAAACTGGGTTCCTCTATCTGATACGATGCTCCTCGGAACTCCATGCAGACATACAATCCTGGTCATGTATATCTTTGCCAACTTAGCACTGGTGTAGGTGGTCTTTACTGGAATGAAATGAGCTACTTTCGTCAAACGATCGACTACAACCCATATCGAGTCATAGCCTGAACGAGTCCTGGGAAATCCCGTGATAAAATCCATGCCTAACTTGTCCCACTTCCATTCGGGTATAGGCAATGGCTGTAGCAATCCTGCTGGCTTCTGATGCTATGCCTTCACTCTCTGACATACATCACAAACTGCTACATACTCCGCAATATCCTTCTTCATTCCGGTCCACCAGAAAGTGTCCTTCAAATCCAGGTACATCTTGGTATTCCCTGGGTGAATCGAATACGGTGAATCATGGGCCTCCTGCAGAATCAACTTCCTGATCTCAAGGTCATTAGGCACATAAACGCAGTCCTCAAACCATAGGGTATCATGCTCATCCTCACGAAATCCTTTAGCCTTTCCTTTGCTCATCTTCTCCTTTATCTCGGCGATCTCCTTGTCAGTCTTCTGAGCTTCTCTGATCTTATCCATCAAAGTCGACTGAACCTCCAATGCTGCAACATAGCCTCTCGGAACTATCTCCAAACATAGCTCGCGAAGGTCCTCGGCTAACTCCTTTGGTAATTCACCGATCATGAGTGTATTGACATGGCTCTTGCGGCTCAATGCATCTGCTACTACGTTAGCCTTTCCGGGGTGATAATGCAGTCTCATATCATAATCCTTGACGAGCTCCAACCATCTCCTTTGCCTGAGATCCAACTCCTTCTGCGTGAAGATGTACTTCAAACTCTTGTGATCCGTGTACACCTCACAATGGTTTCCGATGAGAAAATGTCTCCATGTCTTCAACGCATGCACTACGACTGCTAAATCCAAATCATGTGTAGCATAATTCCACTCATGGGGCTTAAGTTGTCGTGAGGCATATGAAACAACTCTTCCCTCTTGCATAAGCACTGCTCCAAGTCCTCGACGAGAAGCGTCGCAATATACTTTATAATCCTTGCGCTGATCTGGCAGAATCAACACTGATGACGTAACCAAACTTTTCTTCAACTCCTGAAAACTGGCCTCACATTCCTCAGTCCGTTTGAACTTGGTGTCCTTCTTCAACAACTCCGTCATGGGCTTTGCAATCTTCGAGAAATTCTCAATGAACCTCCGGTAGTATCCTGCGAGTCCAAGAAAACTCCGGATCTCTCCAACTGACGTGGGTGCTTCCCAATTTGTCACACTGACAACTTTGGTGGGGTCTACTGCTATTCCTTCTCCGGATATAACATGTCCGAGGAATCCAACTTCCTTCAACCAAAACTCACACTTGCTGAACTTGGCGTATAACTGATGTTCTCTGAGCTTCTCCAGTACCAAACGCAAATGCTCCTTATGCTCCTCTTCATTCTTTGAGTAGACCAAAATATCGTCAATGAACACCACGACGAACTTATCCAGAAACTCCATAAACACCTTGTTCATCATGCTCATGAAATAGGCAGGTGCGTTAGTCAGACCAAATGACATAACGGTATACTCATACAGCCCATACCTGGTGGTAAAAGCCGTCTTAGTTATATCCTGCTCTCGAATCTTCAACTGATGGTATCCTGATCGCAGATCGATCTTGGAAAATACCTTAGCTCCTTGCAATCGGTCAAACAAGTCATTGATCATCGGAAGTGGGTACTTGTTCTTGATTGTTACTTCATTCAATCCTCGATAATCAACAACCATCCTTAATGATCCATCCTTCTTCTCCACTAGAAGCAGTGGCGATCCCCAAGGTGAAGAACTTGGGTGAATATAGCCTTTATCTAGTAACTCCTTAATCTGCTTCTTAATTTCTTCCAAATCTTTTGCGGGCATCCTGTACGGTCTCTTAAAAATAGGCCCTGTGCCTGGCAAAATCTCAATTAAAAACTCAATGTCTCTATCCGGTGGCATGCCTGGCAACTCCTCTGGAAATACATCAGGGAAATCCTTCACCACTGGTACTTCCTCCTGTACAACTCCTGATAAGGAATTTACTTGAGTCCTCTTTGGCACATGCCGAGATACATACTTGATCCTTCTCCCTTCTGGCGTGGTAAAGCAAAATCGACTTACTGGCGCATTCAATGTTCCCTCCATACTTCGATAACCAATCCATGCCTAATATCACATCCAGTCCTTGCGATTCCAATACTATTAGGTCCGAGGGAAACAAATAGTTACCAATCCTTAATGGTAACCGATCACACCGTAGACTAGCCATATACTCTGCTCCTGGCGAGGTTACTAACATGGGTGACCTAAGGGCTTGGGTTGGCAGCTTATACTTATCCACAAATCCCCTTGATATGTATGAATGCAATGCACCAGTATCAAAAAGAACGATTGCAGTAAATGACTTAACAAAAAACTTACCTATTACTGCATCTGGCTGGGCTTCAACCTCCTCCACGCTAACGTGGTTCACCTGTCCCTTGTTGAAAGGGTTGGGCTTCTTCCCAGAGCTTCCATTGCCATTTCCATTCTTCACTTTAGGACATTGGCATAATGTCTAGTATTCTGGCATTTGTAGCAGGTAATGTGGCTCAGATCCCTCTTGGCTAGTGTTGAGGGGTTGGTTCGGTTCTGCCCGTTGCTTCCTCCATTCCCATTACCATTCTTGGGGCCATTATGGTTGTGCGAACTACCTCCTCCATGGGTATGCTGAAAATGTCCTCCCGAGTTCGGGGTAAAATGAGGCTTCTGCTGAGCTCAAGAATTGTACTTTCCCTTGTCCATACTTCCTCTTGCGATTGTCAACCTACTGCTGCTTCCCTTCAATCATGAGAGCTCGGTCTACCAACTCCTGGTAGTTGTTGAAGGTTGCTACCATCAATTGCATGCTCATCTCATCATTCAGTCCTTCCAGAAACTTCTCTTGCTTAGCTGCATCCGTAGCAACGTCGTCTGGGGCATAACGTGCTAGCTTACTAAAGTCATCCACATACTGGCCAACAGTACGTCCTCCTTGTCGCAAGTTGCGAAACTCACGCTTCTTCATGACCATAGCTCCTGCTGAAACATGGGCAGTACGAAAAGCTTGCTGAAACTGATCCCATGTGACAGTGTCAATAGGATAAGTGGCTGTAAAATTCTCCCACCATGATGCTGCGGGTCCATCAAGCTGATGTGCGGCAAAACGCACCTTCTCCGCATCTGTGCATCCTACAGTGGTTAACTCCCTTCCCATCTTGCGGAGCCAATCATCTGCAACTATCGGGTCGGTGCTACTGGAGAACACCGGCGGATTCAGCCTCAAGAAACGGGCTAAGTGATCAACAGGTGGTGGTGGTGGTGGGTTGTTGTTGTTGTTGTTGTTGTTGTTGTTGTTCCCCTGGTTCTTATTCTGGACTAATAACTGCATCTATGCATTCTGCTGCTGGATCAACTGGGTGAGCTCCGGTGGGAAAGAAAATCCATTGTCACGTCTCGGAGACATCTGAGGGTTTTAGAAAAGATGATAATAGAATAGAATGAGGTCTAGAGAGAAAGCACTACCCATATGCACATGAGACAAACACAAACAATTTCACTTCAATCAAAACAAACAAGGGCATACAACGGTCTAACTATCATTATAAAAGTGCTCGGACTATACTATATACATGGGGGAAATACTACTACTGTTGTGGTGGTCGACTAGAAAAACTGCTCGGTCGAAGACTCCATGATATCTGCTCCAGCTTCATCAACAAAGTCATCATCGCTATCGTCTGGGTCCGAGTCGGTGTCGTCGATGATGATATAGTTCTCCGGGAAAGTGCAATCATCGTCTTCTCCTTCAGTCGCGGGAAATCCCATAAATATTTTAGCTTCTTCTTCAGATCATCATTCTTCTCCACGAGTGTTGCTATTTCCTCCTCATATCCATCGCGGGTAGACTTGAGTTCTTCCTATAACTCCGTGATCTTGGTCATAGCCTTCTTCAGATCTATCATGCCTGTGCACATCTGATTCTTCTGGCGACGAATGTGCTGATTTAACTCCTGGTTGAAAGCTGCAATTGATCTATCCTTCCTGGTGCTGATCATCTCCCATTGCTCATCTCGGCGCCCATAAATCTGGTAGATAGTATCCTTGAGATCCTTGTGGTAAACTTCTCCAATGCGTCCCATGGTGATGTGAGCTGCCATGCTCTTTCCTAGACTCCAGGTTGGTGCATCAAAGGAAAACTCTATGGGCTCAGTGACGGGCATGAACGTCCTTCCTGGAACTTGAACTTGAATCATCCAACGCTCCTCTTCTGGTAAAGTGGCGATGTAGGTCCCGATGAAGCTTGGTACTCCGATGTTCAGGTACTTAGTGACTTCCTTCAAGTGGCGTCCAAAGGGTGTATCTTCATCCGGTTGCGTGAACTTGTTCCTTGCATCTTAAAAAAGTAGAAAAGATGAGGAGTCAGACTGAGAAGAGAGAGTAGTGATCTAGGGCTTTAGCTTAGTGGTCATGTCCTACTGTCAGCGTGTGCTCTGATACCATCTTGTAGCGACCAGACCTCAAATATTCCGATCTCTGTGCATCAGTGTCATCCCTGGATCGGTAATGCTGACACGCACAATAAGCGACCCAGACAATCGCCTCAAATCAGCCTCAAACGCCTGGGTTGATTGGCACCACTCATATCTAGCACAAATTCGTGGCGGCCTGGGCGTGTGCACCACGTCAGATCCGGCCCACGCTGGCTCACCCAACCCCACATATACTCGTCCTCATACGCTCCCCGGACCAAACCATAACCACTACACTCCACTCCCCACTAGTCCACTCCACCGCCAAGCTCCCGTCCGGCGAAATCCTACCTTCTCCGGCATGGCGGGCATCGGATCTGACTCTGACCAGTCCGGATCTGTCGACCAGGGTATCGCCTCGTGCGGCTTGGAGGTGGCTATGACCGTCCGCATTGCCCTCCGCCGTCCCCGGGAGGACTGCGCCCGACTGATGGGGGGATCTGTCCACCGCGCATCCATTTCGTCGGCGCAATGGGCGCTCAGATCCACCGGTGCCGGATCATCGTGGTCCGGTAGCCTCCCCATCTCTGGTCGTATAGAGTATGAGTGCTACAAGGACCGGTGTGCCCGCCATGGGAAGGAAAGGATAAGGGTGACCGAGGCCCACCTTGTCATCGATATGACGGCGGCGGACGCGACGGATGTGGCGGCGCACGCTGACGCAAGAGAGGAAGCCATTTGTGCTCGCATCCTAAAGCAGTGGCGGCAAAAGAACACGCACGCCCTTACCCGAGAGCAAAATCAGGCGGTCCGTGCCATGGTAGGACAGCCGCCGAAAGAGGAGAAGGAGGACGTCAACAAGTCGGATAGCTCCAGCGACGAGCAGATCCGCTTGATCCATTTAACGTTTTCGAGTGCTACTTTCGCGAGAAAGACGGCAAGGGCGCCGAGAGGGGCAAGAGCAGCCATGGATGATGTTCTCCGTAGCTAATATGTAGATAGAACATGCCATTTTGGTAGTCCAATGGCATATGTCCTGATGTAGTAGCCGGACAATGTTAAGTTGCATCGTTACGTACGTTGCATGTATTTTGTATGGATTTGAGGTTTGCTAATTGAGGTGTTCGGTTGCGCGAAGGAAAATTTGAGGTGTGTACTCGAGAATTATGTACTTGTTTGTATTTTTTGTCGTTATATTATTCTAATGTCCCTAGTACATTCATTCATGATGAAGAACCAAATAAAACAAACAGTGAGGAACAATTGCACATTACTTTTATAACGGAGAGTTCCACGTATGCACCATCTTCTATTATGCTGATATTACACCAAAGTAGAAGTATAGCTTACTAAAGTAGCAGTTGCAGGCGAATGAGGGATCTCCAAATAAATCGTTATAACCGAAGAAGGGATTTCCGTCCACAAAGGTTTCAGGACATTTCTTCGATAGTACTCCACTAGAAGGGCAGCGAAGGTGAGGAGCTCAGCGCCGTTGCTGAGCTGTTTGGCATGAGAATACCCGCTGCATCTATAACTAGTGTAGCATAGAATCTCCGCCCACACTCCAGCAAGCATCTCCAACTTAGCAGCAGGTGGGCTAGAACTCACAGTGACCAGCTTTTCAGTGAGAGCGTGCACTGCTTTCAGTGTTTTGTTTTGACGAATGCATCGTTCTTTTCGGCTATCCTTTATACTTTCCAAGATACAATACATGGGCATGATGTCTTGTGCACCCCGTGCTGGCGACGACAACATGAGCAAGTTGGCCAAATCCTGAGTTGTGTTTGTTGAGTATATTGATTCATTAGGAAACATAAGATAGACTAGGATTTATCCTGCCTTGTCTTGTACTCCAAGTTGGTCATTGTACTCCTATATATATGCTCATGAGGCTCAAGCAATATAATAAACTATTCCACCAAATCCCTCTCTCCCTTCTAACATGGTATCTATCACAAGTCGATCCTAAACCCTAGCCGCCGCCGCTTCCGCACCTGCGCGCCGCCCCCGGGGCGGTGGGCTTCCATGACCGCCGCCGGGGGCCGCGCCGCCCGTACCTAGGGTTCGTCCGCCGCCGTGTTGGCCGGCTGCCCTAGAGAGTCTTTTTTCCGATCCTTTGATCCGGGTTTTTCTCTCTCTCTCGCCGGTCGCTTTGATCGGCGTCTACTTTTTGGTTTTTTCGATCCACTGGATTGCTTTGCGTCACCCACCGTCGCCGTCGGCACCCCGCGCCTCTACTCCGACACCGACGCGATCAGCTGGCTACTTCACCGACCCGGCGGCCTCGCGTGACAGGCAGCCCTCAAGGCCGTCGTTCGCGTGCCGGCCCGCCCGTCGCCATGCGCCGGCCGTCACCGCCCTGCTCCGACCGGGACTCCTGCATCACCTGACCCGGCGGCCTCGCGCCATGCGGCGGCCAATCATAGCCGCCCTGTCGCCCGCCGTCGCCGGCTTCATCTCGGACTCCGCCACCACCCTGTCTCCACCGAGCGGCGTCCCCGACCTCGCGCGCGATCGACTTGATCACCCGCTCGCCGCCGCGATCCACCTCCTCTACGCCGCGCGACCGACCTGGCCCGTCGGTTACGCGCGCCTCCGCAGGTCCCGTGAAGATCGTCCCCGAGTTCAGCGCGCCTCTCCACCGATCGAGCATCGAGCTGCCGCTGCGTCGCCCCGTCGGGCCGCAGCGCCGCCGCCCAGTGGTTCTCCTCGCGGCTGCATCGACTCGTGCGTCACCGCTGGGTCGCCCCCTCGGGCCGTAGTGTCGCGATACGCGGTCCCCGCCGCCGCCCCGAGGCCGTCCCCGCGGTTGCACCGACTCGTGAACGGCCGTTGTCGGGCCGCAACGTCGCAGCTTGCGGTCCCCGCCGCCGCCCCGAGGTCTTCCCGCCGTCCGCCCCGACCCGCTTGCCGCTGCTGCGTCGCCCCGTCGGGCCGTAGCGCCGCGGCCCGCGATCCACTTCGCCGTCACCGCGCGTCGATCTCCCGTTGTATGGCCGCGCCGTCTCCCTTGGCACGGGAACGCCACCGTCCACGCCGGTCTTGGTCACGCTGTCAGGGTTCTTTGCCTACTTCGAGCTCCCTCGCCGCACTCCTAACCTAGCCGCCGCCGCCGCCGTCAGGCCACCGCCGCCGCTCTTCTTTGGCCGCCACCGCCGCTACCCCCGTAGCCGCCGCAGTCGCCCGTCCACCTCCTTCTTCTTCGTCCAGCACCAGCCCGTCGCCAGCGTCGCCGTCATCTACCCCGACCGCTTCATCTACTCCGACAACCGCGGGCGACATTGGCCCCGTGCCGATTGGCGCCGCAACCGTCGTCGAGTCCTTCTCTGTTGGCCTCTCCGACTTCTTTGACATGGCGTACAGCTCGTGCAGGTCCCAGTCTACGCATGCCCGGGTGCTGGCAACACCGCCGCGTGCCTTCGTTCACGATCCCCGGGCCCGACAAGCCTGGTGCGGCGCTTCGTCAACTTCGTCTTCGTCCGTCTACGCATGCCCGGTGCTGGCAACACCGGTGCCTGCCTTCGTCCACGATGTGTCCCCAGGCTTGGCAAACCCGCCCGACGCGTCGTCAACACCATCTACTTCCTGGCACACCACTACTTCGACACCACTGCGCCCATGACTAACTCGGCGCCTTCTTGCGCCCGCGGCTCCATGGTGACTTCCTCGACACCGGCTACCCCGACTCGACATCGACCACGGCATTCTTCGTACGGCTACCTCGACCACGGCTCCACCACCCACGCTCTCGGCTATATCGACAAACGGCACAAAGGGCTACCGCCTGCTTGAGCAACCTCGTCGGTTTTTCACTCCAGCCACGACTCCACGATGCATCGACCGTTATGACTGTGGGAGGGTGTCCGTCGGCTTGCCTTCGGATTCTTCTACAGTCTCACCGTCTGCGTCGCTACCGTTGTGACTGCGGGGGGATGTTGAGTATATTGATTCATTAGGAAACATAAGATAGACTAGGATTTGTCCTGCCTTGTCTTGTACTCCAAGTTGGTCATTGTACTCCTATATATATGCCCATGAGGCTACTATTCCATCAAATCCCTCTCTCCCTTCTAACAGTGTTGTATTCCAGACCGGTGAGACAATAGCACAATTCAACATACCTATTGCGGCTGATGGAGCCTGGCAGCATGTAGGGGCGTGCTGCAAGCAGGAAAAGCATGTAACTGGAGATCGCCTCGGCTGCTTCGGCAAGGCGAACTATATCATCTGTAGCAGCTTGTCCCTGACCTTTGTACCAGCAGAGGTAGACATCGTTGGCCATGTGCCACACGAGAATGCTCTCATCCAATTCCATATCCACGTACTCCTTCATTTCGCCATACAAATCCCACTTCTGTAAGGTCACCCGGCCACGTGAATTGATGATGTGATCTGGCCCCTACTCCATGGACTTGGAGTAGAAGTAATCTTCCATGTTGCCCTGACTAGTACTGATCAATTGTTGCATCACTAGTTCCTTGATCGTTTTGGAGACAGGGATGGAGTGTGAGTAGACCAGTGTGTTCCACCAGTCCTCGACCCCCATCCAGCCTGCGATTCTGTTTCTTCGGCTGGCTCTGCTGTGAACGCACAAGTCAATCAAGTTCTGTTGCCACATTGTGTTGGACCACCACCATGACGACTTCTCTCTCTTCGGACTGAAGAATCGACGGATAGACGTGATTGCATGGGAAAGCAAACCCCACATCCACCTTTTTTGTCATGCGAAGTTATACGACAGTTTCCCTAGTATCACGCTTGGCCATCTCGAGAACATGGCCCTTAGCACTGATACCATCTCCAGTGTAACAACTCCACCCAACAGAACATATGTGATGCCAACATCAACTCTACTGTACTGATCTCCTCCTGACAAGCCCAATCTGTGGAATAGCATGAATGCAATGACGGTGAACAGCAGCGAAATGACACGGATGCAGAAGCCATGCCATGTGTGGATCACCTCGGCCTTGCTATACACAACATCGTGCATCAGGCTGAGCTGCATCTCCACCACTTTGCACAGATCATTCGGGACAATGACATCATTGTCGCCATCAAGGTGTACTGCTACATTGGGCAACGGCCCCTGCAACATATCCTTTGGAACATCCAACAGGAGGTGGGCTAGCCGCAGCAGGCCCTCTGTGTCTTGCTGATTCGTTGGAGGCCCAATCAAAGAACGAGTCCTCTTCTCAAAGGATCGGTACTTCTTGCCGGATGCACAAGTACCGGCACGCTTCAATGCCCACACACTCTCCCCATACTTTATAACACTCGACATGAACATAAGGACGGCAGCATTTCGAAGCAGGGCATGGGTTCCAACAACGGAAGACTTGTAGAGGATGTAGGCAGCCGCGCCGACCTGCACAGCTAGCACCTGCAGGTGCATCAGCTAGAGCCGGTTGTCCTCGATTGCATAGGCGGTGATGTTGTCCTGCCCACCAAGGTGCAACAACATGAACGGTGCCCAGAACGCCATCAGCCCATGTTTGTTTGACCTGCTTGTCACCGACAGGTGGCCCAGGGTGTATATTGCTTGAGTCTGCCAGCATGTATGCTGACCAGATCACGGCTCTTAGCATGCCGGAGTCTATGCGCCGGCGGAACTCCGCCAAGACGAGAAGCAGTAGCTGCAGCATGAAGCTTGGCAACACCATCACTTGGATTCCGCGTTCTTGCCATTGCTCCACTTGCAGCTCCACTTTCGCCATTGTTTCTCGATCCACTGAAATAAAACATACAGTGAAAATTTGTATACAAGAAACTGACTAGGCTGCAGGTTGTAGGGTAGAGAAATAAAATTTTGTATGGACAAAGGTGTGTCTTGCTCCAAAAATTTGTATATGTGATATATTTTGCACCGAAAACTATAATTATGTGATAAATTTTGTAAAAACGGGTATCTTGTTAGGGACAACACCCCATAGATAGGATTCAGAGCTTCTTTTTTTTGGATAAAGGGTGTATTTTATTAACTCATAGTGAAGCAAACACAATGAGTACACGCGGTCTCTGCATAACTAGAACACACACACACACACACACACACACACACACACAAAGACAACCCTGACAAAGAGCAAAGTCATAGAAGATTGAAGCTATAGCTAAGCGGTGAAAGAAAAAGGAAAAAAGGAAAAAACCTGAAGCGATAAAAAAGAACAATCAACAATAAACAACAACGACTATCATGACCAACTATCCCTTGATAACAAACAATGCCTTCAGGAAGGAAACGAGGCACAAGCGGAGCCATTGCCGGATCCTACAACTGAAGGCTAGATCATGGGTTTTCGCCCTGAAGATCAAGTCCGAGCAAACTTCAAGCAATGCCTTCAACAATGTAACAATGCAACAACTCCGCCATCGCTAGGTATAACCAACTACGGTCAAACCTAAGGTTTTCACCTCAGAGCTCGAAATTGGGTGCTCGAGAAGCACCAACAAAGAAAATTCATTCTATGGTGTCTCCTCCACTTGCCACAATCCCAAGCATCACGAAAATCCCGAGTTCGGGATGATCTGGCAGCATTTAGCCATCCTCAATAGTGGCAGCCGATGGTTGATCTACATCAGATGACACCACCACACATCGCTGCTAGCTCCGTCGTCCTTGCCTCTGGCAGCAGATCATCCCAAGGGGAGGACAGGACCGCCACCGTGCATCGCCCATATCCCTCTGACTAGTGCCGACCAGCCAATGGCAAAGGACCCCAATGGGTAAGGTGTGGCGGCTGCCATACCTTGATTAGGTGCAAAAATTCTTTTATGCCTATGCATAACATGCTATTGGCTGGGGACGCTCTCACTTGGGAAAGTTGCTACTCGCTAGAGAGGCCGTTTGCTGGATGAATGAGGCACGCAGTCTCTCGAACACTCACTGCCCACGAAACAAATGAGGACTCACGAAGCCGGTTAGCTAGGCAGAGTCAGACGCATGCAGTAACCCTAGCTAGTGCAGAGGCGGCTTGGTAAGACGAGGCGAACGACGGTGCCCGTGGACTGGGCGCCGGGCGGGGGGGGGGGGGGGGGGGGGGGGGGGGCGGGGGGGGGGGGGGGGGGGGGGGGGGGGCGGGGGGGGGGGGGGGGGGGGGGGGGGGGCGGGGGGGGGGGGGGGGGGGGGGGGGGGGCGGGGGGGGGGGGGGGGGGGGGGGGGGGGCGGGGGGGGGGGGGGGGGGGGGGGGGGGGCGGGGGGGGGGGGGGGGGGGGGGGGGGGGCGGGGGGGGGGGGGGGGGGGGGGGGGGGGCGGGGGGGGGGGGGGGGGGGGGGGGGGGGCGGGGGGGGGGGGGGGGGGGGGGGGGGGGCGGGGGGGGGGGGGGGGGGGGGGGGGGGGCGGGGGGGGGGGGGGGGGGGGGGGGGGGGCGGGGGGGGGGGGGGGGGGGGGGGGGGGGCGGGGGGGGGGGGGGGGGGGGGGGGGGGGCGGGGGGGGGGGGGGGGGGGGGGGGGGGGCGGGGGGGGGGTGTAAACTCGGTTACCACGGTAACCACGAAATTCTGAAGAAAAAAAAAATTTAAAACCTTGTTTGTGGGGGAGCAGGAAACGCGGTTACCCAAAACCTTGGCCACTGAGGCTCAGCGAGCGGCAGCTACGGCTGGGGCCTAGCGGGGGGCAACAGTGAGCAACGGTGAGGCGTGTTGACATAGCACGTTATTCCTGAAAGAATTCATTATTTTATCATACCTCTTCGCTCCCGCGCCGCTCCCTGACGGCACCCGGCCATCAAACCCTAGCCGCCAGAGGAGGACGTGATTCGCGATTGCCCTGCTACCGCAGGCGTTGGCCGCGGTGGCGGGGGCCCCCTTCCTCAAAGGGGCAGGGGCACCCGTGCATCGTTCCGGCGGCGGTGCTGGGTACTCGAGGCGGAGACGGTCGTGCCGGCACTCGTCAGCGCGGCTGCGGGCGGCGCTCCACTTCGGCTGTGTGGGCAACGATGAAGACACTGGTTGATGGGTGTCTTGCTGGTTTGCGTTGGCTTCAGGTGCATCTTGGCGTCTCTTTGGGAGCCTATATGAGATCTGACAGCCTTGAGGAGTTTCAGCAGGAACGGCCTGATGGAGGGCGCGGCGACAGCATGCTGTCCGTCAGCGTGTGATCGTGGGAGCGCCCTGGGCTCGGCATCTTGCGGCTGCTGGTCTGATGGCCTCCCTCCGGTGGGATCGGCTCCGGAGTGGGATTGCGGTGACCACATGCATCGGCATCCGGGCATATGATGCTCGACGTACATCAGCTATGATGAGGTGCGGTTGTGTATTCCATCGAGGCTTTGTGCTGGATCGAGTGTTGCCCAACTTCTAGATCCAAGGGCTTCGCATAGTGCGGTGGCCTTGTTGCTTGCATGAGGCTGTGCGATCCTGCTCTGGTGGTGGTTGGCTCCGCGAGCGCACCTCGGCAAAGATGATCTGTCTTTTGTGCTCTAGCTCCTTCAACATCATGTATGATCGGTCCTCCTTGATTTGGCCACCGACGTGCTCCGAAAATGCCATCGGAGATCTTGCCCAAGATATCTGGATCGGATAGAATTCGGTCTTGCACGTCCGTTTTAGCCTACGAGGTTCCACGCGGGCGTGACATGATGCTTTGTTGTTTGTTGACACCATGGGAAATGTTTGCCTCTCGATTTCTATGGTGTAGACAACTGTGAAGAAGGTCAAGGTGGCTGAGATCAGAAAATCAGTTAGATGGACGGGGCCTTAGAGGCGATGGAGTCAACCGGGTGTTTGATAAGTCCCAGGAGCAGCTATGTCAAGTGGGGGCCACAACATTGGAGGAATTTATTTTTGGTGGTGCTCCTCGGGTGCTGAGCCGGGACTTTCAGGGTGAAAAACTAATGTGTGGCCTTCATTAGTTGTGCCTGGCAATTGCCTTGCTGAAGGTATTGTTTTGAGAGCTCGGACTTCTCGAGGGTGAAAACCTAAGATCTTGGATCGGGCAACGACATCGCTTGTGCTATGTTTCCTTTTTGGAGGCGTTGCTTTTGAAGACTTTTTTATGTTTTTCGGGTGTTGTATTTGGTGGTGGTTTGTGTGCGGCTGCTGAGAGGAGTCGATCACTATGGCGGGACCTTTGTTTTTATTCTTCTTCTTTTTGTCCTTTGGTTGTGTGCAACCTGAATATCTTTGTGGCATCTTGTAAGTGCAGAAATTGGGTGTAATTGGTATCTTAGTGATATTAATATATTTTTCTTTAAAAAAATCACCAACAGAAAGGTGGAGAGGAAAGGATCACATGAAACAAAAAATTTCTCGGAAAAAAGTGTATATGCAGCGTCCAGCCGTTGTCGCGTCCACGAGGGTATGATAGGATATAATAGGGAGGATCTCGATTACTAGCAACAATTTCTCTCAGAGGCAGGATTCACTGGCGATTACAGAGGGAATTACAAGAATGGAGTAGCTAGGGTTCGTCGCGAGGGAGGAAGGGGAAGGGGATAAGAGCCGTGCCGCCGTTGCCGTGATCCACTGGATGTCGATCTCCTCGTCGCTCTAGGGTTAAGTAGAGCGTGGCTTGGTCGAGGCCCATTCTGGGCCTGTGTATCTTGGGTTGGGCTTCTTGGCGCGGCTGGGCCGCGCCTCCTCTTGGCGTGGCCGGCTGGCTTGTGGGTCCGCACCGTCAGGGTCGCTAACATCCCCTCCTCCTTGAGTGGCGGCTTGACCCCAAGCCGCTGCGTGGGGAAAGCGAGCCTGCAGAGCCTGCCGATCTTCCCATGTGTCGGCCAAGTTGGAAGCGCCAGTCCATCGCACCTTGACTTGCTCGATCATGTCTCCATTCTTGCGGCGCCATTTAGACTGTAGGATCTCACCAGGCACAGCCGAATCATTAGTGTTGTGAGGAAGTTCGGACTGAACCGTCGTACCAGGTGACAAAGCTCGGCGCAGTTGGGACACGTGAAACACAGGGTGCACCGCGGCTTGCGGTGGCAGTTGTAGTTTGTAGGCCACTGCGTTGATCTTCTGTAGGATGGGGAACGGCCCGTAGAACTTGAAGGAAAGCTTGTGGTTTGCCCAAGGGGCAATGGATGTCTGAATGTAAGGTTGAAGTTTCAGATAAACCTGATCGCCCACCTCGAACTCACGGAAAGAGCGCTTTTGATCAGCATGTATCTTCATGTAGTTCTTGGCTCGATGCAGATGTTGTTGCACCAGATCTTGCATGACTGCGCGCTCTTCCAGCCAGGCAGACAAGGATGGTACAGAGCATGATGTGGACGCCGAGATGCCCCAGTACCTGGGCTCGTGGCCAAACATGGCCATGAAGGGTGACATGCCGATGGCCGAGTGATGCGAAGAGTTGTACCAAAATTGAGCCAGTGGGATCCAATAACTCCAGCGCCTCGGACATGCATGTGTGAAGCAGCGCAAGAAGGTTTCAACACACTGGTTCACGCGTTCCGTTTGGCCATCCGTTTGGGGGTGGTTCGCTGTGCTCAGTCGAAGTTCAGTGCCTGCATACCTGAACAGCTCCTGCCAAAAGTGACTGGTGAAGACCGGGTCCCTGTCCGAGACAATTGCCCCTGGTAATCCATGTATTTTGTAGATGTGAGTCATGTAGAGCTGGGCTACTTTGGATGCTGTATACGGGTGAGCCAGGGGCAAGAAATGAGCATATCTGGTTCGTTTATCCACGATGACCCAAAGACAGTTGTGCTTCCCAGATTGCGGCAGTCCATCCACAAAGTCCATAGTGATCAGATCCCAGGGCTCTTTCGGAATTGGTAGAGGTTGCAGTAAACCTGGAGAAGCTGCTCTGTCTGGTTTTGCTTGTTGGCAGACCGGGCAGCATTGCACATACTGTTGTATGTGAGTTTTCATTTTTGGCCACGCGAACAGGCGACGAATCTTGTGATATGTAACCGGGTAACCCGAGTGTCCCCCCAGTGGACTATCATGGAAGGCGCTAATGATTTGTTGCTGCATTGCAGTTGATCCACCCAGCCATATGCGCCCTCTGAAGCGTAGGATGCCCTGTTGCAATGTAAATCTTCCTTTAGGATCTGGGCGTACTGCGAGCTGCTCGAGCAAGCGTTGGGCTTGGGGATTGCTGTTATAGCTGCTGTTGATGTCTTCCAACCAGGCAGGTTGACAGACAGTTACTGCAGATAGCATCTCAGAAGGATTGGCGCGAGACAGAGCATCTGCGGCCGTGTTTTCCGAGCCCTTCTTGTATCTGATTTTGTATTGAAGTCCCAAGAGATTAGTGAAAGCTTTTTGTTGCCAAGGGGTAGTGAGTCTTTGCTGCTCCAGATGCACCAGGCTCTTCTGGTCCGTGTATATCACAAATTCTGCATGTTGTAAATAGAGTCTCCACTGATCCACCGCTACGATGACTGCCAAGAACTCCTTTTCATACATTGATAGCCCTTGATAACGTGGCGACAGAGCTTTGCTCATGAAAGCGATGGGGTGCCCTTTCTGCTGCAGAACAGCTCCAATTCCCTTGTCACTAGCATCCGTTTCCACGACGAACTGCTCCTGAAAGTTGGGTAAGGCCAGAACCGGAGTTGAGATCAACTGCTGCTTGAGTAACTGGAATGCTGTATCTGTATTGCTCGTCCAGACAAAGGGGACCCCCTTTTTTAACAGGTTGAAAAGGGGTCGAGCGATCACACCAAAGTTCCTCACGAAACGTCTGTAATAGCCAGCCAAGCCCAAGAAACTTCGCACCCCTTTCGTGTCCGTTGGAGTCGCCCATGTGCTGACTGCCTGAATTTTACTGGGTTCCGTGGCCACGCCTTTCTTACTGATGACATGGCCGAGGTAGGACAGCTGCTTTTGACCAAACTCGCACTTGGAGAGCTTAACTTTCCAATGATCTCGTTGAAGTAATTGGAACACTTGTCGCAGGTGACTGGCATGATCTTCAAGAGTTTTACTGAAGACGAGAATGCCATCGAAGAAGAGCAACACACAGTGACGGAGCAGTGGCCGGAGTGTGGTGTGGAGGCCTCCGTTGAAGGTGGCCGGCCCTCCAGCCAATCCAAAGGAAACCACCTTGAATTCATAGTGGCCTGAATGGGTTTGGAAGGCCGTCTTGTACTCCTCGCCTGGTGCCAGCTGAATTTGATGGTATCCTGACCGCAGATCTAGTTTCGAGAACCAAACTGCCCCATGCAATTCATCCAAAAGTTCTTCAATTACGGGCACCGGAAACTTAGCCACTGTTGTGATAGCATTTAGGTGTCTGTAGTCGACGCACATCCGCCACGTGCCATCCTTCTTTTTCACCAAAATTACTGGAGAAGAACATGGGCTGGAGCTCTTCTGTATTATTCCTTGACGCAGCAGTTCTTCAACCTGTGCGTCAATCTCATCTTTGTGGTCAGGTTTATGGCGGTAAGGTCTTATGTTGATAGGTTGAGCTCCTGGAATCAGCGGTATCTTGTGATCACAGTCACGCCGAGGTGGCAATCCCACTGGTTCACCAAATATTGTAGAGAAATCGTCGACTACTTGTTGTATGTTGGCTGGTACTGAATCTGAGTTGTCCTCCTCCGCGGAGGGTGCACATACATACACCATATGTGTTATAGCTCCTGTTCTGCACAGATTCTGCAATTGCAACGCGTTGATCACTGAACACTCTGAAGACTGGGCTTCGTGACCTTGCAAACGAGTGACACCATTGGGGGTTTTGATCTCAATGAGCTTGGCACGCCAGTCCACTGTCATAGGACTGTTTGCTTCCAGCCAGTCCATTCCCAAAATGGCATCGTAAGTGCCGAGCGCCAGAATCTTCATATCTGTGACGAATTCACTGCCTTGGGTGTGCCAGGCACAAGCTGGCAGTTCAGAAACACATGCCATCTCGCCCCCATCCGCAACACGGACCTTGCAAGCGCGTGGCAGAGGTCGCTCTTCGGACAGCTTCGCGGCGAGCGCGTGGTTGATGAATGAGGTGGAACTACCAGAGTCCACCAACATGAGCACTTCCTGACCTTGAATCCATGCGCGGAGCTGAAATGCCTTTGCGGAGACACCGCCGGACAAGGCCTGGCGGGATATCGCCATCACGGTCTCAGTTGTTGGGGTCGCAGGAGAGGATTCGATGCTGTCGTCGATGCCGAAGAGTTCCAGAAGTTCCTCCACGACGTGGAGCTGCAGGATGTGGGGCACACATGATCGTGTCCCCAGCGCTCGCCGCACTTGAAGCATAACCCGCGCGCTCGTCGGTAGTCGCGCAGGGTCTTGAGTTTTGTTGTATCGGCGCGCGCCGCTTCGGTCCCCCGCCGATCCGCTGCGGGGGCAGCAGGTACAGGGCGTGCTGGAGAAGTTGGTGGTGGCGGAAGGGGCAGGTCCGTACGCACTCCCGGCTCTGGTGGCCGCGGAAGAGACCCGAACGCGCCTTCTGCAACTTCCTCCTGCAGTAGTGCGAGCGCGCATGCCGTGTCCAGATCAGGTGGTCGCTGGACCAGCACGACAGCGCGAATATCCTTCCGCAAGCCCTGGACAAAACGGGTGAGAAAGTAAAATGGGTGAATAGAATCCGAGTATGAACTCAAATGGTTAATAATCAATTCAAACTGTTCAATGTAATTCGCGACAATGGTGGTTTGGCAGACAGTGTAAAACTGTCGGATCAACATTTGATGTCGATCTCGCCCGAAACGTGTGCACAAGAGGGATGTGAAGGACTCCCAGTCCAGCCCATCGAACCGTTTCTGAATCGACTGAAGCCAAATTGAAGCCGAACCGGAAAAATTGAGGGCTGCCATAGGCACCCAAAACGATGGCAGAATTCCGAACATGTGAAAGTATTGTTCGCACAATGTTTTCCACAGGTTCAGATTTTCGCTAGAGAACTGAGGAAAGGTGATCGACGGATGTGCCTGACCCAGTCCCGAGAGCAACTGACTTGCATGAGCAAAAGGTGACAGGGCCACAGACGGAGAGATCAGGGAATCGTACTGACCAGATGCCGGGGGTAGCGGCGGCGCCGGATGTGGCACCGCCGAGGACCCCCGAGGATTGATGGTGACGCCGTGGCCATGGGGCCCTTGGTTGTTGTCGGCCGCGCCTCCCGAGGTGCCGATGTGGTCGCTCGGTGGCTGCGGTGTGATTGTGTGCGGCTGCTGGATCTCCGACTCCGTCGGTGGTGGTTGCGGCGCCGCCTGAAGGGCAGCCACTGCATCGCTGAGATCCGCGACGCGTCGCTCGAGATCTGGGCGCCAGCCGAGCAGATCGTCGATCTTCGTCGCCGTGGTTTGTTGCGCCTTGGTGAGGCCGTCGATGGCGGCCTCGATCTTGGTCTCGAAGCGGGTGAGGAAGGCAGAGACGCCGGGATCCATGGCTTCACGAGCTTGGCGGAGACCCCGCGTCTCGATGAGATGCGCCAGGGCGGAGTGGGGAGGGTGGTGGTTGGTGGCTCTGATACCAGATGATAATATAGTAGGGAGGATCTCGATTACTAGCAACAATTCCTCTCAGAGGCAGGATTCACTGGCGATTACAGAGGGAATTACAAGAATGGAGTAGCTAGGGTTTGTCGCGAGGGAGGAAGGGGAAGGGGATAAGAGTCGTGCCGCCATTGCCGTGATCCACTGGATGTCGATCTCCTCGTCGCTCTAGGGTTAAGTAGAGCGTGGCTTGGTCGAGGCCTATTCTGGGCCTGTGTATCTTGGGTTGGGCTTCTTGGGGCGGCTGGGCCGCGCCTCCTCTTGGCGTGGCCGGCTGGCTTGTGGGTCCGCACCGTCAGGGTCGCTAATAGGGTAGTGTACTAGCTAGCCAGCTACCCGCGGCGGACACCGCCTAACAGCGCGCGGGCTTGATCCATGGCTCACCCGCCCGGACTCCCGAGTCCCGACAGGAGAGGAGAACACGGCAATATATATATGGCCTTGGATGTCGCCTCGCCACCACCACCACCGTTCCACAGGCGTTGAGGGCCGCCACCATATCCTGCCGCGCTCCGATGCTGAAGAGGCACCACATGACCAGCACCGGCCCCTAGCTTGAGTGGGCTCTCCAGGTTGGGGTCATGGCGGCGGCTGCAATTCCCTTTACACTCCCCTGCTTGATGCATCCATTGCTCTACGCAAGGTGCAGCCGCTTCCTAGCAACGTTTTCAAGGAAAGAAGGCGGACCATTGCCGTGCTGCTGCTTCAAAGCTTCGTCAATTGCCTCAAGTCGGCGTCGTACATTGCCACACGCAGGGGCGGAGCCAGGATTTGAACATGAGGGGGGCGAAGCAAAATTCTTGACGTAAAAGATGGAACATGATGGTATATCACAGTATATTCAGTCTCCTGATAGCATCAATGATAAAGCATATATATTTTTTGGAAGTACCAAAAAATATGATAATTCTAGGCAAGAATGTTGGAGCTTGAAGATGAAGCAATTGGTGGGAAAAAGTATTTACCCCATTGGTTGTTGTTGGCTTTCACTTCATATTTATAAAAAAGATACACCCTCCAATTCATATTGATTATGGTTGAAACGGATGGATACGATCTAGACGCATTTCGATACATCCCTTTGAATGACAACTAATTAATTTGGATGGAAGAGAGTACATAATTACTAGACTAATTTACTGTTCTATATCAAACATTGGTTAAGCAAATTAAGGTCATAATTTATATTAAAAAATCTATCCCCATCATTTCCTAAATAATTTGAGTTTTAGGTTAGTTCTAAGTCAAACTTCTTCAAATTTGACCAACTGTGTAAAATATATATCAATACCTGGAAATTATAATCTTTAGAAAATATTTATGCTATGTATATATTTTTAGGGTCATTCTATGTATATTTATCGTTGTAGTCTCTCCGTCCCACAATATAAGACATTGCTTGAAAAAACGTCTTATATTGTGGGACGGAGGGAGTAGATCTTATAGTATTTTTCTACAAATTTGATCAAATTTAAACAAGTTTCACTAAAACAAACATAAACCATAATTATTTTAGAATGATGGTAATAATAACTAATATCTACAGTATAAGGTAATAACGTGTAGTGTACCTGCATCTGTCCTACTCAGCGGACATCTTGCCATATTTGATCCGCTGCGTCTAGCCATGTCTGTGCGTCCACAACGGTGGATGGTGTTGTTGCCCTGATGAGTAGCAGCCAGCGGCAATGGCAAACGCCCTAGCCCCTAGCAGGACACGCTGACGGTAAACGGCGGCGGGGGCGGCGCTGGCGAATGCCCTAGCAGAAGTGCAGAACACGTCCGTAGGTTACATATATCAATCGATCGATCTGCTAGATTAGAAACTGGCCGTGGCAAAATAAGGGCCAGCCACAACCACATGAGTTATTGGGTTATGGGCTATTGGGCTTCTCTACTTCGTTGTTGATTCAGTAATTATTTGTATAATACAGCATGGGCTAATTACGCAATTAGCTGCGGCCATTAGGCATAAGTACGTACCCACTACCTGGGTACAAATCGTTGAGGGGGGCGAGCGATTGGCAGGGGTCAGAGGGTCTGACCCCTGCTCGCCCCTCCCTGTCTCCGCCCCTGGCCACACGTTGCCTATTCAGCCACATGAACGCAATCCCGTGTCGCGCGAGATGAGGACGATGCGGGGGCCAGGAAAAGCGGATTGATCTCGTTGTCAGATTCAGAGCTTCTCGTTCTGGATACTAATTCGCTCATAAGAGAAGAAGTGTACATTCAGTCTCCAACAAGATGAGGGACGGATCGAAGGTCAGGCAGAGCTCAAAAGTTATATCTTCAAATACTACAAATCTTTGTTTGGGGCACCTGATGAAGAAAACTTCACCCTTGACGAGACCCAAACAGATGATATTTCACAAGTCACAGCAGAAGAGAACGATATCCTCACGGCACCTTTCTCTGAGGAGGAGGTGAGAGCGGCGGTGTTTCAAATGAAACATAACAAAGCTCTAGGCCCTGATGGCTTCCCCGCAGAATTCTATCAGAATTTCTGGGATATCATCAAGACTAACCTATTGGAGTTGTTCAATTGTCTTCATGCTGGCCAACTTGATCTATTCAGGCTTAACTTTGGTGAGATCGTTTTGTTGCCAAAAATTAAGGAGGCTGAGCGAATCCAACAATATAGACCCATATGTCTCCTTAATGCCAGCTTCAAGATTTTCACCAAAGTGGCTACTAATAGGCTCAACACGGTTGCTGACCATGTCGTCCGGCCATCTCAAACGGCTTTCATGCAAGGTAGAAATATACTCGATGAAGTAGTAATCCTACATGAGACCGTTCACGAGATGCACCGTAAAAACATGAGTGGGGTAGTTTTCAAAATTGACTTCGAAAAGGCCTATGATAAGGTCAAATGGTCGTTCCTTCAACAGGCCCAGGATTCTCCGATAAATGGCGCGAGTGGATCCAAAATTTTGTTACTGGAGGTAGTGTGGCTATCAAAGTCAATGATGACATAGGCCATTACTTTAAGACGAAAAAAGGACTACGACAGGGTGACTCCATGTCTCCAATGTTATTAAACATCGTGGCTAACATGTTGTCTATTCTGATTGATCGTGCCAAGCAGGACGATCAAATTGCAGGAGTAGTGCCCCACCTTGTGGATGGTGGCCTCTCTATTCTGCAATATGACGATGATACAATTTTTTTATGAAACATGACCTGGATAAGGCTCGAAACCTGAAATTATTACTTTCAGCGTTTGAGCAAATGTCAGGCCTTAAAATTAACTTCCATAAAAGTGAACTGTTCTGTTTTGGAGAAGACAGGGAGGCAGCGACTGAGTATGCCGACCTGTTTGGTTGTGCACAAGGCCAATTCCCGATTAAATATTTGGGAATTCCGATTCATTATGGCGTCTCACTAATGAGGAGTGGAAACATGTAGAGGAGCGCTTAGAGAAACGGTTGAGTAGTTGGAAAGGCAAGTTGCTCTATGTTGGAGGACGACTGATCTTAATCAACTCAGTCCTCACAAATATGGTTATCTATATGCTCTCCTTTTTCCAACTCCCAAGAGGGGTCTTGCAGAGGCTAGATTATTTCAGATCCAGATTCTTTTGGCAAGGGGACAGTGAAAAGAAAAAATACATGCTAACCAAATGGAGCGTGGTTTGTAGGCCGAAAGACCAAGGTGGACTTGGCATTCATGACCTTGAGGTCAAGAATGATGCCTTACTTAGTAAATGGTTGTTCAAACTACTTACTGAGGATGGCGTTTGGCAAACCCTGCTGCGCAATAAGTATCTAGGCCAAACAACTGTGTCACGGGCCTATTGAAAACCTGGTGACTCACACTTTTGGGCTAGTCTAATGGCGGTGAAGAAACACCTTTTCCGTTTTGGATCCTTCGCGATGAAAGATGGGTCAGAGATTAGTTTCTGGGAGGACAACTCGCTAGGCAATGCTAGCCTCCAAGAACAATATCCAGCTTTGTACCGCATTGTTCGCGATAAGAATGATACTCTAGCGCATGTGCTCAATTCATTTCCGCCAAATATTTCTTTTAGCGGGATTTGATTGGCCCCCGTCTTATGTCATGTCAAAATTTATTATCTCGATTGGAGTCGATAAACCTGACACAAGGACGGGATGTGTTTCGCTGGAATCTCACTATATCTGGGTCCTTCACAGTCGACTCTATGTATCGTGTGCTAATGCATTCAAAGGTCCCGGTGGATAATAACAAGAAAATTTGGATGTCGAAGATTCCACTGAAGGTTAAAATCTTTATGTGGTATCTTTGAAAGGGAGTTGTGCTAACCAAAAACAATCTTGCCCGTCGCAATTGGCACGGAAGTAAGAAGTGTAGTTTTTGTACTCATGACGAGACAATCAAACACCTCTTTTTTCAATGCAAGTTTGCACGTTCTACGTGGTCAGTCATTCAAATAGCGTCCAATTTGTATCCGCCCATAAGTGTTGCCAATTTTTTTGGTCATTGGTTGGACGGCATCTCAAATAGGTTCAAAATGCTAATTCGGGTGGGAGCATATGCCTTATTATGGGCACTCTAGCTATGTAGAAATGATTTGGTTTTTGAAGGCAAAAACATCTCTCCTTTCACTAGTGCAGAACCGGCCTTTAGTGCCGGTTCGTAACGGCCTTTAGTGCCGGTTCCACAACCGGCACTAAAGAGTGGGGACTAAAAGTCCCCCCCTTTAGTACTGGTTCGTCACGAACCGGCGCTAAAGTGCGAACACGTGGCACGAGCCAGGCCCGGGTGCGCGTAGGGCTTTAGTACCGGTTGGTAACACCAACCGGTACTAAATGTTTGGGTGTTTTTTTTTTTATTTTCCATTACATTTGTTTTGTTTGCTGGTATTTCACGATACTACAAATTTTACACGTTATGCATATATATAAATAGATTTTCTCGTACTTATAGAACCTATATATATCATCGAATGTCTCACAATTAACCAACACCATTATCACACATACACATGTATATACATATACAATTTCTCCTACATATGTTGGTGCCTCCAGAGCACGATGACAAGTGGTTCATGGGGGCGGTAGCGGGTAATAGTATTCTCCTTTGGGATTTATGACCTGGTCGAGCAAAAATCCGGCTATTTCCTCTTGAAGTGCTAGTATGCGTTCCGATGGTAGGAGCTTATCCCGCACCTCTCTGAACTGTTAAGAAGGAGATCAATATGCATGTGTGTTACTTGTGTGACTAGATATCGATAATGGTGTGAATAGTGTTCTGACAAACGTACCCAGTCCTGTCTATCAGATCTGCTCCTTTCAGACGTCATCATGCGAATGTTCTCGCAAACGTAGAATGCACACAGATTATTCCCCGGCGCCTGCTTCAGGGCCTTTACGAGAATGGAATTGAATCAGATAATGATTAATCAAGCATGATAATTAATTAATGATATTGAAACAAGAATTAAAGTGATGGTAGCTACACTACGGGAAACAGGTAATTTGCCGTCAGGGGATGACTTTGCCGTCAGCTTTTCCTCGGGCCAGACGGCAAAGACCAAATTTTGCCGTTAGCTGCAGACGACAAAGAAAGACTGACGGCAAAATAAACTTTGCCGTCTGCCAAAAAAATACAGACGACAAACATCAAACTTTGCCGTCTGCCTACAACATAAAAGCCGGCAAAGAACTTTGCCGTATGTTATTTTGTAGGCAGACGGCAAAGTGAGCTGTTTGCCGTCTGTATTATTTTTTGACAGACGGCAAAGAGAAAACACACCACGCAGATCGATCACGCGGATCGATGACGTGGCAAGATCTAAAACGCGGATCCAATTCAACCGCATCAGTCAGACCTACCGGCACACCCACCCACGAGTCATGTGCCACCCACCTATCAGTACCGGCCCCACCCATGTGCACGACCCGCCCCACCCACGCGCTCGTCTCCTCTATCTTTCCTTCCCCGAGAGCTCCCTCGTCTCACCTCTCCCGAGCAGAAGCACGAGAAGCCGCGTGACGCCCCATCGCCCGTCGCCCACGAGCAGCCGCGCGACGCCGGCCCCGTCTCTCTCTCCCCCGGAGCAGCCGCACGCTGCCGGTCCCGTCTCCCGTCGTCGGCCCCGTCTCCCTCGCCCTCGGAGCAGCCGCACGGTGCCGGCCTCGTCCCCCATCGCCGGCCCCGTCTCCCTCGCCCCCGGAGCAGCCGCCGGAGCAGGAGGCCACCGCGGCATCCTCCTCCTCCTCGCCGCGGGGTCCTCCTCTTCCTCCGTTCCCGCTACCCACGCCTCCTCCCCATCCCGATCTCCTCTGCTCGTCAACCGCCGCTTCCCTTCAATCCGCCCGCGCTGAAAGAGCTCACCGCCGCGCGAGCAGGAGGCCGTCGCGGGATCCTCCATCTCTTCCACGCCACGGGATCCTCCTCCCTGACCACGACCCCGTGCTTCCTCCTAATCTCGAGCTCCCCTGCTCGTCAATCATCGCCGCTCTTCGACCTGGCCGCACCGCAGCTTCGTCAAGAGCTCACCGGAGCTACCCTGCAGCACCCCTTTCTCTTTTCGTCTCCCTCGCTCTCCATCTGCCCCTCTGTCATGATAAAATCTGCCCAAGACCACCGTCCCCGCCGCCTCGAGCTCGACACTCATGCTCGGATCTAACCGCTGGCAAGGGCCAGTGTGCTGATTCGTTCATTTGTTCGTCATGTAAATGGGAACTTCATGTTGTAAATAGTGTATTTCTGTGTAAATATTGTGATGATGGATATCTTGTGCAAATAGAGTATTGGTGTCTTGCAGAATCCGTTCTGTTGTCATATATTCTTGAACTGTAGATGGTAAAATCACTGTGATTTTTTTTGTCTACGCCATCGAGCAACTACAACCTCTGCACCTTGACTGATGGTTCATATTTTTTAAATGAAATAATTTTCTTTGCCGTCTCGGATGTATGAGGCAGACGGCAAAGACAGAGTCTGGCAGACGGCAAAGCTGTCTTTCTTTGCCGTATGATATTATTTGGGTGACGTCAAAGCTGAAGTTTTGCTAACGGCAAAGATTTTGCCGTCTTGCCGACGAAATGCAGACGGCAAAGAACTCTTTGCCGACTTATCTTTGCCGTCTGACTTTGCCGTCTGCTGACTGACGGCAAAATCTTTGCCGTCTGTTTTTTGGCCTTTGCCGTCTGTAATCCACAGACGGCAAATTACATGATTCCTGTAGTGCTAGCTAGTACTACTTAATTACCTACCTTTGGTCGATGCCAAAACAACTTTTGTTTCCATTCGCCTGGAGTCACCGCGATGAACTTTGCCCATGCCCTGCCCGCCGGCAAAGAAAATTAATAAAGGGGTTATTAAATAGTTCATATCAGGAAATGACGAACTAATAATAGGCCGATATATATATATATCCCCTTCACGATGGTGAAGTCACTTTCTTCTTTAATTAGTGAGTCCAGTAATTCAACTTTTCCTTCCTCAACTTTAATGTCTATCAAGACCCAGTGCCAACTACATGCGCACACGTTTGCATGTCTTAAATAAGCGGGCATGTGCATAAAATTAATCAACTACCGTAAACCGTATACACTTAATTATTAACATCTAGCTAGCTACTAAGCAAAAACAGAATTTGTAGTACAAGACAGTGTGACTCACGGGAAGTTGTAAGGAAGTAGTATATCTTCATTGCTATTGAGGCGCTTCAAGACTCTACCATGCTGGCCTCTACATCTGCTTGATAAAATGGAACCTTCCATATGTCCTCATTAACGGTATTTGGGTCAATGAACCCAATGCCATAGCGTCCAGATTTTTTCATTTCATACATCTTCATCCTGCATATAATACCACAGAAAAGAATATAGTGAGGATAGTTACATGTAATGATTGATCAAAATTATCACTACATAATTAGCTTGAGACTTAAATTACAGAAAGAAATCACTTACAGACAATAGCAACTGACGATAGACTTGTCGAGTGCGTCTTGATTGTATAACTGAAAAAGTTCAGTATACTCAATGGACAGAGCTTTCTCATGGTAATAATGATCCTTCTTGACATTCACCATGAGGGACACTCGATTGGAAATCTTGGTCATATTCATGTTGTTGGGGAACGTAGTAATTTCAAAAAATTTCCTACGATCACGCAAGACCATGGTGATGGCATAGCAACGAGAGGGGAGAGTGTCCGTCCACGTACCCTCGTAGACCGAAAGCGGAAGCGTTATAACAACGCGGTTGATGTAGTCGTACGTCTTCACGATCCGACCGATCCAAGCACCGAACGTACGGCACCTCCGAGTTCTGCAGACGTTCAGCTCGATGACGATCCCCGGACTCCGATCCAGCAAAGTGTCGGGGATGAGTTCCGTCAGCACGACGGCGTGGTGACGATGTTGATGCTCCACCGACGCAGAGCTTCGCCTAAGCTCCGCGACGATATGACTTCTCCGGCGCAGGGCTTCGCCTAAGCTCCGCGACGATATGACCGAAGTGGAATATGGTGGAAGGGGGCACCGCACACGGCTAAGGAAAGATCCGTAGATCAACTTGTGTGTCATGGGGTGCCCCCTGCCCCCGTATATAAAGGAGCCAAGGGGGGGTGCGGCCAGCCTTGGGGAGGCGCGCCTGGAGGAGTCCTACTCCCACCGGGAGTAGGACTCCCCCCCTCTCCTAGTTGGATTAGGATTGGAGGAGGGGGAAGAGGGAAGGGGGCGCCGCCCCCCCTCTCCTTGTCCTATTCGGACTAGAGGGGGGAGGGGGGCGCGCAGCCCACCTGGCCGGCCCTTCCTCTTCTCTCTTATGGCCCATTAAGGCCCATAGACCTCCCGGGGGGTTCCGGTAACCCCCCGGTACTCCGGTAAATTCCCGATTTCACTCGGAACACTTCCGATGTCCAAATGTAGGCTTCCAATATATCAATCTTTATGTCTCGACCATTTCGAGACTCCTCGTCATGTCCGTGATCACATCCGGGACTCCGAACAACCTTCGG
>LR880967.1:1016922245-1016932789 GCA_904067115.1 Aegilops sharonensis | reverse complement strand
CCCAAAAGGATTAATGCCATCTGCGCTTAGACCAAACCATACGTTCCTTGGGTCACCTGCAAACTCCTCCCAGTACTTTCTCTCAATTTTTCTCCACTGCGAACCGTCAGCGGGTACTCTCAACTTTCCGTCTTTCTTACGGTCTTCTGCGTGCCACCGCATCGCCTTCGCATGCTCTTTGTTTTGTAACAAACGTTTCAACCGTGGTATTATAGGAGTATACCACATCACCTTGGCAGGAATCTTCTTCCTGGGGCGCTCACCCTTGACATCACCAGGGTCATCGCGACTGATCTTATAACGCAATGCACCGCATACCGGGCAAGCGTTCAAATCCTCGTACTCACCATGGTAGAGGATGCAGTCATTAGGGCATGCATGTATCTTTTGCACCTCTAACCCTAGAGGGCAGACAACCTTCTTTGCTTCATACGTACTCTCGGGCAATTCGTTGTCCTTTGAAAGCATATTCTTTATCATTACCAGTAACTTTCCAAATCTCTTGTCAGATACACCATTCTCTGCCTTCCATTGCAGCAATTCAAGTGTGGTGCCCAACTTTTTTTTGTCAGCTTCGCAATTCGGATACAACAATTTCTTGTGATCCTCTAACATGCGCTGCAACTTCGTCCTCTCAGATCACTTGCGCAGTTTCTCTTTGCATCGGCAATGGCCCGACCTAGATCATCAGCGGGCTCATCTGATGCCTCTTCTTCAGCTTCTTCCTGCATTGCCGGCTCAGCTTCTTCCCCCATTGTTGTATCATCGTATTCAGGGAACCCATGGCCAGGATAGCCGTCGTCGTCCTCTTCTTCTTCATTGTCTTCCATCATAACCCCTATTTCTCCATGCTTGGTCCAAACATTATAGCGGTGCATGAAACCAGACTCAAATAGGTGGACGTGAATGGTTCTTGATGTAGAGTAACTGTGACCATTCTTACAGCCAGCACATGGACAAGGCATAAAACCATCCGCCCGCTTGTTTGCCTCAGCGGCAAGCAGAAAAGTATGCACGCCATTAATGAACTCGGGAGAGCATCTGTCATCATACATCCATTGTCGGCTCATCTTCATTACACAACACCGAATAGACCAAATTAATACAAGTTCATACATAAAGTTCATATACAACACTTAATTAAATGCAACATACAAATAACTCTCTAGCTAAAGAATTTAAATGCAACAATAAATGCGATGAAGATCGCAACTAAGGTAACAGTTGATCCAACAACATAATGATACCAAGCCACACTATCAATGGCATATTTTCTAATCTTTCTAATCTTCAACCTCATTTTCTCCATCTTGATCTTGTGATCATCGACGACATCGGCAACATGCAACTCCAATTCCATCTTCTCCCCCTCAATTCTTTTCAATTTTTCTTTCAAATACTCGTTTTCTCTTTCAACTAAATTTAACCTCTCGACAATAGGGTCGGTTGGAATTTCTGGTTCACATACCTCCTAGATAAGAATATCTATGTCAACTTGATGGGCATAATTTGTCATAAACACGAAATGCAACAACTAGTTTTAAAAGAGAATATACCACATCCGAATCATAAGAAGGACGAGGGCCGACGGGGACAGATATCAAAACCATGGCACCATGTATAACAAACAACATACGGGTAAGATAATTATACGAGTAACTATATATCCAAATCACACAAACATCAATTTGGTAATGTAAACCATTCATGAACAAGAGCCTCACCACAAGGTGGTGCCGGCGACGGGACGGTGCGGGCGATCGACGGTGGTTACGACGGAGGTTTAGAAGGCACTAAGTAAACCAAACCTACATATGCAAACTAAGTGTTATTTTTGACCTCAAATTGCATATAAAGCAAATACTAGCAAATATAATTCCTCCCAAATTAATCACTATACAAAGCATTGCAAGAGCTAATCTAGCAATGAGAGTTGAAAGGACAAAGTTGCTAACCTTTGTGATCATTTGAATGGATGGGGGCCTTCAAATCTTGACAAATTTTGGGCAAAATTTGTGAGGAGCTCGAGGAAGAGAGGGAAAGAACAGAGGAAGTGAGGGGAAAGGGGAAGAACAGAGTGGCTCAGGCGGACGAAGGGTTTATGTAGGTCGACCTTTAGTACCGGTTCGTGCCACGAACCGGTACTAAAGGTGCTGGAGGGGCCCCAGACTGACAACACCCTGCCACCACTCTCTTTAGTACCGGTTCGTGGCACGAACCGGTGCTAAAGGTTCGCCACGAACCGGTACTAATGAGAACGGCCGGCTAGCCGTTGGAACCGGCACTATTGGACACATTAGTGCCGGCTCAAAATCAAACCGGCACTAATGTGTCTTATATTAGGTCCTTTTTCAACTAGTGTTTGCAGGTTATTTAATTATATCATACACAAACTCTCACAGAAAAACTTTGATATAACAGAGATTCTTTGGACTGGCTGTTGTATATGTATAACAGGGTGCCACACTAGGCTATAATAACATTTTCCAAAGAAGGCGTCATCAGAGGGACGTGGAGTAACTGAGCACGAGCATAGATGCGCTCGGTATCCACGTCGTTCGTAACTCCATTGGGATCTGGGCCTTTTTCTTATACGCATCCAGATGGGCTGCGCAGAAATCATTACGTGATGGAAAATACGTACGCAACGGGTGTGGGTGGTGGGCCAAGCAGACGGAACAATACAGCCTGAGATAACGCGGGGTTGGATACCCGTCCACCGTCGACGAGGTGAGCCGTGGATCAGAACCGGAGTGGCGTCTGATCCGTGGCTCAGGTTGTTTGCTTTCCGAACGCCTCCCCCACCCAGATCGAGGGTCCTTTGTTAGGCGAATCCCTGCGAGATAGAGACGCGGAGCTGCGGCGGCGAGCGACAATGGAGTTTTTGATGCAACCAATCGGCAGGTACGCGCATCCGTGCTTTTCCTTGCGGTCTCTCCCAGGTTTGTAGGCGGATTGCTTTCGAGGCTGACGGAGGAGCTTCCAATTTTTCAGATCTTGTTTCATTGAGGAAGTGGGGGAGAGCTTGGTGCCGCCCCCTGTGACTGCGGCAGTAGGCTTGGCGACAGGCCCTGTGTCTGCCAATGGCGATATGCGGGTACATCTGGTGGTGTCGCAGCAGCCGCAGAAGTCTGGGAGGAATAAGCTGTGAGTGTGAAAACTTGATGTTTGCATTAGGAAATTCAGAATTCCGGTGGTTGGGTGGGTAGATGCGGTGTTGGTTTTAGACATGTCTGACCAAATCATTCATATGGAGCTAAATTCTTTGAGTGTTTCTTTTTAGAAATTTGATTAGAGATGTGCTGGTGTGTGCAGGTTGAGGATTGGTGCTGCTGCACCCAGCAGACCGCCGTACCCGAATCGTATTAGTGCATTTGAGAAGGCTGTCAGATGTTTTACCGATTATCCATCTGAAACTGTGACCTCTCCAGTTCTAGGGACTTCATTTGACTGGTTGGGTGAGGTTTATGATTTTTACAATCTATATTCCTGGAAGAAGAGATTTGGCATAAGATGGAAAAATAGCCGGCTTAATGTAAAGAGGACGAAATGTGTGTAGGAAATAGTTTGTGGGTGTTTGGTTACTGGTCTTTTCTTGAATGCTATTGTTCAGCATTATGATGCATCCATTTCTGCCTCAGCTTTTGTTTCGTGCATTGACGGTAAATTGTGTTCATGGTCCAGGGGAACGCTGGTGTAGAGAACACAAGGTCCTGCCGGTGTGAATGTCCAGCTCCGATAAGATTGTTGTGGACCGAGGAAAAATGTTGTTACATTGCAGAGCACAGAGAGAGTCATAACCATCCACCTTCGCCTAATTTTAGGGAGACGATCCACTGGCCATCGCACAAGCATATTCATGTTTACAGCAGGCAATGTTCCACTCATGAAAAGGTCTTTGCGTAATCTGTGTGGGAAGATAAACAGGGAGCAGGAAAACGACGATATGAGGAAGAAATACATGTGTTTGAAGAGATTGGAGCGAAGGATCCCACATTACATACAGAGTTCAAGCTGATAACGATGGCAGGATTGAGAACCTCATGTGGGCTAGCGGCAGCAGTAAGCTTCAGTACACATTTCTTGGAGATATCATAACATTTGACACCACGTATAGGATAAACCTGTACGACATGCCTTTAAGGTTGTTTGTCAGTGTTAACAATCATTTCCAGAGTACCATATTGGCTGGAGTTCTGGTTTGCGATGAGACAGCAAAGAGTTTTGAGTGGGTTTTCTCTGATTTTCTGAGAATGATGGGTCATGCTCCACCGGTGACCATACTTATAGGTAAATTCGTCACATATTGTCATGTCATCGCTGCTTATGTTGAAAATTTTAACAGGCAAGAAAGCAATCATAGAAAGCTAAAGTTTGGGCTTCATTTTATGCAACCAGAACCAGGCCATGGAGCTAGTGATCAAGAGCAGAATGTCGGACACCACGCACAGGTGGTGGAAGTGGCACGTCCAAAAAAAGGCAAAGGAGTCCTTGGGTCCTTTGTACACCAAGAAAAGTGAGTTCTGAGCAGAGTTCCATAATGTGGTGAACCACATGCTAACGGAGTACGAATTTGAGAGGGGTTGGTACATGTTGCTTGAAAAGTACAAGCTAAGATCACACCCATACATGACGCAGCTGTTCGAGATTAGGCATAAATGGGCCAAGCCTTATTTCAAAGGCGTGTTCTGTGCAAAGATGACCAACACACTGAGGAGTGAAAGCGCAAACTACCTGTTAAAGAATTATGTCCCCCGGGGGTGTCTGATGCATATGTTTGTGCAGAAGTATATGAGGCTGCAGTTCGACAGAGAATCTGATGAGAACTACGAGGAGAAGAGAACAAGAATTGTAAGTACAAATCTCGATTGGTCGTAATTTTGAGTACAGAATCGGTATTAGCATCTTGTTTGAAGCGGAGGCCGCTCATGAGGGTGAACCTAGCTGTAGCTAGAGAGGCACGCCATCAAGATATACACAAGGGCTATGTTTGAGCAGTTTGAGTACATACTGTACGAGTGCTAAGCATATCAGGTTGAAGAGATTGAGAAACACAAGACGTATGTTGCAAACCATAGTGAAGCAGAGCAAAGAGGGAAGTAATGGTGTAGAGTGTCATACAAGGTTACAATGCTCGATGGAGGCAATGAGTTTGACTGCGAGTGCGGGCAATTTGCACACATGGGCCTGTTGTGCAACCATATCTTGAAGGTTTGTTGGGTGTGACTAGTATATAGCCTGACTGTGTTGGATGGTTGGTGATGGTGTTAACTCTGTCTTGCTGCAGGTGTTAGATTTTTTTTGTGCAAAGGAAATATCGGCAAAACATATAGTGAAGAGGTGGTGAAAGATGCCAGAGATGTATTGCCTCCACACCTGACATGGTACCAGAGAGTCAACATGCAGAACAACCCGTTCTCGTACATGCTCTTCACCATGTACAATCGCCTAATGGACCTGTTCAAATCAAATTTGACAGTGATGCTGCCCTATGCGGAAGTGAGGGATGGGCTTGGTCTTGAGGATGGAAGTTGATCTGCCGTGCTTCAGGTTCCGGACTTCATCTGAGCTAAAGAAATCCCAGCTAAGCAGGTAGTAAAAAGGGGGAGAAAGGATGGTCAAGATATATTGCCAGTCGATTTGCCTGACAACGGTGCAACAAGCAAGGCCTGACCGCTGACGAAGCGGTTAGGCCCGCCATGAGCGCGGACGGGCCAATCTGCAAGGAAGATGTGGTGGTTAATCAGAGACGTGAGAGCTCGCCACAGGCTTCAGAAATGTCGACCGGGAAGGATGAGCTAAGAGGTGCGTTTTTTGTGTGCACCAATTTTTTTGTCAATTTTTGTTTCATGACATACATGCTGGCTGTTGGCTGCTTGTGTGTATATGCTGGTAAAATTAGTCGATGCTGACAGGTGGTAGTTAGAGAAGCAAAAATTGGGAAAACAAAAATGCTTTAGATTAGTTCAGTTATTGTAGCTGCTGAAACCACAGTGTAGCGTGCAGGAGACATGTCTTAGTTTGCATGGCAAAAGTTTGGAGAAACAATGATCAATGAATTAAAATACTTTGGGATTTCAGCTAGTGCCTAGTGCACGTGCTGAAATGCAGTGCAATAGATGTGTTTTAGTCGTTGCACAGGAAGTCAAGCAAAGCAATGCATGGGAAAATGTTTGCAGAGAGAACTGAAATAACGATTAAACTTGTTAGCCTTGTTTTCCTGTACATGTTGCTAGGGAAAAAATTATGTAGTGAGCAGACTACTGTGGGAAGTTTTAAATGTTAGAAATAAGTGTTACAATTAAAAAAAGAACAATGGTTTAAAATACGTAAAGATTTTGTTTTTTGCAGGTGGGTGTTGTCAGAGAACTGAATTAAGGATTAAACCGTGGAATGAGCAGACTGCTGTTGTTTCATGTGCGGTTACTTTTCTGAGCTTGCATGCTTGTTTAACGGCTGTAGTGTTAATGTTGAAATACTTAGGCTAGTCTGGGGTGTGTTCAACGATATTTGGAAACTGTTAAGACTGGTAAGTTGTTACTATTAGAAATGATTGTTTCAGGAGAATTATTGATGTTAATTTTTTATTTCAGAAAAATGAAGTGTGGGCTAAGCCATGGAATAAGAAGACTGGTGTTGTTTTATGTGCTGTTATTTATGTGAGCTTTGATGTACATATAACGATTGCAGAGGGTTAGTGTGCGCTGGTCCGAATAACATTTGGAAAGGATTAAGGCTGTTAATTGTTATGCATTAAAAATCATTGTTTAAGGGTGAGGATAGGAGTGTCTGAAGAGGAAGATGAATCCTGCAGACGGAAAGGTGGTGGAGAGCGTCGAATTAAATTGCCGTCAGTACACTGCCGGTGTTGGTACCCAACAGGACCTGAGCCGTAGCCCATGCCGTCAATTCCGTCTGTGCGGTCGGCAGCTTAACGGGAGCCATGACATTTAATAGCTGACAGTGGAAGGCCCAGTGATGCTACACACACGGAGTTTTACAGGCTGATTACGGGGCTGGTGCTGACATGGCAAATGGTTACTGGTTTAAGGGGGATACGCGGGCCCCGCCCACCTGAAATCAGGGGGGAGATGAAAAGTATTAAAGGAAAGGCCCGTAATAAGCCCGTAATGGGTCCGTGCGTTTAGCATTTTTGGGGGAGGGCCAGTGTGCAGGGGAAAATTGGATATACATGACCACATGCAGGGCTCTATACACAGTTGTTGATGCGAATTCAGAGGTAAACCACCAACAGGGATAAAGAGCACATATGTGCTCGGGCACAGATAAGCACTTTCGTCATCAGAGCTGTATCTGTATGTTAGCGAATCGGTGGACAGTCATCCGGTAGTGTTAACTGTATCGGAGAAGAAAATGAAAATCCTACATCTACTAAAAGCTACGTACGTGTTACATAAATTCCCGTACAACTTACGTAAACTCCTTCGTAGGTATAGAATTGCTCAGAAACCACAGCATGCAAAGCCGTGTATTGCTCTCCAGGATCAAGTGAGTGCTAGCCACATACGGCGCTTCAGTATCCGAGCTGACGTAATTTTTTTTTTAGAAAAGGAGAATTTCCTCCGGCCTCTGCATCTGAACGATGCATGCAGCCATATTATTAAAATTTTCAAAGTAAACAAAGTCTTCAAAGTATTACAGCTCGCAAAAGGAGCAAAGAAACATTAAAAAACGCAATGCCACAACCGGTATGAAATAAAGAACTAGGGCCCTAGACTCTTATCCTGTTATGCGATCGTCATCCAAACCGGTTGAATATAGCCCGTACTACCATTTCCCATTGGTTGCATCCAGTAACCAATGGCTCCCTGGAGTCCGTAGGAGTGAGTAAGGACCACGTACTAATCCATGATGTAGCTCTGAAAATGACCTAAAAAAGGTTAAAATGTGTTGCCTGTTAAAAATCATATCATTCCTGCAGTTCCATATAGCCCACATAAGTGCACATATTCCAATTCAAACACGAGCCGCAGTATTATGTTCCACCCCAGCTAACCACGTCCAAAATAACGATTCAATGCTAACTGAAGGGACGATGTTGAAGGCTATATGAATCGTTCGTCAAAGTAATTTGGCGAGAGGGCAATCTATCGAGAGATGTTGAATTGTTTTATCATGATCACAAAAATAACATCGTGAACTGCCTACTCATCGTCGCTTTAACAAATTATCTTTGGTGAGGATCAGTTGCTTATGGACAAACCACATAAAGATTTTAATACGCAAGGGAACATTAACCTTCCAGATATGAATAGATCTCGGGATTGGGCCAGAATTAATAAGATCCATATAAAAAGATTTTACCGTAAACACTCCGTTTCGAGCCAACTGCCAGTGTAATGAGTCAGGTTGGTCGGATAATTGAACATCCATCAATCTCCGTACCAAGTGTATCCAGGAGTTCCAATGCTCCCCAACTAAAGATCGCCTAAACTGAATATTCAAGGAAGCCGATTGTAATATTGTGCCTACATAATCTTCCTTATGTTGCACAATATTATAAAGGCTTGGATATTGTATGGCTAATGGCGGCTCCTCTAGCCATGTATCCTCCCGAAATCTTGTTGTCATTCCATTGCCAACAAGAAATTTGGTCCCACAAAAGAACAAGTCTTTTGTTCTCATAAGCCCCTTCCAAAATGGCGAATCATTCGGCCTCGCGGTGACTTGCCAAGAGTTTTCGATTGCAGATATTTGTTGTGTAATATCTGTGCCCACATACCGTCATTCTCTATTGATAACCTGTAAAGCCATTTACTCATAAGGCATTTATTCTTAATTTCCAGGTTCTCAATACCGAGCCCTCCCTGATCCTTGGGTCGGCATAATATATCCCATCATGCTAGGCGATATTTCTTCTTGGCCTCATCTGACTGCCAGAAGAATCAAGATCGAAAGAATTCTAGTCTCTTCCGTACCCCCTTGGGTACCTCAAAGAAGGATAGCAGGAACATCGACATACTAGTAAGTACTGAGTTAATAAGCACTAGCGACCGCCATACGACATTAACTTGCCCTTCCAATAGCTAAGCTTCTTTTTCAATTCGATCTTCGATGCATTTCCACTTTTTATTGGAGAGTTTGCGATGGTGAATCGGTATGCCCAAATAACTAAAGTGCAAAGAGCCCAGTCAAAAAAAAAAACCTAAAGGGCAAAGAGCCTAATTCACAATCGAACAATTGTCTATATGTGTCTTGCTCCTCTTTGGCCCGACCAAAGAAAAACAATTCGCTCTTGTTAAAGTTGATTTTAAGCCTTGACAATTGTTCGAAGAGGCATAAAACTAATTTCATCTTCCGAGCTTTTGCAATGTCATGCTCCATGAAAAGAATAGTGTCGTCCGCATATTGTAAAAATGGAAACTCCCCCATCAACTAGATGAGGAAAGAATCCATCGACTAGGCCATTCTCCTTGGCCCTGCCAATAAGAACGGTCAACATATCCTCCACTATATTAAGTAAGAGGGGAGACATCGAATCCCCTTGTCTCAAGCCTTCATGAGTCTGAAAATAGTGGCCGATATCATCGTTAACCTTAATTCCGACACTACCTTTTTGGACTAGAGAGCCCACTTGGTTCCGCTATCTCTCATTAAAACCTTCCATGTGCATAAAAGGCCACTTAACTTTATCATATGCCTTCTCGAAATCCACTTTGAAGATAACCCCATTTAGCTTCTTCGAGTAGATTTCATGGAGCGTTTCATGGAGAACAACTACCCCTTCTAGGATGTGTCTCCTAGGCATGAAGGCCGTTAGACTGGGTTGCACCACCGAATGGGCGATCCGTGTCAGTCTATTAGTCCCTACCTTTGTGAATATTTTGAAACTCACGTTCAGAAGACAGATCGACCTAAACTGCTTGATACGAACCACTCCTTCCTTCTTTGGCAATAACGTAATCATACCAAAGTTAAGATGAAATAGTTCTAGATGCCCGTGAAAGAAAGCGTGAAACATAGCTATAAGGTCGTCCATAGTAATATGCCAACATTTCCTATAGAACTCCGCAGGGAAAAGCTGAGGTAATTTGAAGCACAAGAAAAGATCCGGACACAATGGGACTGCTAATGCGTGAAGACCCTTAAGCATTAAGCCTTCAAGACGAGGGTTAAATGGCTGGGCACAAAAGAGCTGCGCGGAAACAGTTTGTACAGCCATTTAACCCTTCAAGACATTGATGCAAGCAGTTTGCAGTGCTATCTGAGATTTTCCGGCTGGAGGCATCAGCAAGAAGGTGCCAGGACCAGTGTGAATATAATACGGAGTTCCGTGCATTCTTCTTCTGCAAAGTTAACTAAACGAAGCTCTGGCAAATCAAGAGTTGCGTTCGGGTCCGCGTGCATGCACACACGCACTGACAGCCATCCATCCTCTCTGACGCATATCTACTTGAATGATTTTGAATGACGAATGTTTTGCTGGGCTATTGAAATATCGTCCAGATCGATTAAGAACTACTCCCCCCGTCACAAAATAAGTCGTCAGTAGACAACTTAGCTTCACTTTTGGCCCTCGCCAC
>LR880967.1:1016890292-1016921810 GCA_904067115.1 Aegilops sharonensis | reverse complement strand
CACCTGAATATATATTTCAAAACCTGCCAGGTGTTACAGAGTTAAGAGTGTTGCGAGGATAGGAACTCACGCCACAGACCGGCGTGGCCCTTTAAAGTTTCAGATTTTAGTCTATGAGACCAAACAATCAAATCATCCAAGATAGCTGTCAAGGAGTTTGAGGCCACAACATCTAGTCCTTGGAAAACTTTCTTGTTGCGTGCGTCCCAGATTTTCCAAAGAATCAAAAGGAGCATGAAGGGGCGGACCGTGGTAGGCAGCGAAACCGGAAGCGTCGTGCTGAAGAAACTTGTGATAGGAGTGTAAAGAGGGCAGATGCCGGCTGCTCTCCAGATCCTGCGAGCTGCTGGACAAGTAAAAAAAAGTGTTGTCGATCCTCAACCGAGTGAGTACATCTAGGACAAGCTGAAGAGTCCAGAATGCTCTTCTTATGCAGATTCTTCCTTATGTTTAGGCGATCAAGGTAGAATAGCCAACCGAAGATCATAACCTTCTTGGGAACCTTTGAGTCCCAAATATCATTAAGCATGGGGTCCGAGAGGTGATCCGAGAGGGCCGCATATGCGCCCTTTGTGGAGAAGGCAGCGCCATTAAGCAGGCGACGATCGTCCGGTACCTGAGAGAGTGCACAGTCCTGCAACAAGGAATTAAGAGAAGCAAGTTCTGCAATCGCAGTAGAGGTTAGTCGATTTCGAAAAGCAAGTTCGATCCCATCCTGCAAAATAGTGACTACCAGGCCATGTTGGTTTGTGTGGTGAGAAAAAAGAGCTGGGTACACTAAAGCCAGGGGTTCCGGCTTTAGCCAACGATCTAACCAAAAAAAAGTAGAGCAACCATCTCCAACAGTGCACTGGGAAATCTCTCTCAAACTCTGAAGGTGCTTGAAAATGGTTTTAGCTAGGAAAGAGCTGTTTTTGCCATGTCCAATGTGAAGAGGTGAATGGTGTAAGACTCAATCCTTCCAGAGAAGGTTTGAGGAGTGTAAAAATTTATAAGAAATTTCAGCAGTAGACAAAAGTTTTGTGCGCGAAGGTTTTTTACACCTAGAACACCAGCTTCTCTAGGGGTACAAACTTTATCCCAAGCAACCAGGCATTTTGCCCCAGAGCAAGTGTCGTCGTTAGACCAGAAAAAGGTACGTCGTCTCTTGTCGACAGCTTCAATAACCTGGACAGGAAGAGCGAAACAGAGCATAAAATAGGTAGGGAGGCTGTCAAGAACGGCGGAGAGGAGAACAAGCTTGCCACCACGAGAGAGAAGTAGCGCGCACCACCCAGCTAGGTAAATATCACACCGATCGATGACTGGTTGGAAGGCTGAGGGAGGAAGTTTGTAGGGAGAGAGAGGAAGGCCGAGATAAGTTTGCGGGAAGGAGGAGATGTTAGTGGCAAGGTCAGCTGCCATAAGTGCTGCGTCAGTGGGATCAACATTAAGAGGGATAAAGGTGGCCTTGTCAAAATTAATCTGGAGACCAGTGGCCGCAGCGAAGCTATCTAGAATACTCTTTAGGTGTTTTGCGGCCCCGGGCGTAGCTTTAACTATGATAAGCGTGTCATCGGCGTATTGAAGGACGGGACAGGGAAGGCGAGGGCTTAGGGGGTGCAACAACTTACCTTCACTGTTGGCTTTGATGATCGTTTGTTGGAGGATATCGGCGACAATAATGAAAAGGTAAGGGGAGAGAGGGTCTCCCTGCCGGAGGCCATTTTTGCATTGAGTCCACCTCCCCGGGATGCCATTTAGCATAACGGCAGTGGATCCAGTGTTAAGAAGAGAGTTAATCCAGTCGCACCACCGAGGGGGGAAACCTCTAACCTGAAGGGTATGGAGGAGGGTCTTCCAGCAAACAGAGTCAAAAGCTTTCCAAAAGTCTAGTTTGATGATGAGGGAGGGGGCTTTCCTTTTAGCACAACAGTGAAGGATATCTGCAGCGTAGAGGAAGTTCTCAGAGATGTTACGACCAGACAGGAAACCGGTCTGGTCAGCATGCACCAAGAGGGGGATAAGCGGTTTTAGCCTGTTGGTTAGAAGTTTTGCGACTCCTTTCATAGGACAGTTTTGAAGAGAGATGGGGCGGAAGTCAGCGGGGGAGCGAGCATCAAAATGCTTTGGAAGGAGGATTATGAGGGCCCGGTTAAGGCAAGAGATATCGTTGTTTTGGGCATGAAAGTCTGAAAGGAAATGAGTTATCTTCCCTTTGAGGATGTGCCAAAAATTGCGGTAGAACCCAGGGCCGAAGCTGTCCGGTCCAGGACTAGCATTCTTGTTCATGGAGAGGAAGGCATTGGTGATTTTGGCGTCTGTGAAGGGGGCATCCAGAGAGCAGAGTTGTGGAACGGGTTCTGGGTAGAAGTCCGTGAGAGCGAAGGACCGGGTTGGCTGAAAGGCCGTGCCGAGAAGGGAGGCGTAGAAGTCAGAAAGAATGTTGGATTTAGCATCGTGGGAGAAGAACTCCGAGCCATTTGAGACAAGAGTATTAATTTTATTTTTCCGGAGACGGGCAGAGGCAGACGCGTGAAAGAAGCGAGAGTTTTCATCTCCTTCTAAAGTTGTGCGAATTTTTCCACGCTGGATCCAATAGAGGGCTTTCTCACGAAGCGTGCGTTGGAGAACTTTAATAATGACACGACGGAGAGCCAGTTCAGGAGACGAGAGGAAACGAGATTCTTCGATGAGGCCGAGAACGGAAATGACAGTCTTGCAGTTCTTCTCCCGAGTATTTAGAGGCAGAGCGAAGCGCCGCCAAATTTTTAAGTCAGCGCGAGTACGTTTGAGAGCAGCCACTAGGGAAAGCGAGTGGTTTGAGCAAGAGCGGGCCGCGGCCCAGGCGTTTTGGACTACCGTAAGACAGGCCGGCCTAGTGGTCCATCTAAGTTCGAAACGAAAAAGCGCCGGACGAGGGATGACGGTATCTATAGTGATCAGCAGGGGAACATGGTCAGAGACGAATCTGGTGAGCGAGGAAATGGTGGTGTTTGGGAAGAGGAGATCCCAATCCACATTGATGAAAACTCTGTCAATTTTTTCGAGAGTGGGTTGATCTCTTTTGCTAGACCAAGTGTAGCATCTATCCAGAAGGGGAAGCTCAATCAGCGCCCTCTGGTTAATAAAGGAATTGAACATGTCTGCTTCGGACTGCCTGAAATTACTCGTGTTTTTGTCCGAGGGGAGTCTTAGGAGATTGAAATCACCCAAGATTAGCCAAGGTGTGGGAGGAGAGGGGGCGAAGGTAGCGAGCTCCGACAGGAATTCCTGCTTGAGCGCATGGTCGGTAGGAGCATAAACATTGCAATAAGAGAAAAGTGAGCGGAGGAGAAGGCCGAAAGCATACCACCTGCAGACCCAAGGGCCGGTCGAGGGTGGGTTAGATTCAGGTGCTTAGGGAGGAAGGAACGCTGCTTTAGAGTAGAGATGGAGTCTAGCTTGGTTTCTTGCAAAAAGCAAGCATGTGGATTAATGGCCAGGAGCTCAGAGAGAATATCCGAACATTTTTAGGTTTGCCCAAGGCCACGAACATTCCAACAGCAGAAACTGAATTTGTGATTAACCATAGCGATGAAGAAGGCACCTAGAAGCAAAGGCAAGTTCACTAGAGGGACAAAGTAGATATTCCTGGGAGCACACACGCGTTACAAAACACGTTACAAAAGGGTCGACGACCAGCTCGCCGGAACAGCACGGCGACCACGGGCTTAAGCTAAGGAACGGGAAACTAGGAATTAAACCATTGCCAGATGGGCAGATACAGCCATAACAAGTAAGGACAGAGCGGCCATGGTGAGGTGCCGTCGTCCAAGGCAGGAGGTCGTGGCTCACGGCGCCGGCGAGGACACCTCCTGAACCTCCACCGGTTCAGCGCCACAGAGCTTGGCAATGAGAGCAAGGGCATCGGAGTCCAGCACCGGGTCCTCAGGAGCGCTGGTGAGTCGAGAGGTATCCAGGGCTTCGACGAGGTCGTGAGAGGCGTGCTGCAGGTCGAAGTGACGAGCCTTGACACGCATGGCCTTCGTGGTCATGCCCACGAACTGACCATCCCCTTTGTCAGCGAGGCGACGGCTGCGGCGAAGCTTGGCGGCGTCGGTGGCCCTCTTGTTAGCAGCCAGTTTACGACGCGTCGTGGCCTCATGCGCTTCAGACCCAAGCGAGGTAGAATCCTTGACTGAACAGGAGGGAGCAGCAAAACTTAGGGGCAGGTCGAGAGAAAGAGAGATGGAAAGCTGGGAGTCCGGATATTTACCCGAGAGAAGCGAGGTCTCACCACCATCTAAATCGAGCGCGGAGAAGGAGTTGGAGACATCGACCGATGGCGTGAAGGTGCCGGAGAGGTCAGAGTCCTGGGCGGCGCCCTCAATGCCCTCACTGCCGTTCGGACAGCACGAGCGCATCAGCAGGGGCCGCAGCCGGTGGCAACAGAGGACCGCCGACGAGAGGTGGGAGAAAGTTGCGAGGGGCTTGCGTGGCTTGAGCTTGAGGAGGCGAGGACGGCCCAGCAGTTGGTGTTGGTGGCTGCATGGAAACTGCAGCGTGTGGGCCAGAGCAAGGCCCAACATGGCTGCAGTTCCACCGCCAGGCACCGTGGACGTGAGCTTCACTGCCGTTGCCGTCCACGTCGTGGTCGAGGGGGATGGTGAGGTCCTCAAAGACATCCCAAGTCTTGACAACACGGAGCTTGACGTCGACGATTTGGGCTGGCGGAAGGCGAAGGATGAACCCATCCGGGGTGACATGGTCACTCTCAACGCGGAGAAAGGCGCGCATCGCCGTGAAGTCGCCGGAGTTGAGGCAGCGGCTGTCGACGCAGCAGAGCACCCCAAAGTGGCCGAACACGAAGTTGGCGCCTTGGGGGTGCCACAGCTCGAGCGGGTAGTTCTTGGCCTCGATCTCCACCAAGTGGTCGTAGCGCGTGGTGGCCCGATTGTCGGTCTCCTCCGGATGGAGGAGAGTGATGGTGACGCCGGCGAACTTGGCGGGGAAGTGAGTCATGGTCAGCTCACGATCCTCGTTGGAGTCGAAGACGAGAAGGGCCGCACACCCCGTCGTAGCCGCGAAGTAAAAGGATGCAACGCCGGCGTAGAACTCGACGGCGTGGTGGATGAGGTCGTACGGCTCCGCCATGACGTGGTCTAGGTGGGCGAAGCAGAAGTGCCCAACGTCGTGGAGGAGGCCGGAGGGGACGAAGATGTCCGGATACGTAGAGTGCGCGCGGCCAGGAGAGGAGGCCGAGGACGAAGCAGATGAAGGCGGGCGGACTGGCCCGCGGATGACGGAGGCCGCGTCCGGCACCGTGCCGTCCCTGCCAGCGGCAGAGACGTGGCTGGGGCGCGGGGATCCACGCTGGGACAGGGGAGCGGAGTCGTTGTCTGACGAGGCAAAGCGAGGCGAACGCGGCGAGGTGGTGAGGGGGTGCAGCAGGGTGAGGCGGTGGGAGCCGATGACGAGGACGTTGGGGTTGTCGTCAGCCATGGGAGGGTTTCGGTGGCGAGATGGCTCTCTCCTCGCTCCCGCTCCCGTACCCCTCCTCCGCCTCGCCATCGCTGCCGGCCACTCCTCGGCCGCTCGGCGCTCTCCTCGCGGGCGTACCTGATCCTCTCCCCTGCCCTCGATACGTCCTTCTCGCTCAGGACTCCCTGCGTCTTTTCCTTGGTCTCGGCGAAGCGGACAAGCTCCAGCTCCCCGAGCCCTTGTTTCGCTTCCGGCTCCGGCTCGTCGGAGCACCTGCTCTGCCTTACTGTCTCCTCGACCAAGCTCTGGTTCGACGAACTACTGGCCAGCGCTCTTCTGCAATCCTTCATTGGCGGATTCGCTGATTCCTTCAATGTCCGTCTTCTACACTCTCAAACCTTCCTCTTCTCTGTCTCGCATGCGACTTTGGTTACTGATATTCTTGGCCTTCGTCCCATCCATCGGAGACTGTTCTCGCTCTCCTTCAGCCCGTTCTTGCCACCCGAGCCCTCTCCCTCGGCTCTGGCTGTCTCCTCTTGCAAACCCTGACGGATGTCCTCCTGCTGCACCACGCCACGGCCACAAAATTCGAAAATGCTGCTTGGGTCAGGCTCTAAGTCTTTCGTCACAGTTCCTTCTGCGCCGGCCCCGCCGGCTTGCCGCCTGCGGGTTACTTTCCTCCAGTCCCCCTTCGCGGTTTCGCAGCATCTGTGCAACCTCATCCTCGCATGCCTGTTCAGCGGAGTCCCTTCGCTGTTCCACGCTGCCGAGGAAGCGGAAGACGAGTTTTCCTTCTCGGTGGCGAATCGGGGTGTCGCCGACCTCGTCATCTCCTTTGGTGCGCTCCGGCGACCTGGGATGGACGTTCATTTCTCCATCCATGCGTTGCCTTTCAGCAGGAGCGCTCCGGCAGAGACCTCTTCCAAGCCTGAGAGGCGCACTCTTCCTCAGCCTGGATCTTTGACAAGTTTGCCTCAATCACCAGTTAAGGTTAGTCCATTACGGCATGGGTTTAAGTTTCGTTCTTTCATCCTGCGCAAATTCAAAGTTGATCTAGTTCCACTACCTACCACCACTCCTGATCCCAAAACACACACCTTGCTTTGGATAAGCTTCTTTTCAGCAGTAGCAAAACCGAGTGCGTTTTTGGTCAAACTTGCCCTCGACCACTTTTTCGCTGGGCGTTCTAGCTTTATTGTTATGCATTACCAAGAGTGCTTCTTCCTTACTCTAGTGTCGTCGGATGAGGTCAGAAACGAGCTCGTCAAAAAGTCTCCGGTTTCTTGTCCTGGCATTAACCTAGCCCTCAGCCGCTCCCTCCAGGCGGCAAAAGCACATGCGAATTCAAATTTCGGACCGCTGCGTCCCCTGGACTTGGCTGCCAAGGAAACAACCGGAACCACTACCCCTCCCTCCATTCTGGGGACGCCACACTCTGTCCTTCCCCTTCCTCCCGTTACTAGCCTAGTCCAATTGTTTTCTTGCCCGGCGCAGACAGCTGTTAAGCTTGTATTTCGAATCTGGTTTCCTTTACTGCTTCAATAAAATGGGGCAGGGGGGAAACCCCTTTCATTCAAAAATAATAATAATAAGTGTCTTACTTTAATACTCCCTCCGTCCGGAAATACTTGTCGGAAAAATGCATAAAAATAAATATATCTAGGACTAAAATACGTCTAGATACATTCATTCCTTTGATAAGTATTTCAGGACGGAGGAAGTACCAAATCGTACTAAGTTTTTTATTTAGGAGGAAAGTTATACTAAGATTGAGACCCATATTTTAAAAAGGAGTGAATATTAAACTCCGCAACATGTACTCTGCATTTGACGGTGCCTGGTTTGTGGCATTGCCAGAACTGACCTTCCTATCACGTCTTGATCTATTAGGACTCTGCAAGGGATTGCTGGTGAACAGTTGGCATTCCGTTTATCAGATGCGAACTGGAGCAACTGCACTGCAAACAGTAATTCACCGGGCTCCCTTCCTCTTCGCGGATGCAATTCAATCAAGGAATTCGAGCTTGTTCTGCTGGTACCACACACACACGGCCATACCATACCGGTGAACAAAACCAAACTACATACTGCTTGTACTTGGCTGTTTCCCAAGTTACATCTCTGTATCTCTACGATGTACTGTAATAAACTTGCGCACTACATACTACCACACATCATCATCCCTTTTCTGTTTCAACTTTGATGTAAACACATACAAAAAAAAACCCTGGAGTATCTGCATCCAGGAATAACTCTGTAATACGTACTAGCAAATGTACAATTGCTCATTGCTGCTTGAGCTGATTTGATTCGTCATCATGAATGCACTAGGGATAGTAATACTCCAGAAAATACAATCAAATCACAGAATTCTCCAGTATAATGTTGCACGAAAAAACCCGCAAGTGATTCCATCATACTATACTATGGAAGTTCATTCATTATAGCAAACTAGAAAGGGAATTGAAGGACAAATAATTAACAGACTTGGGAAAAGCAGCAGTGGAGTGGAAAACCCATCTTTTACTCGCCGCAGAAGACATCAGTGGCTATTTCATGGCTCCTCGCAACCGCTGTATGCCGCGGTCTCCAGGTTAGCAGCAGCCCGACGGTTGGCTGCCCGACGTTCATTGCAGTCCTCTCCTAAACTTCTGAAAGCAGATGTAGCCACACGGAAGACTTCCTGCCGTCGAATCTCCTCCTTTACCTCTTCATAACTCCGGAAAGCAGCTCCAAGGATTCCTGCCCGCCGTTCATTGTCCTCCTTTGCCTCTTCATCACTCCTAGGCTTCAGTATGTTTCTCCTGTAGTACTCCACCATTAGTGCGGCCACGGTGAGGAGCTCACCGCCGTTGCTCAACTGCTTAGCATGAGAATACCCACTGCATTTGTACCCCGCATAGCACAACATCTCCGTCCACACATCGGCGAGCATCTCCAGCTGAGCAGGTGGGCCAGTCCTTGGACGGATCAGCTCGGTAGCAAGATCGTGTGCATCATACACAGTTTTGTTCTCCCGAATGAGTCGTGCTCTATTTCTATTATTTGTATCTCCCGCCGCAACACGCAAGCGCTGGGCTTAGCGCCATGACAACTTTAGCAAACCGTCCAAATCTCTCGACACGTTTCTTTTTGGGGGACGGGTGAGGTAACAACGCACGTCAACATACCTAGTGCTGCTGACAGATCCCGGCAACATATAGGGGCGTGCAACAAGGAGATAAAGCATGTAATCGGACATTGCTCTGGTTGCCTCGGCAAGGAGGCGCACATCATCTCCAGCAGCTTGCCATTGATCTTTGTGCCAACGGAGGTAGATATCGGTGGCGATGTGCCACACAAGGATGCTCTCGTCAAACTGCATGTCCACGTACTTGTGCAGTGTCTCGTACAGCTGCCAATCTGATAAGGCTGCCCGTCCTCGTGAATTGGTGATGTGATTTGGCTCCTCCTCAGTGGACTTGGGGTAGTAGAAGTAATCTTGCATCTTGCCCTGACTAGTCCTGAGCACTTGTTTCACCACTAGTTCCTTGATAGTTGTGGATACGAGGATGGAGCGTGAATAGACTAGTGTGTTCCACCAATCCTTGACCCACAGACAACCCGCAATCCTGCTTCCTCTGTTGGCTCTGCTGCCAATGCACAAGTCAATCAGATTATGCTGCCCCATAGAGTTCGACCACCACCATCTAGACTCATCCCTCCTTGGAAGGATGACTCGACGAATAGATGCAATAGCACAGGAAAGCAAACCACACATGCACCTTGCTTGTCCCGTTGCATTATAGGCCATCTTCCATAGTATTCCGCTTGGCCATCTCGAGAACATGGCCCTTAGCATCAACACCATCTCCAGTGTAGCAGCCCCTCCTAACAGAACATACGTAATAACAACATCTGCCCTATTGTAGTGGTGGTCAAACACCAACAAGCCCAGCCTATGGAATAGCAGGAAAGCGGCAGTGGTGAACATGGGCGAAATGACGCGAATGAAGAGGCCATACCACGTGTGAATCACCTCGGCCTTGCTATACACTACATCGTGCATCAGGCCGATCTGCATTTCCACCACTTTGAAGAGCTCATCTCGGGGGACAACCTCGTTGTTCTCGTCCAGGTGTAACACTATGTTGGGTAACGGACCCTGCAACATATCTTTTGGAACATCCAGTAGAAGGTGGGCTATCCGCAACAGACCCTCTGTGTTATGCCAATCCATAGGCGGTCCAGTTGATGATCGTGCCCTCTCCTCGGAAGACCGATACTTGTTGCCTGATGCGCTAGTGCCGGCACGCTTCAGTGCCCACACCCTCTCCCCATACTTGACAACGCCCAACGCGAACATGAGGATGGAGGCGTTCCGGAGAAGGAGCTTGGTGCCAATGATGGTGGACTCGTAGAGGATGTAGGCAGCCGCGGCGACCTGAATGGCGAGTGTCTGGAGGTGACGCAGCCAGAGCCGGTTATCCTCGATGGCGTAGGCAGTGATGTTGTCCTGCCCACCAAGGTGCAGCAGCAGGAAAGGTGCCCAGAATGCCATCAGTTGGTGGTCGTCTGACCTGCTTGTAACGGACAAGTGACCAAGGGTGTATGTTGCTGTCGAGTCAGCCAACATGTAAGCTGACCAAATCACCGCTCTTAACACACCTGAGTCTCTGCGCCGACGGAACTCCGCCAGGACAAGAAGCATTAGCTGCATCGTGAAGCTCAGTAGCACCATCACCTGGATCCCCCGTTCTTGCCATTGCTCCACTTGCACCTCCACTTTCGCCATTGTTTCTCTGCTGAAATAACAAATGCATTGGAAAATAATACTTACAACAAACTGACTAGGAATCTGGGATGCATGTTGTACATCGATGAAAAACAAAAAGAAATTGGATTATGTAATACTAGTAATTGTGCATGTACAACACACTTGTACAATACTGCAATAGTATTTCGGGGAGCTTTACATTCTCGTATTTCACTCTAGCAACTCCAGTCTGGCTACCAGGAAGCTGCATAAGATTTGGCCTTTCGAGAATCTGAGTTATGCCATGTGTTTACATGGTCGTGGTCATTTTGCGTCGTCTCCAGCCTGCATTGGCTGCCCTTGTTTGTCCACTAAAAGAACGTGTCGTGCCTTTCGGTTCCAACTTTGACAAGATTCTAACTCATGACATATGGATCATCGTCCTTGGCGATGATGCGTCTAGATGCTATGATCTAGTTCGACATGCTATCTTTGTATGCACCACTGGTTGGATGTCTTTGGGTGGGTGTATTTGCTAGACATTGGGGGTTTGACAGTCATGAAGTATGTAACACAAGCTGCATCTCTACTGGTGCATGAACAAATTTTCTCCCGCCCTTCTTATTCATACACTTGGTCGTGGCTTGATATGATTGAGTGGAAAGAAAGCAATCAAGGGAGGCCATTACTAAGATTATTTGTGTAATTAATAATGTCGTTCCCTAGAGTAATCACAATTAAAGCAATCAATGTTATTCTAAAATCAATTACTACAGTTATCAATCAATGTTTTTTCAAAAATCAAGTAGAATTAGTGCAATTAATGGTGTTTCCAATATACTGGTGATGTGATGAATACATCATTGGATCGGCGTTGGACATTTGATATAGGTGGTTAAACAATTGAGATCATTTGGATTCCATCCAACTCGTGCTTTTATAAGTACTGGTGAGCATGCACGAGCACGCACGTCCAACTTGACAGTAAAATTATTTCCAAGATACCGTAATTTATTGTTGGTTCGGAATATTAATTGTGTTTAATGCAATTAAGGTGATTTCTAGATTATGATTAATGCAACTAACATGTTTCAAAATTATTGATGATGCAATGGATACATCACTGGAGCAGCGTGACACGTTTGATATAGGTGGTTCGATGGCTCAAATCATTTGGATTCATCGAACTCGTGGTTTTATAAGTAGTAGTAGGTAAATAATAAATAATACTCCCTCCGTCCGAAAATAAGTGTCTCAACTTTGTACTAGCTCTAGTACAAATTTGTACTAAGCTTAAGACACTTATTTTGGGACGGAGGGAGTAGTAGAAGATAGATACTAGATATCTTGAACCACAAGCTATAATCATGTGATGATTTTTCACTCTTTAGTTTCTTTTTTCGGTTTTCATGTAAAACTCTTGCCCATACATTTTATTTGAAAATTAATATAAAAAGGTATTCAAAAGAGTCCTGTTGTTTCCCTCAAAAAAAGGTTTTTCATAAAAAAAAGTTATACTTTTGTGAAGAGTACCCCAGAGATTAGAGTTTCTGGATATTGATTTACTCATTTGAACAATTTACTGTCCAGCCCCTCCCTAAAACCAGCTCAGATCCCCTCAAAAGTAATTTTGAGATGGAGATCAGCAATCTAAAAAAGCAGAGACCAGCTTTTGAGGACTTGTCCTCAGCTGTTCCTGCTGATGAGTGAAGTATCACAACAGAAGTGCGATTGGACCTCTCTCTAAAACCGGCTAGAGTTACTATAATTTTCTCGTAAGAACAATTTACTGTCCAGCCAACCTATAAAACCGGCACGCACACACGCACGCATCTACAATTTGCCATCTAATGTTTGGAGTGAGGCTGCAGCTAATTAGCCCACCTATCTGCTAGATGAAATAGGGAATACGAGTGTCCCTGTGAGTAACTTGCATCGAAATATATATATATCATGAGAAGTAATGGGTCGATGAACACACCTGTGCACCGACACCGCTAGCTAGAAGCGAATTTGAGGTGGAGCAAGAAGAGAAGTTGAGATCTGCTGTGGAGGATTAGTCCTCAGCGCGCAGCTTGAGCTTGAGCATGATGATGAATGAAGCTTCGCAATAGAAATCCAATGAGACGAGTTAGCCTTGATTGCGTAGGACAATAGATATACACCCACTACACCATAAATAAATCCTATCCACACGGCAACAGAAAATTAAATATAAAGAGTAACGTACAAAGCCCCATTAAGTCTTGTCTTGAGTTGAGAGTCGACAGGAACGCTTTCACACGTGACTTGCTCTTGTCGCGAGAAGCTGACAAATTGCGAGTGTGTGTGTACATACAGCCTGGCTGCATCAAACATTCCTACTCCCTCCGTCCGGAAATACTTGTCGAAAAAAGGCACAAAAATAGATGTATTTAAAACTAAAATACGTCTAAATACATCCATTCCTCCGATAAGTATTTCCGGACAGAGGAAGTACATGTTTGAATGAGTCCACAGCCTTCAGTCTTCGAGTCGTTCTAATTGTAGAATGAGTTCGGGGTGATGAATGGATTGGACAACTCTTGTGTCGCACGTAGATTATGAATGGATGCCTCTATCTATCTATCGGAAATTCGCATGGATACGCACCTAGACAGCCGTTGAGCTGCACCGTTATTCTGAAGCTTGTCTGGGCGGAAAATAACGAACATATCAAAATTATGAACCCTCTCAATACGACACAATGTTGGCGTTTGGGCTGGCCAAAGACGAGAGAGAACACGAGACACTAGTTTTCGCGCTCCGTGCAGTGTGCAGTTTTTCTGTTTCCCTCCCTTTTATTCAGTACTAAAAAACAAACGCAAGGATATTCAAAAACCAACCATCGCCGCAGAAGACTGTAGTGGAACGGATGATTGAAGAGGCAGCGGTCTGGCAAAGGGCGGGACGGGGCAAGGCCAGCTCCCTCCTCAACAGACCAAGAGAACCAGACTAGGAAAGCTTAGTTCAGAAAACGGAGATGGCATGTCCACCTAGTGGTGGACTGCTCGTGTAAAACTGATGTAAATTAACTCTCTAAAAACCCCCCCAATATCAATGAAAAGCTGCTCCATCAGCATTTTTCGTTTAAATAAAACAAACGTGCCATGGAGGAGATTACCCAACGACTTGATCGTGCCATCCCATGACCACGAGCATTTTTTTTTAGAAAAAGAAGATAACCCCCGGCCTCTGCATCTGGAATTTGCATACGGCCACTTAATTGATTATTCTCGAGGACCTTACAAAGTATTACAACAATACGTCTGAATCCGCCATCTTGGCAATATATGCCACTACTTCTATCCATACGATGAAGGGGTGCTACCTGGGCCAAATACCCAGACTACTCAACTAAGCCTATCATCAAAAAGCCAGAACCCCAGCCGAGCCACATACCAGGCCTGGGGCATAAACTGGTCTTGAGGCAAGATATTGAGGTTTCTACCTTGTCAGGCCACTCTGCCATCGACGCCACCATGACGCCAGACAACTGCCTCCACCTGCACGAGTCCATCACCGCGCATCGGGCGTCGAGTCTCCACTGCACCATGCCGCCGAGATCCGCCGTCATCAATGTGTAGGATGAAACACCGCTCCACCAAAAAGGCGCCCACTGGTCCCTCGATCCCGTGTACGCCTCCAAGAATGATGCCCCCAAGGAGGAAACGACACCAACGCGCCGCCGTCATCCGATCTACTGATCTAGGGTTTCCCCCGGAGGTAGCGGATAGAGGTATGGAGCTTCTCCACGGCGATGCCTTCAAGAAGGTAATGACACAAAAGGATGCCGCCAACGCCGGTCTTGACATCAAGCCGAGCACGAGGTTTTCACCCGAATCCGCTCGAAGAACCTCCATCACGCATCGTGTGCACGGGTCGCCGCCGATTTGAGCCGCCGCACATCGAGCAGGCCGCACCGACCAGATCAGATCTGTCCGGAGGGCACACCTCGCATGGTGCCGACCCAACCACCAGGCCCTCCATGACGCCACCGCCGATCCGAGGTCAGGGTCTGTCGCCGTAGACCCGGCCGCCGTCCCCGAATGCCGCCAAGGCCGTTGCCCGAAGCAGGGCCGGCTGCTGCACCCGCCACCATCTCCGCCCTAGGCCGAGGCAGCCACCGCGCCGCTGCCGGAAGGCAGGCCCGCCACGCCACCAAGGCTAGATCGGCAGTGCCACCCACGCCGCGGGGCTCCGCCCCGCCCCCATGGCGCAGGAGAGATGGAAGGCCCTCGCCACCGCCGTCAGCCCCCAGGCAATAGGCCGGCGGCGTCCTTCGGCGGCGGCGGAGGGAGGGATGGAAGGACGGGGAGCCCCGGCGGCTAGGGTTTGCGATGCCGCCCGTGTCGCCCGAGCGGGGGCGACGCGGGGGCAACACTCTTCAAAAACGACGACCACGAGCGTGCGCCAGACACACCTACAATGACACCGAGGATCGCACAGACCACATCCTTTGGCACTGCCTAAGTGAATTTAACTGAAAACTAGCTAACTGAAACACACCACGAAAATGCTCCATGGCAGCGTTTTCGCGCCACCGTAGCAAAGAAAACAGCTGACATGGCAGGTTTATTTCCTGACAACAAAAAACAGTGCGGTTCCAGTGAGATTAGGCTAACATTTCACCTCCTTAAGTTCGATGCACCACGATGGCACCAAGTTTCATCCTCAACTGCACAAACCTGATCTTCCCCAGCACCTTGGTGAGGATGTCAGCGAGCTGGCATTCCATTCCAATGTGATCAACGTGGAGCTTCCCCTATTCGATGCACTGATGGATGTGATGGTACTTGATGTCGATGTGCTTGCTCCGGTCATGGTGGGCTGATTTTTTTCTCAAAGTGATCGCAGATTTGTTGTCAATGAAGAGTTGAAACTTTTCCGGCAATCGCCTTGTCAGTCAGTCACAAGGCTGCTGAGCCACACCCCCTGACACGTCGCCACTGCTGCGGCCATGTACCCTGCCCCGGACGAAGATGTTGCAGCTACATTTTGTTTGTAGATGTGATCTACAGTTTCTACACAGGAGTCACACATTGAATGAAGTTTAGTATGTGGCTCGAGTTTTTTCATTGAGTCACATGTTTCATACACCCAGCATGTTTAACTAGCAACTTAAATGATTATACTTCATGATGACTGTAGGTACCAATGGCTTTTTCCGAAACCCTAGCAGCCACGATAATTAAAATTTTGCACGATGTCATAGAGGACATAGGCAGCAGCGGCGACCTATACGGCGAGCTCCTGCGCGCATGTGTTCCACCAATCCTTAAGAGGTCTATTTGAAGAATGTGTTCTACTCTCAAAGGAACGATACTTGTTTCCCGATGCACTCGGCCGACACTCTTGAGCACCCTCTCTCCATACTTGATAACGCCTAGCCCGAACATGAGGATGGAGGGGCTCCAAAGCAGGGGCTTAGTGCCTAGTGCCTACAAGGGTGGACTCATAGAGGACATAGGCAGCAACGGGCAACGGCGGTCTGTACGGCGAGCTCATGCATGTGTTGCAGCCAGAGCCGGTTGTCCTCGATGTCATATGCTGGAATGTTGTCCAGCCCACCAAGGTACTCCCTCCGTTCGGAATTACTTGTCGCAGAAATGGATGTATCTAGACATATTTTAATTCTAGATACATCTATTTTCGAGACGAGTAATTCCGAACGGAGGGAGTAGTACAACAGCAGGAATGGCGCCCAGAACGCCATCAACTCATGATCGTCTGACCTGCTCATGACCGACTAGTGGACAGGAGGGTGTATATCGTCATTGTGTAGGCTGACCAAATCACGGCCCTTAGCACGCCGGATTCTATACGTCGACGTACGGAACTCCGTCAGGATGAGAAGCACTGGCTACATTGCGAAGCTCAGCAGCACCGTCACTTGGATCCCGCTTTCTTTTGGCATTACTCCACTTGCACTTCCACTTTAGCCATTGTTTCTTTTCTAAACTAGCTAGTACTATGCCGCCCGTCTAGTAACAAGTAAAAAAAAATTATGTTTTTAAACATGATACAAACGCAGACGTTTAAATAGACGCACATGCACTCATCCTTATAAACACAGGCACGCATACCTTATCCCTATGAGCACTTTCGAGAGACTGATCCGACACCTCTATGAACTCACGCATGATCTTTAAGGAAGTTTGGACGACGGCCTGCTCGAGTTGGACTTCTCACCAGCAGCATAGATGAATATAGTACGGAGTCCGCTTCAGTATAACCCCTCACTACGTATAAAGGACAAATTTATTTTTTTGAAACGCGGTCCCTTAAGGACCGATTCATTAAATAAAGATAGTAGAAAGTTGCCCGGTTAATTAACGAAACCCGGGCAAAAACCGTTACAACACGCCCCCAATAGGGCACCATCAACACACACCGACCCCGAGGCCGCGCATCAGGCGAACCGCCGGCTCCATCACCTAAGTAACCCGTAGACGGCAGCCTACAAACAAAGCTGAAGCCACCGCTCCGGCATACACGCCGACCCCGAGGCCGCGCACCAGACGAGCCGTTTGCTCTGCCGCCCGAGCAACCAGAGCCGACACCCTACAACATTCTCCGGAGCCGCCGCTCCGACATACAGGCGGAAACCACACACACCGACCCCAAGGCCGTGCACCAGGCGAGCCGCGATCTTCATATCCCGAGCAACCAGAGCCGACACCGAACAACCATATCCGGAGCCGCCGCTCCGACCTCATGCCAACCCCGAGGCCGCGCACCAGGCTGGCCAACGACACTGCCACCCACGTGACCAGTGTTGGCACCCCTCCATGATGAATCTGGAGCCGCCACTCCGATTTCCACGCCGACCCCGAGGCCGCGCACCACCCAGCCGATGGCTCATCCAGGCCAAAACCACTCTAGAACGATGCCTCAGGAATGCAACACCGGAGTGCCGCCATCATCCGCTCCAGGAACCTGGAACAGGGGTTTCCCCTGGAGTGCGAGAGAAGAGGTCGTAGGCTCTCGAACGATGATGCCTCCAAGAAGGTGTGCGGCGCCCACGGGCGTCGCCGTCGTCGGCCCGGCGGAAGCCAGGGCAAGGCATTCGCTCAAAAAAGCCAAACGAGCCCTCCCCTCAAAATGGCACAAGGGAGCCACCGTCCACCTAAACCACCACCCACCTTTAGAGCCCGGAGCCACCGATGAGAGCAGCCCGTCGCCGCCACCCGCACCACGCAGAGCCGCCGGCAAGGCTACCCATCTTCACTGCAGGAGCCAGAACTGGCCACGTCTGGTCAGATCCGAAGCCTCGCGTAACAGCTACAGCCAACCCTCCGGCCAGCACCAAGCGTCCCTGGCGCGACTGAGGGACGACACACTGTCGTAGAGCACCGACGCCCCCGAGCTCCAGCCATGGCGCTGCCTACGCAGCCACCAGAGCCGCCGTAGCCGAAGAGGAAGTCCGGGGCCGCCGCTCTGGCGTCCGAGCAACACCCGTCATCACGCTCTCAGATCCGCCCCGCAGTAGCAGAAGCACATCCCCGCAGTCTCACCCCACATCGTTGGTCCTTGCTTGCAATCCCACACTACTTGGGAAAACCTTATACACAGAAACTTATCAGTAGCGCGGTTTAAAAGGAGAAGCTACTGCTAATTAGTAGTAGCGAGGGGTCTAAAACCCGTGCTACTACTAAGTTGATAGTAGTAGCGAGGGGTATAAACCCGCGCTGCTACTAAGTGGTCTCCATCATGCCCCCAGGACATGCCATAGTAGTAGCGAGGGGTATAAAACCTACACTACTACTAAGTAAGTAGCTATAGCGCAGGTAAGACACCCACGATATTACTAAGCGTGTCCACTACTGCACCATCCACCTCGGCCTGATCCACTCCCACCCACCACTCTCTCTCTCTCTCTCATCCCTAAAAAACTCTGCTCCTCTCCCCACGATCTCCTCGCCACCGCCACCACCCACGCCGGCCGGTTCCGGCGAGCATCGGCCGCGCGCAACACTCCCCCAAGCTCCTACCTTCCTCCGCTCCGATCCCCATGGAAGCCACCGCCGCCGCCTCCCTCGCGCGGACCCTTGCCTCCTCGCCGCTCCCCCGCAGCTCCCGCCGTAGCGGCGTGCACGTGGCCTTGGCGCTGGAGTGGCGGAGGAGGGGTAGGGCAGTGCCCGCCGCGGCGGCCTCGACGGGCAACTACGTGGTGCCGTTGGACACCGAGCCGTCAGGGATCACGCGCCTGCTCGTCGAGATCCTGCGTGACCTCAACAAGCACGTCCCGGAGACCATCGTGCTCCCCGCCTCCTGCCGCGCCCCCGCCTCCGCTTCCGACCTCAACAAGCGCTGGTGATTAGCATAGTCGTAGCATAGTCGGGCGGGCGAGCTCTTCCGCTGCCAACGGAGGCTCCAACTCCTACAAGTGCACGCTCGCACGGGAAGGGGGGAGTGGGCCTTGAACGAGTCCGGCGGCGGGAGGGCCCAACAACTGCCGATGCAGAACGAGCAGGCCGTCCACGACGTGCTGGCGAGCTGAGGCGGCCGAAGTGACGCGGCAGCTTTGCTATGGCGGGACGCCTACCATGCCAGTCTGTCTCGCCCCTGGCGATGCAGTGCCCGGCTCTAGCAGCGTCAGACTGGTAAGAAGTTACCGCCATCCTAGAAATTTGCCTCTCGTCCCCTGACGGTTTGTTCCAGTTCGACGAGTTCGAAGTCGAGTTCATCGGCAGGGGCCTCCTTGTGGTCACGAGCTGTTTGTGGAAATGCCACAATGCTGCTGTTAGAATAAATCCGAGGTATACCGTCAATCATGCAAGGACCAAGCAATCACACGAGGCACGACATCAAGATTTGTTAACAAGTGGTATCATGAGCAAGGTTTGATTTGAAGAGGCGAATCGTTAATTTAGAGGAAGGATCGAGCTCAAGATGCAGCCGGCTATCGGCGTGGTTCTTGACGAGATCGGAAGAAAGCAGATCCATGGGAGGCTTGTGCGTAGACAAGGTGAGACGTGCAGCGATCGATCGATCGGGCTAGCGTTTCCTGCGAGCGGCGGCGGCATAACGTGCGGCAACAAGACTTGCGATCGGATCAGATGGCTCGGCTCAGCTTTGGAAGCCGTCCGGAAAAGCGTGTGGCTGGCCGAGCCCTGTGCGGCGTGGCGTGCTGGGGCGCCAGGCTGGAGCCTGGAGGGCTAGCGATGCTGGCCGTGCTGGAAGCCTGAGAGCGTGGAAGCGCGAGGACGTGGCCAGGCTGATCGGAACGTGTACAACGTTGAAGCCGTTGTAAGATTTGTTTTGGAAAAAAAAGGGACCGAGTCCCGAAGGGACCTTGTCTCCGTGGCGTGCTGGTGCATGCAAGACGTATTCACGTACGAGAAGACGAGGCAAGGCAGCCAGATGAATTCGGCAGCAGAAAAGAATCAGGGATACGCATCCATTGGAAAGCATCATGATAAAGCAACAGCCAGCATGGGAGGTTGAGCTAGAGCTACTCCACGTGAAGATCAAAAGCTTTTTGGTTGGAATTGCTAGTAGTGCACGGATGTGTCGTGTACTTGTGCAACCCAGGAAGATCGCTCATGTATTTTTCACAAGGTCAACCGTACGAAGAACCATGGCGTTAATGGATACCTAGTTTGAGGTGGAGTAGTTCAACAAAACTGAAAACTTTAAGTTATGGCAGATATGGATGAAAGATTGTTGGCACAACAGAGATGCTTGAAGGTGTTGTGGAAAGTCATGTTAGCTAAGAGGAATTATCAGGTGATGGATGGAAATTCTTGGAAGATGATTTGGGAGCCTTGAGCGTGTCGTGCAACTGGAAAAGTTCGGCTGGGTCGGACTAGATAGTCTGACGGATCACGTGAGTCAGTTGGTACAAAAGACGGTGGTGGGATCGGCGACAGCGACATAAGAGTGTGATGCTGATGGTGACCGACTTCCGGGGCGTGGAAACACGTGGCGCAGGCCCGAGGGCTTGTGTGGATTTGACAAGACTATGGCGCGGGGTTGATTCAAGATGGTGCACATGTGAGCTTGAAGTCGACGGGGCGTGGGGTGGATTGATCATCTACCATGGAGTCTTGTTGAAGGTGGAGCTGGATTGAGGGGCTACGGTGTAAGGATCCAGAGAATCAAAGCCTATTCAGCAACGGGGATAAGCGAGTGACATGCAGTTTGGACCGGAGCCCAGTGGTCTGTGGAAGCGTGAAACTCGTCATCGGTCGGTGATGATCGGTGGTACTCTGCAATGGGGTTGAGTGGTGTGGGTTGGCGACCCTTGAGACTCGACCAGGACAGCAGAGGCTCGACGCGGTAATAGCGGCGAGGCGTGCGGTATGCACGGGACATGGAGACGGGCCAGGGCTCTGGTGGTCATACATGTGGTGAGACAACTGCGAACTTGACTCGGGATGACTACAAGCAACGGTGAAATTCCTTCATGTTTCAGACAGGCGGTCAAGAAAGGAGCAATGATGTTGAGTTCAGGTAACTCTTATGTGTGACACCCAATATGCGAGTTGTTCACTTTCACGCAGGTCAGTGATTAGTGTGTGATTGCATTGAACGGTTACTCTGGAAGTTGGGGGCACAAATTGAGTAATAAGGAACTTAATTTTGCTCGGGTGTTGAGTGTGGTTAAGAAGAGAAGGGACTACAAGTTACAGATGGAGTCATATGGAGTCTTTGGAATAGCAGCGGTGCTCATGGGATAAGCTCAAGTCCAATGTACATGAAATTTTGACGCACGGACAAATTCAAGGTGGTGGAGAATATTCGTCAAGGTGGAATTTATTAGAGTTGTGTTGGATATAGTCTGTGTTTATGTGTCATGCTTTTGTTTAAGGCATTGGAGTCCGCTCATATGTGCTCTCCGGGGTGAAAACCCAAGATCCAACTTTTAGTGGTTCGGACTACACTTGCACATTATGCATGTGTCTCGATGCTGGATCGATCTTCATACCGTGATCTCTGTGCCTCCTCCCGTGGTCACTTTTCTTCGTCCAGTCGGGCCAACAACTTGTCAACGCAATGTCATCAGCGTTGCAATGGAGAAGAACTGGTTTGAATTTCCTCAAATATGACCAGGGAATGTACTACAGGGCGAGGCTCTATGCTAGGACTTGAGAGCGTACTCATAACCCAAATTGTGGAGAGTCTGGGAAGGTTGGAGGCCTAGACAGAAGCGACATGAACCCCCCGATCCAGTCATTATTTGGGTTATATATTAGGGTCTTTGTCCTTGTCTACTTACAACGGTCAGAACGATACAACGAGGAACACTGAAAAGCCTACTCACTACAGCCTCCACAAGCCGCAAATGAATTGCAGCTAGCAAAGGCCGAGCACTCCACACCAGGATCATATGTAGCAGAAACAGAGCAACACAGCAGGACATAGCCGACCTTCGAGGATGGACCGTGCTCCAGGAACACCTAGAGAAGAAAGGAACCAACATCTTCCCTCTCAATCACCGAAGAGGGCCCTTCCCCCTCGCCATGGCTCGTAGACGCCGTACCGTCGGGATTTCGAGAAGCTCACCCTAGAGCTGGAAGATTGTCGCCCTTGCATCGCAAGATGGACATAGGATGCCCACATCGATTTGGGATATATCTCGCCGGCTGCTCCGCCACAGTCCAAGCCCAACTAGTTGGAGACAAGCTTCAAGGAATCGGACGACGCAGGGGTGGTAGCTCAATCCCTCACCTGCATAACCTCCCGACCGAGCCCCGCACCCTTGACGACGCCTCCAGCAAGGTCACGGCGCGCAAGGCACCGCCGCCGCCAAATCCGCCGAGGATAAAGGTATTCACCCGGGCAGGGGTGTCGGGGTGGAGAGCAGGGGACCTCGGCTGCGCCCCCATGGAGGAAAGCAGCGCCCTTGGGCGTTGCTACCGCCTTTCCGGCCGGACCGGCCAAGGTTTCCCTCGGTGCCCTAGCTGACCACCAACACGCACCAACGCTGGAGCCAGACGCTAGCAGGCGAGAGCGAGGCAGCAGGGGAAAGGGATTTCGCACCTCCAGATCTGATGAAGAAAGCTTCTCGCCGCGGCCGGATTCCACCAGCCACCCGCCGCCCGCGCGGCCAGGCACGCTGGCCAGCACCCCCTGCGAACGCCGCCCACCGCCCGACGACGTCGCCTCTCCGGCAAGGGCCGCCGTCCCAGGAACCACGGCCTCCAAGAGGGGAAGGAGCGCCGAGATCCCCGCCGCCACCTTCACCGGCGGCCGCACGGGCTTCCCGGCGGCCGTCTCTGGTAGCGGTGAGGGGGAGGAAGGGGGTGAGGGGGGTGGCGGCGGCGGCGAAACCCTAGTCGCCCCCGAGTGGCCCAAGGGGACGACGCGAGGGCCGGGAGGGGAAAGAAGTCTCTAGGCCCCACTCCTCTGATACTATTATGGTCTAAGAAATTTTGTATATGTTAAAATCCCATGTTATGGGCTATATATATAGACTTGTGACGAAATCTTCTCTAAGTATATAACATGGGAAAGTAATGGCTGAACCCCATCTTGGTGCACCCACGCAAAAAAAACATACCAAAACATTTCGGAAAAAATCTGAGTCTTTTTAGAAATGATCATCAGCAAATGTTAGAGAGGCTTGCCAAGTTTGGTAGTCAAATGACATCCGAGGAAAACTGTACATTTTTTTTACAAGTTTTGGTCAAACAATGCATGTACATTTTGAGTAATTTTGTCTTTTTTATAGAGCTCCTCGGATGTCATTTGACCATGAAAATTTGCAAGCCTATTTAACCTTTGTTGATGATCATTCTCACAAAGTTTCAGATTTTTTAAACATGTTTTAGTATGTTTTCTTGCGTTGTTGCACCGTGGGTGCACCAAGGGTAGGTGTAGAAAACAAAACACTCTCATATAACATACAACTTGGGGCAATTCAACACGAGTATTCTACCAACATCATGCCCTCAAATATTGTCGACATTACCGCTATGCCCTCAAATATTAAATGCTCTATTCCTCGTTCGAAACATGTTTGAAAAGTCAAAGTGCCTTTAAAATCAAAGTGTTTATGTGGATTTTTTTTCACCTCCCTACATCCCAACAGAATTTTAGTGTATTCAGGTTTATGTAAAGTAGATTCATCCACCTCCAGAGTGATACCTACCAACCCTCCTGCATAAGCAGCATGTTCAAAACATCTCTTATCTAGAGGGATATTACTAACTCTAACCCAAGCTTTCTCCATCTCTCCCTTAGCACCAGCTGACGCTGACCAGGGCTTTAAGTTGACCACAGCAGCCCCATCTTTCACAGGTAAGCGTTCCCCATAGCAACAGGCCCTCTCCACTTCACTAGCATTAGGAAATCTCATCACAAATTGATTATGACCAATGGGACGAGCTGTACAACTCCATTTCTTTTTACCAGGCTTATGAGCAAAAAAACCATTAAACTCAGATTCAATTTCTTTGGCTGTGGCATTCCCCTCCACAATAGAAATCACCACATTGTTCGTTTTCTCACTCTTTTTAGATGCACACATATCAGGGACATAGAAAAAACCCTGCCCAGGGGATTGAAATCCACAGAGGAAAGGCACACATTCCCACGGCCTCAGGGTTTGACATAACTGCGCCATATGCCCAAGCTTATTGCATTTCTCACAACGAACAGTAGGACAGCGAGGAGCAAAGTGACCTAGGAAATTGCAGTTGAGGCAGAGCTTGTCGTCGACCTTCGTAGCCGAATCTGGCGCATCAACCGCTGCCGATGATGCCGTCTGAACCGTCGACGTCGTCGCATTCGCCCGCGCCTTGGCGTCTCCTCCCATCGTCCGTGCCGCAGCCTCCCATCGATCTTCGCTCCCTCCGCCAGATCTTGCCCCAGATGGCGGCGGCGGGGGATCTGAGCGCTGCCACACCATGTGGCGAGGGTGATTCGCCTGCGCCGTCTTGCGTCCTCCGCCGAACCCGCCGCGCACCGAGGGGTCGCGCCATCCCCCAGATCTGCCTCCACCTCGATCCCCCATCACTGCGGACGGGGAATCGCGCCTGTGCGCGCGAGCACCCGCCACCTGAGCAAAGGAGCGCTAGTCGCCGCCAACCTTGCCGCGCCATCACCCGAATGAATCTCGTGGGGGAGGAGAAGAGGAAACCCTAGTTTTCTCCCAGAGATGCCCAAAGAGTGGAGCGAGATGAGAGTCGCGGCTATAATGGGGCTAGGTGGGGGGGTGTGGGATATGATGCGTCCGCCCCCTCACCGCATCCCGCGGTCCCCCCTTGCTCAGATCTGGGCCCGCCATGGCGGTGAGACCGCCATGGATCCACCTCAATGCCTCGTGTGTTGCCAGATGTACCGCATCCGACCGCTGCGTGGCTCCTCCCCTCCCCCACCGGCGTGCCTGTCCCCACCTCCCGCGTCTCCGTGCATGGCGCATGGTCAACCCTAGCCCAATGACACGGGAAGGAAATGATCCGATCCGGCTCAATGCACTCCCCCTCGTGTAGATATCTCGCATCCACCGTCACACCGCGCGAGTCCACTAGTAGCATGCGAAGCGCGCCGTGTCGGAGGACGATCTCGCCGGCGGTGGTGTCAGCTGATGAGCATCTCCGCAATCAGCAGTAACCAACCTTGCAGCAGCCGGTCTTCTTATTGTCCTCCTTGACATGCTAGCGTCGAATCTCCGAGGCCGGTTTTCCTCGCGCGACGCGGTCGCCATTGTTGGTCCAGTGAACTTCTTTGGAAGAAGTAGAAGAAGGTCACATGGATTTTGTATGGTGTACTCAGACTTGGGAGGGAAAGTTGTTCATATATATACAGCCAGCAGGCCAGGGAGATCAGGACCTAGGTGGCTAGGTGCTTGATGCGTCTACGTGCACGCGTCTGCAAAGAGATATCTGATCAATGTTAAGTACTCCCTCCGTAAACTAATATAAGAGCATTTAGAATACTAAAATAGTATTCTAAATGCTCTTATATTAGTTTACAGAGGGAGTAGGATAGAAGGCAGCTTATGCATGGTACAAAAAAAGAGTATTGAACCAAGAACAAGGTTCTGGGTAGTACGGGCAGGTTTATATCTCCATGGCAGGTACAGGGATGTACTACTAGGGATAACTTAGGGATAAAGCCCAAGGAATGTATGGAGGGTACTGATCCATATGCCATAGACGAACTCTTCTAATCCAATCCAAGAACCAGGACGGTGTGACTGAACGTGAGTGATTCCTAGAAAAAAGTTAGACCTCTTGAAGAAGTTGGACCTTCATGATATTCCTTGTTGGCGCCGCCTCTCCTTCTTCCTCACAACTCTCACACATACCAGGGGAACACACACACGTACACACTTCACCAAGGAAGAAAGATCACAATGGCTTTGCCAAAGGCACTTCCCTGGTGGCACACCGTGACTACATATTTCCCTCAGCCCTCACGGCCTGATCCACTAATCAACTGACCCATGCACTAACTAATCTAGCAACATACATGCGCACATACAGCACTGGCGCAATCTCTCCACAACGGCCACATGACTTGGCCGTCTAACAAACTAACTCCACGTTTCAATGTGGCCTATTACTTCATGCACCAACTAATTCTCCAGCACATGCGCAGCTTCATGTAGCATGACACTCGCCACGGCGGAACGTCCCGCACGTCCCGCGCGCTCCCGACGCGCCCGACGAATCCGACCGCATTAGACGCCGTGGCTTATTCCAACATTCCTCAAACAATGCCAATTGATCAAACCAGAGGCTTTGGCAGAGTCAAGCTTCAAGACCGTGGTGGGAGCAATTCTCTTGTGGCAGTATTGCACCAGCTCCGTAAACAAAACATTCAGAAGCAGCCGGCAATGAAGCCGAATTGATCAACTTCGACGACGAGCATGCTGATTTGCTGCTGCAGCCTGGAGGTGAGCCCACGACAGAGGATGTTTACATCACAGTTTAATTGGGAGATTTGATGGAATACAACAGGGGTGGGGATTACATCTCGCTTGGGGAGAAGGACCACAAACGTCCTGTTCTTTTTGTTCCCTTTTTTTTCGTTTGGCTTGCCTCATGACATACTTTTTCTCTATTGATCAATGAAAAGCGCGGCCGCCTGCCTTTTCGTCAAACAAAAGTTTATCTTAATATATTGAACAAAAATTTACCTTGATATAAAACATTGCGTAAAACAAAATGATCAAATAAGCACCCACAGTTCAAGTTTGTGCATGAAGACATTCAAGCCAAAACTTGCTCACGACGCTCAGGCGACGCCAAAGTAGCTGAGCCAAAAGTTTAAACCCTACAAGAAGCCTCAACGGGCTGGGGAAATCCAACGACACAGTGCGAAAAGGAAGCGAAAGCAACAGGCTTACATGCTAGGTATTAGCATCAACATTTTTCTAGCTGGAATGAGCCCTCAGGATCATCCTGTAAAAAAATTTTGAATCTTAATTATAAGCTACTATATTTGGAAAAACAATATTTTTATTCATAAACAAGCAACTGAACAGTTTGTAGTTGAGTTGCTCAAAATATCAGGTTCAAATGCCTGAATTTTAGGAGCATTCACCTCGCACAAGAAAACTTTCAGTTTTGCCGCCAAGATTTGGAAGAGGCAACACCGTTAAATTCCCCAATTTGTTGTTAATCTATTTGATTTCCTGGAAGAACAGCGTAACCTGTCAGCAGATGAGGATCTTCTTCACGTATCGCGTTGATGCCTGCCAGTGCTTCGCCGCTTACATTAAACGACAAGGTGTCCATTCGAAGCAACATGGCAATGCAAGGCGGTGAATGCTCTTGCCTTATAGCAGTGTCCTAGCAATGCGACTCGCGCCCTCAACATCGACGACGAGGTGGTCTTCGAGCATGAGGCCAAGATAGCGGCTCTCCTAGGCTTCTACCCTTGAGTTCCTGGTCCGACCCAGGGAGCCAGTCTGGCACTTCAACCTCGACGCTCTATACTACCAGGGCTGCTCGTGTTGACATGCTAGTTTTAGTGGCCCATTTTGATCGTGCGGAGATAAAGGCTGTGGTGAACCTGTTGGATCACTTTAGCGCTCCTAACCCCGACGGGCTTGGCCCAATCTTTTATATGGTGGCCTGGAGTACGGTGGCTGGCGGCCTGCAACAGGAAAATCTTATGCCACGCTCATTGTGGCACATCGTCGGGGCTTTGATAGCGATCTAACCCGAGGGCGGGAGATGGGCCGATCCACTTTTTGCATTTTATTTTCCATTTTATTCGTTCTTTATTATTTATCTTTCATTTTTGTTTATTATTTTTTTCTGTTTCTTTTTAGTATTATTTTTCATTTATTTTTCGAGTGCATTTGTTTTAAAAAATCATGTTTATCAAAATAACTGTTTGGAAATTTTCAGAATAATTGTGTTTTTCATAAATTGTTCAAAACTTCAGAAACTGTTCCTCTTTTTCCAAATTTGTTCATTCAAAACATATTCACATTTTTGAAGTTTTTAGGAATTTTCAAAACAATATTCAGAATTTCAAAAGATCTTCTAGTTTTAAATTTTTCTCCCACAAAATAAAAAATTGCTCACATTTTTGAAATATGATTGGAATTTTTTAAAATTTGTTTAGAAGTACAAAAAATATTCTTGATTAATTTTTTCCATAAACTCATAGTTGTGGCATTTTCGTAAAATGATTGGGATTTTTCAAATGAAATCGTGTTTTGCGAAATTGTTCAATTTTTTAAAAAATGTGCTGGTGTCAAAATTTCTAATAAATATAAATATTCATGTTTTGAAAATTGGGGAATTTCATAAAATATGCTTCAAATATTAAAATAAAAACGCTACACGAAAAAATCACTACGAGGGACCGAACCCGCGATACAGTGTGCTATGCTGCTAATAGGCCGGCCCACTCCATCTTGCATCTATCTGTCACGTCGCTAATTGTCGCCATGAGCGGTATATAGGAGGTCACCCTGAAACACCTCTTTGATGAGGTGCACACCAGCATTTCTAACCTTGACGTGATAAACAGAGTCTTCATCATCCTCCTCCCCAAGTATGACAACATTCTCTCCCAGGGTGCCTTCCGTCTGATTTTTCTGGAGAACATGGACGTAGAGATTCTCTCAAAGGCTCAGCTCCAATCTACAGAAGCAGATAAGCCACATCATTGACACCAATCGGTCCGAGTGCATTGAGGAGTAGAACATTTCAAAGCATTTCATGCACACCTCCGAGATTATGCAGTACCGACATAAGTATTGGGCCTCCATACCGTGTCCTCAAGATGGTGCAAATATAGTTAAACAAATTAGTATTCATTGTTTAGTGAGTGCACACTAATTTTTTTGTTGTTGTGCTCAAATGTACTGTATATCCATTTTTTGTTACTGATGTTATTATTTCATTAATCTTATAAATAAATTAATAAGACAACTTGTGAAGGGAAAACTGAAAATTAACGCGTTTGTGTATGTCGTGATGAAAATAGAAGAGAATTTGAGTAGGTCTGAAACGATGCATCTGGAGGGCTAAATTTTATTTTCACGGAAACATTCTCAATAAATATATATTGCTGCCCGCTGAGTGGCAGTGTGAGCGCTATTGCTGGGCTAATCACAACAGTATATACCGTTAACTTCACTTGGATTTTATGAATAAACGTTATACATGCATCACATGATTCAATACAAGAACTCTCAAGGGAAACCATTTCGCTCAGAAAAAACATTAAGGAAAATGTAAGCCACAAGGTGAATAAAAATAAATTAAATATTTATACTAAATTTTTATATTTATTTGCAAGCATTTAGTAAATGTTAATAACAATGTTCTCTATGCCTCATGAATCTAGTTTCAAAAAATCGAATACAATGTGCTAAATATGAACCGTACATCTAATGAGAGTTACGTATATAACTTTGCCTCTCTTTGTTGTCTTAAAATGCATATTTGAACCAAATCCCAAAAATGTGAAAAAACTAATAAAAACATAAAATTGTATGCTTTAGTGGATAATTTGTGATACTTCATGCACACATTATATATGTCTCTATATATCCTAAAATATCTTGGTAGAGCTCTTTAAAGAGTATGGTCTCAGAAATATCCTCACAGAGTTCTAGAATACGTCTATGTAAATATTAAATGTAGAGTACATAAAATGTTTACAAGATGCTTGTCAGCCGAATCACCAGCATGATGTTTTACACATTTTTGTGGTCAAACGTGTCTCGCATGTTAGGGGAGGCTTCAACAATCCATAATAAATGTATATGCACTATATTTGGAATTGAAATTGCAGTGGTTCATGCCCACTATATCACTAGGTCGAGCTGCATCTCCACCACTTGCAACGACAACATTGTCGTCGACCAGACCCTCTGTGTCCCTAGGGGTTGCACCAGGCTCTTGAAGGATCGGTCAGTACTTGCTGCCCGGCATGCTACTGCCGGCGCGCTTCGCCAACGCCCTCTTCCAGTACATTAGCATTCCCGAGCAGGCAACCGGTAACTTGCCGCAGCTAGAGCCGGTTGCCCTCAACGTAGGTGACTAACGTGGAGCAGCAAGAATACTGCCGAGAACGCCGTCGGCTCGTGATTGTCTGACTTGTTTGTCACAGACAAGAGGCTCATGGCGTATATTGCTGTTGATCAAAGCTTATGAAGTTTGGTTTTTGAGAAAATCAATTGTCATTTAAATATACTATAACTGCGCACCTTTCCGGCCTTCTCAAGCCATTTGCATTTTTGGCCATTGGATCTTCATATCTATGCGTTTTTGGCCGTGTGATTTCTGCCAAGTCGCACCCGTGCTTGCTTCCTTCAGTAACCACGAAGCAGTAAATGGATGGGCCGCTGCTCCGGTAACATTTTTGGGCTTCGCTCGTTGAATTGGGCCTGATTGGCTTCCCTCTCTCTCCGCCGGCCCGTAGGGAAAAGAAAGGAAGAAAGAAGATACTACTAGAGCGAGCGGAGTCGTCCCGCGGAAGCTTGGGCGGGCGATTGAAGTGCTCCCTCGAATTGATGTGTTGAAGTTAAATTTCCGTTGCTACAACCCACTAATGGCACTATGACAGTGAAGGTGCTTTACTCCCTGGTCGCCAATAAGATTAATGGTATTCCACTGCAGTCCCCTCGCCTCCCTACTGGTCCTATATAAACCCTCTCCCGGTCTCCTGTTGAATGTCTCCTTGGGGATACATCCTAGAGCAGCTATGTGGCAGTCTGAACGTGGTTTTTCTTTTCTTTTTTTTGCGGGAATGAAGGTGATTTTTCTTGTAGATCTGCAGTTTCTATGCCCCTCTCCTTTGTAGTGTGTATAGGTTTTTTTAGGACAACGAGTAGCAAAATGTGTGCATAAATTTTGATCACAAGACCACGAGTAATAAAGTGTATGCAAAATTTCTGATCACAAGAGAAGAATGAGGAAGCGGCGGCAGCCAGTTTTGCTGTGGCGGACTCTTGGTGAGCTGCCGCCGGTGTCTTGACGCTCCAAGTTGTCCCTACATTGTTTTATCGTAAGGCATAGTGATCAGAACTCAGAAGGGATTGTGTCTGTTATTCTCGGACATGCTATTGCAGAACAACATCTAGGACCACGAGTAACAAAGTGTGTACACAACTTCTGGTCCAATTTCCATCTGAGAGAGTCATCTTGGCTAGAGCATCCAAAATTCAGTTGCTTATATCAAGAAGTACATGTAAGATTTATTTCCCCGGTTCTTGATTGCTAATTAAGCCATCTTGTTGCATACAAGAGTTTATATTATTTCTTGTTATCTTGCTCCTACCACTAGTGCAGAACCGGGCAATAGCACCGGTTCGTAAGGCCCTTTAGTGTCGGTTTCACAACCGGCACTAAAGTGTGGTCATTAAAGCCCCCCCTTTAGTACCGGTTTAGCACGAACCGGTGCTAAAGGCCAACCACGTGGCACGAGGCAGCTCCGGGGGCAGGGAGCCCTTTAGTACCAGTTGGTAACACCAACCGGTACTAAATGTTTGTGGGTTTTTGTTTTATTTTTTATTTTTCAATTAAATTTGTGTTATCAATTTAATTTAGGATTGTTTTACGTTATAGTGAGTTGTGATGGTCATCATCATCATCATCATCGCATATTAATAAATAAATAAACTTTAGCTAGCTAAAAATCATCATAGTCGTCATTAGTTACCACTATTTAATCATCATAGTCATTACCGCTAGCTATCTAATCACCAACATAATCATCGAGTTCACTTTGTAACAGAAGCAAAGATATCATCGAGTTCAACATAATCATCACCAACATCGAAGTTCAGGACAATACAGACATGCATGAGAGAGGACAAGTACTAATTAATTAAGAGCATGAACTAGCTACTCCTGCTGCTCCCTCTCAGGTAGAATAGCATAGAACATGTATAGCTCTCC
>LR880967.1:1016872130-1016882130 GCA_904067115.1 Aegilops sharonensis | reverse complement strand
AATATAAGAGCATTTAGATCATGATCTTATATTTCTTTACAGTCTAAATTGTCAATATGATCTTATAACATCAAAAATACTTTGATCATCAATGATCTTTGTGTGTACAATCTGAATTGTCAATATGAGTCATCAACGATTTATAAACCGATGAAGACTCATATTGCGGCCATAAATTCTACACATAGAGTTCAATGAAGACCAAGTGCTTGTGATAGTTTGAGAAATAACATATTTAAGGTGGTAAAAGGCTTGTTAGGGGAGCGAGGTGGGACTAAAAACAGTTTGCCATAACTTCATTAGTACCGGTTCGTGGTACGAACCGACACTAAATGGTGATGGTGGGCCATAGCCTGACCGCAGGCTGACACAGCCTCTTTAGTACCGGTTCGTGGCATGAACCGGTACTAAAGGTTCGCCACGAACCGGTGCTATTGATCGCCGCCACGAACCGGCACTAGTGTACATATTAGTGCCGGCTGAAATTCAAACCGGCACTATTGTGCTTCACGTTTGACCCTTTTTCTACTAGTGTACACACAGGAAGTTGAACAGCAAGAGCACCTATAATATTATATTAGAGTTACACCATCAGATGCCCATGCTTGCTATTATGTATGTTTGTCAGTCCTTTTTGCTTTCCCTCTGTAGTTGCAGCATCAAGTCTGGAGATAATTAAACACATGTGTCATGAGGGGAAATAGGTTAATGTTTCGCATGTTTGACCTGACCTAAATACTGAGATCATGATCACTATTTATGTAAGGGGAATATATGCATCCACCATATCACCGAACATGTCTTGTGATAATCCACTCTATATGGCTTTACAATGGTGTCTATGTCAAAAAAAAAAAAAAAAAAAAACTGGTGGGTGTCCTCTTACTAAACAAAACCCATTTCTAAACAAAGATGTATTATGGGTTGTTTTGCCGACATAACATTCGAGACTCCAGATGTACCTTAATTTTTTACCTTATTAAGTTCATGAAAATTCCATATATGCATGTGTTACTATTATAATTATTCCCACGAGCACATTCATCCATTTTTTGTCAGATTTAATACAAGTGCTCTGGTCTGGTTCTGGTCTGTTGGTTTGGAGGATTCTTGGAGGCTTGTTATCCCTAATTGTGCATGAAACATATTGGGGACAAATGTACATGCCAACTTTTTGGGTACTAGGGAGTAGCAGCCAAATAATTATTAGGAAGTGGCATATACAAAGAAAATGCACACAGTTCTCTCTTACAAAGTTATTTGCAGGGAATGGGTGCGAGCAGCTCACGCAATAGATTTCTTACAAAGGTGTTGTTCAATTAAGGTATCTGTCCGGTAAAATTTCACATCCTACACATCTATTCGATATCTTTGTGGATATATGTATACAGTATCTTTTGGAAAATCCAAATTGCTAAATACTACCTCTGTACGCTTTTATAAGATGGCTTAGATCACTAAATTAGTGATCTATAACGTCTTATAAAAGTTTACGGAGGAAGTACTTGTCTTTTGATGAAATAATACAGAATGCCCTCGTATCCCGAGAAGATCTATAACGTCTTATAAAAGTTTACGGAGGGAGGGAGTACTTGTCTTTTGATGAAATAATACAGGATGCCCTCGCATCCCGAGAAGACGTTAGATCATCAAAACTAGATCACACTACGACCTTAGTCACTTTATTGGACATATATGACTCATGCAAATGCACTTGTATGCGAACAACTATATATTAGTTCATATAAATTTTACTTTCATGCTCTGTACCACCCTTTAATTTAGAAATATCACTATCATTCTATTGTCAAAATAGACGGGCGCGGCAACGCGCGCCGTCATGGTCTAGTTCTACTATAAAACAGAGGGGGTTACCAAAAATGAGAGCTCTGCTGACCAATATATAAGAAAGAAAGCTATGTAGGAGGCCATAAGGAACAAAGCAAGAGGTGTAACAATGCCGTGTCTGACATGTATGTTCTTGAACATACCAGCCAAACCAAGCAGCAACATTTTTTCCGAAAATAGGCGGCACCATGAGAAGAATATGTTACTTACGATTCATAGGAGACAGTCATCACGGAATGATCATTTGCAGTGTATGGAGACTCCCGGAAGCTTGAAGATACTCCACTGCAGAAACAGGGTAAACATTTCGGTGCCTTACTCTCCAAGACACAGTATAGACGCAAGCAGTCTGTAGCGACATCCAAGATGCTTGAGCTGTAGGCACCAGGAAAAGCGAGATAGAGAGCAGTTGCACTGGAGACTAGCTAATTGAAGCAAGTTCATGTCAGTATGGCATAGGAGCTTCTGCGCTACTAGGATGTATGCACTGGACTGAATCCGAAGTAATGTTTCCGGATTACTATTAGGAAGGATGTACTACTGCAATGCAAGCAATCTTGCCCCATTTTAACATGGTTAATAGAAACTGTTGTTGATTTGTCAAGTTTATATTTCAACTCTGTACACACATATTTGGCAAGCAATTTTTGGCAACACTAGGATGTATGCATTGGACCGAATACGAAGTAGTGTCTCTGTAAATTACTACTCCCTCCGTTCGAAAAAAGCTTGTCCCTCAAATGGATGTATCTAGCAGCAAATTAGTGCTAGATACATCCATTTGAGGAACAAGTTTTTTTCGGACGGAGGGAGTAGCAGGAAGGATGTACTACTGCAATGCAAGCAATTTTGCCCCATTCAAAGTCTGATTCAACTCTGAACACACATACTATTTCACAGGAAAGTCTGACACAAAAGACACATTGGAGCAACAGAGCATCCTTCAGACACTGTAATGCTAGCAAATGTGCAATCTGTTTGTTTGGTTGTTCACCAGTCATCATCACTGTGCTAGTGATTACGACAACAGTAATACTCCAAAAACGCAATCAAATAGAGTTTAATTCTTGCTGCAAGAAGAAAGAAGTACACATTTCGGAGCTATGTGGTACATAACGGTATCGGAGTTCAGTCTACAGGGGAGCAAGAACAGTAATAGCAAAGGGAACGACGATTAGTTAACTGAATCCTTGTATTTTCTGAAGAGAGATTGGGAATGTGCTAGTATTTGGAACTGTATGCACTAAATCTATAAGGAAGAAAAAAAAGGCAAGGCAGGAGGCCCGTAGGAACAAAGCAAGAGCTCCGCGCATCGTTCAGATTCAATGCTGTTTCTGTCATGGATGTCCATGGACATACTTCAGAGTTCAGACAAACAAGTTCATCTATGTCCCAGAATGCTCATCAGCTGCGCCATTCAGGATGTTTGAGTTGAGGCATCAGATGCGAGCAACAGCAACTGCACTTGAGACAAACTGAAGCAGGTTCATGTCAGTCTGGAATTGTAGCCTCCTTCTGCTGGTACTGCCAAGGATGTATGCATTGGAGCAACAGAGCATTCTTCAGATACTCTGTAACACAAGCAAGTGTGCAATCTTTTGTTTGTTCATCAATCACATCACTGTGCTAGGGATTATAACAACATATAATGCTAAAAAATGCAACCAATTATAGTACACAATAAATCCATGCTGCAAACAGAAGAACAAAGTACAAATTTCAGAGCCAAGTGGTACCGGATAGTATCAAAGTTCAGTCTACATGGGAGCAAGAACAGCAGCAGCAGCAGCAAAGGGAACGACGACGATTAATTAACAGAGAAGGGTGAAAAAGCAAAAGCAGGCTGCATCACTAGGCGGCGGTCTCCTCGGCGGCGGCGGCGGCGGAGTCATCGCCGGCCTGGGACTCGAGGGGCGGGAGGAGCTGGGCCTTGCGGCGGGTGTCGCGGGGCGGGACGGGGACGGCGAGGAAGTGCTTGGTCTTGGAGATGGGGCGGGAGCGGAGGAGCTGGACGACGTCGCCGACCTTGAACTGGTTGTCGGGGTCGTGCGCCTGGTACTTCTTCTTGATCTTCTCCCGGCGGTGGTACTTGGGGTGCTGCTTCAGCCGCGCCACCTCCACCCCCACCGTCTTGTTCGCCTTGGTCGTCACCACCCGCCCCGTCAGCTGCTTCGCCGCCTCGATCCGCAGCACCATCCCCGCCCCCGCCGGCCGCGCCCCCGCCCCGGCATTGGGGCTCGGCGAGAGGTGCAGCTGGGTGAACGGCGACGCGAAGGAGGAGCCCAGCAGCATCTTCGTCTTCCTTCTCTCGCTGGCGGAGGTGGGATTGGGGAATGGGATAGGATAAAGATAAGGTTTTTTTCCTTCGGGGTTTCTTTCTCTCAACTCTACTTATAATTGGGCCTCAAGGACGCGTGGCCCTTCTTGTACAGCACATATCAACTGAGCACAAAAATTGCGAATCAACCTGAATTGGTTAGGTGGACAGTTGTATTCCCAACCCACCAAGGTTCAAATTCTGATGCTCGCATTATTTCTGGATTTATTTCAGGATTTTCGGCGATGCACTTTCAGTGGGAGGAGACGTTCCCGTCGACGATGAGGCGCCTACGGTGACTTCGTAAATCTCAAGATGATATGCCGGCTCAGTCTCTCGGAGGTGCTCATAGGGTAGGGTGTGCGTGTGTGCGTTTATAGGGGTGAGTGTATGCGCGTGTATATAAGCGCTTGTGTCTGTACTGATGCTAAAAAAAAACTGAGCACAAAAATTAGCTAAAAAGTTGAATCAGCACTCCAAATATTTTCGGACGGAGGAAGTACATTAGTTCTAAAATTTGACATGAGCGTGCAAATACGGTGTTCGGTAGACTTATAATGCGCCGACACGACACCGCATTTTAATTAGCATGCACACGTGGCGTGGGACCCATTTCCAAGAAATGTCTTAGTTTATATATGTTTGTATGACTAGTGGGCTCCACACGTTAGAATCAAGGAAAATCAACGATAAAAATTGGCGTCGCCAAGAATCAAAGTTTCGACGTCTTCCATGCGAACAACCACAAGACAACTAATGTTTTGTTGTCCACCAACGATAATGAAACCTAAGGGAACATGCCCGTGTCCGTCCGTGGTTTAAATGGGCCGAAGTCTGCGCGGCCCATGTCGCACATGTTAACCTTTTTTTTACAGTTTATAAGAAGTATGTAAATCATTATGATAGTCACAAAAAAAATCTAACATCGATGTTATAAATATTATACAGACAAAAGTAACTTATTTAGTAAAATTAGTAATTTTAAAAAGTATTGATGTATTATTTCGGAAAAAATAGTATAAAAGAAATAATTGTTAATTTATTTATAAAATTTCTAATAATTATATGCACAGTTTAATAATTCATCAGTTTGTTTTTTATGATTTTTTGTATAATTTAAAAATAATAAATATTATGTAAAACTCAATTATATGAGAAATTAAGAATATATGCCACGAGAGAAAGTTATCACAAATGAATATTAATATATGTGTATGTATTTGTAATTTTGTATAATTTAAGTATAATCCATGAGGTACAGTATTTACATTTACAAAAATTAATAATTTTGAATTTAATAAACATTTTAAATATAATCCACATGTAAATAAGTGAATATCTTTAAATTTACATGATTTTTTACTATGTTATTTTATTTGTATGTATAATATTTATATCACATGAATATTTTAAATTTACTTTTATTAGTGTGATTATTATTTACAAATTTAAAAATAAGCTTTTTAGGGGAATTAAAAAAAGAAGCTACTATGTTGTTTAGTAAGTAGGCACTTGTAATTAAAAGCTACTTTGTGACTTCAAATGAAGCTTGTGTGAACTACGTATATAAATAGATGAGTCCCCGTGCGTTGCTGCTGGCATTATAGCAAGAAAAAACTGGATATGTTAGAGAAATAAAATGTAGATAATTCAATTATACTTGTTAACCAGTCATCTCCCAACTAAATAAAATAATTTCATAAAACTGAACAATGCAGAATGGGAAAAGGAATACAAAGATTATGTGTTTTCTATATCAATGTTAGCCACGTGGAGATATTCACGGATGTAGGCGTCAACGTACAGCTGATTGAATGGCTAACGCAAAGCTAACAATTATTTTTGTAATCATGTGGGAAAAGTTTTTGCTGGGATGGCATGGTTGATGAACGTGGATAGCTTGCATGTTTAGATAAATAGGTTAGTGAGGATAAACTATTTAAGTATTATAGATATCTATGTGAGTTTGTTATTAAGCTTTGTTAATTCAGTGAAGCTTGCGTGAACTATTTATATAATGCCTATTTGTTTTTGTTGCAGCAATCCGATTGAAAAGTGGTAGAAACAAAACTGGCAACGAATCTTTGTCGAGAGCAGCTCTCGGAAGACATACCTTTACCGAGAGCAGTACTCGGCAAAGTGGCATGCGATGTGAGTTGCTGGAACTTGGTTGTTGCAATTATGCTGAGTGGGACACTCAGTAAAGACTTGACGGAACCAGCCGACGTGAAATCACTTTATTTCGCCAGAGTCATTGTTTGGCTCTCGGCAAATTTCTGTTTTCCTGACAGGTGTACGCCGGGTGGCCTTTGCCTAGGGTTTTAGGCCCTTTGCGAGTCTTTCTAGCACTCGTCATTGGTGGCGATTCCTGTAGTGAGTTCTATATAGGTGACATTTTCAAATAAAAAAGCGTCCCTCCTTCAAAGAAGCTTTCTCCCCCTTTATATATAAAGCAACAATCAAATAGAGTAAAATCGTCTTCTATGAAAGCCACCCGGTCCGCCCATTAGTGGTGGCGGTTAGCGTAAATTACAGAGAGGCGATCGCAGGGCGATCGCGATCGCGCTAGGGTACCTGCCCGTGGTAGACGTCTCCTGCCGATCTTGCACAACAACCGAACCATCCCAATCCACCATCACTACTAGGGAAAAGCCTAGCAGCAGCGCGGGTTTTAGGCCTATCAGTAGCGCGGGCAGGAGCGCTTCTGATAAGGCGCTACAGCTAAAGCTTAGCAGCAGCGCGCCTGGACCTGTGTTGCTGCTAAAATGATCTAGTAGTAGCGCTTCTCCAGAGCAGCGCTGCTGGTAATTAGTAGTAGCGCTCCTCCTTGCCCGCGCTACTACTATTATTTAGTATTTTATTTATTTTTTATTTCATGTTGTATTTCATACACCTTTACACAATTCTTCATACAACAGGAATTTAGAGACTGTTTTTACATCATAATGAGTAGGTGAAACAACCGTGAACTAGTTTCAAGTGGATGTTTCAAGTGGATGGACATCCACTTGAAACTAGTCCACGGTTGTTTCACCCAATGATATAATAAATATCATATCATATCATTAACAACTTATCATCATAATACATTATTGTCATATAACACCTCCTCAAGATCATCGTTTTCATCAATGAGACATCACATATGACCTACTACATTCTCTTAGGACCTACTATATTCTCTAAGGTAAAATAGCAAAAAACAAGATAGCTCCTGACTCTCCATTATGGAGAATGGAGATCATCCTGTCTCCAATTCTTGCCTTTCGCTTAATGTTACTTCGAAGAACCTCCTTGCGAATGTTCAAACATTTTTTCCATTCTTTGATTAGCATGTGTTCACCGGTTTTAGAAATCCGATATGCACAGGTGAGATCCGTAAGATGACCTGGTTGTATGTTCAGAATTTCAAGGCGACCATTGTAATACATCAGATGAGGCACACAATCCATCGGGATTTTCTGTTGAAAAACATTGTAATAACTTCGTAGTTAGCAATGATGTACTAGTTTTGGAAGTATGCAAAAGATGCACGGATGTCGTAATAGTAAAAAATCTTACCAGTGTATCTCCATAGAAGTTATCGTGGTTCAACACGTGTACTAGTGGCACGTATTCACCATAATTTGGAGGAGTTCGATAATAGGTATTGTAATTCTCAAAGACTCAAAGAAAGTACAATAAGCAATCAGATGACTTTTCTCCTTATAAGTTAATTCGGAGCCATCAGTGTAGTGGGTTTTGTCTACCATCTTCTGCACATTCTTTGAAGATTCAAAATAAGCTCTCAATGGAAATAAGCTGTCAACTATTTTGAAATAAACAATATAAATTAGTTAATAACTATGTTTGAGAAACTCACATTGCGGTAGAATCGGAAGCGTATCAACAAGGACCCAAATGTCCATATTGTCTTGCTCGATGTCAGGATTACCAAGATCCATGGTGACAATCATACCCTCATAAAAACCATACATTTTGAAAAGTGCTTCCCAATTTTGGCAACCAAAATGGGTTACACTCTGAGCATTGTACATATTTACTTCAAAATCCATATCATGATGGGTCCTTAGGTGTATTTTCTTTGTTTCAAAATTTTCATGGTCTTCAAAACCCATCCTCTCGAAGACATAGCGTCTTGCATGGCATGGGATAAGCTAGTCTAATTGTAAAAGATGAAAATTAGACGTTGAAATAGTTGAAGTCATGCTTAATTACGAAAAAAACTCTTGTCGTTGTTGCGTACCGTTTCAACATCGAAGGTCTCCTCGAACTTAATGCTGAAGCGCCGAGCTTCATCCAGCTCAACGAACCTGTCGCACATACCTCGATCGTCGTGGCACCAGCTGCACTCCCCCGGGAGACTATCGTCGTCCGAGTACGACATTTCCTACGTTCATAATTCAAAGATTAAATTTGTACAATTAAATATATGTACTAAAAAACCTAAATTAGATCATTATTTTTCGAGAAAATCCAGGCCTCTCGATATTTCCTACATATTCTAGCACAAGTCATGCCAGAATTCACGGAAAAATCCGGCATGACCTTTGCTAAAAAAGGACATATCGAGCGCCTGAAATTTGCCGGAACGGAAATTAATCAACACTCCGGCAAAACATAGGCCACTCGGAGGTGTAAACTGAACATGAATGGCCACTTGGGCAACCACATATCCTATTTGAGCAACAAAAGATATACATGGATATTTGGCTGGTCTCACCTTGATGTCGGAGGGGGTCGGTGACGGGGACGACGGCGGGGAGGATGGAGGGGCTCCTTGATTTCTGCAAAAGCAAAAACCGTATAAGTTATCACTAATACATCCCGAATAACTGCTTAAACTAAAAAATAACAACAAATATGACATGTTCAACTAGTTTTATTAATTCAACTAGTTCTTACTAAATATAAACTTACTATAAATAGAATATGTGGTTTAACTAGTTATATTAATTATCTTACTAAAAAAACTAGTTCTTTCTAAAAATAAAGTAGTTCAACTAGTTATATTAATTATCTTACTAAAAATATATTAGTTCTATTAATTCAACTAGTTCAACTAGTTTATTAATTTAATTACTAAACTAGTTCAACTACAACTAAAGTAGTTCAACTACAACTACTATTAATCATACTACCCTAGTTAACTAATACCATCACTACTAGTAATATGAAAAAAAAACATTTGAAAATATCTTATATATAATCCTAACACTAAATAAACTAGTTTTATTAACTACTTACTAAATAAACTAGTGCTATTAAGCACTTACTATAAATAAACTAGTTCTATTAAGCACTTACCAAATAAACTAGTTCTATTAAGTACCTAATATAAATAAACTAGTTATATTAATCACTTACTAAATAAACTTTTTTCTATAAAACACTTGCTAAAATTCTACTACCCTAGTTCTACCCTAAATTTTCTTACTTCTATTTTATTCAAAACACCTACGATTTGCAAGAACAGAGACAAGGGAGGGAGGGAGGAGAGAGGAGGGGGAGTGGGCGGCCGGAGGAGGAGGAGGGAGGGGCGGTGGGAGGAGGTTGCCGGCGAAGGAGGGAGAAGGGGCGGCCGCAGGCGGAGGGAGGAGGGCACGGTGGGAGGAGGAGGAGGGAGGAGGGCGCGGTGGGAGGAGGAGGCACGGAAGGAGGGAGTACCTCGGTGGCGGATGGAGGATGGCGGCGGCGGCGTCGGACGATGGTGAGGTCGAGAGCGGCGCGGTGAGGTCGAGAGCGGAGGGGCTGGGGGAGGCGGCGGCGACGGTGAGGTCGAGAGCGGCGGCGGGCGGCAGCGGTGAGGTTGAGGGCGGCCTCGGGCGGCGGCGG
>LR880967.1:1016853597-1016864602 GCA_904067115.1 Aegilops sharonensis | reverse complement strand
AAAACTTTTCTAAAAATGAAACTAACCTAAAATGCACTAAATCAGAGAAACATACATAGATGAAACTTTTCTAAAAATCTAACTTTTGCATATATGAACATATATACATAGATAACATACATACATATAAATAAAAAAATTAATACATATATGAAAAAAAACATCATATGAAGAGAACATCATATGCACAAAAAAACATCATATGATCATATGAACAAAAAAACATCATATGAACAAAAGAACATCAAAGAAAGGCCGCCGGACCGTAGCGCGGGGTGGCGCGGCGACGACGTCGATCGGGGCAGGGGCGGCACGGGACGGTGACGGCGTCGGGGCACCGCAGGGCGGCGACGGTGTTAGGGCGGCGCGGGGCGGCGACGGCGACGGCGTCGGGGCGGTGAGACGGCGCGGGGTGCCGCGTGGCGACGGCGTCAGGGCGGCGCGGGGCGGCGACGATGATGGCGTCAGGCAGCCTGGCGGCGTCGATGAGTTCGCCGTTGTCGGCGGGGCAAATGGTCGATGAAACTGAAAATTTTCACACAAGTCCTGCTTATATACACGAAGCATTGGTCCCGGTTCGTGGCACCAACCGGGACCAATGCCCCCCTTTAGTCCCGGTTGATGCCACCAACCGGGACCAAAGGTCTCTTTTCAGCAGCCCAAAGGGCGGGAAGCAGAGTTGTTCCAGGCAGTGTATCAACACTGAAAAATCTGCAATCATGTTCAACCCCAACACATGCGATAATGAAAAACACTTTGTGAAAGCAGAGTTGGGGATACAAAGCGAGGACTGGAATGAGAAGTACCTCGGATTACCAGTCCATGTGGGCCGGTCCAGGAAGAAAGCATTACAGTACATCAAAAGGAACATGTTTGGGCGTGTATATGGATGGCAAGAGAGATTGCTAGCTAAGGAAAGCGAGGAGATATTGGTAAAAGCGGCTGGGCATGCTATTCCAACCTTTGCTATGTCTTGCTTTGACCTAACAAAAATGTTTTGTGCGGAGTTGAATATGCTGCTGGGAAAGTTCTGCTGGAGCCAGCAAGATAAACAAAACGCTATGCATTGGATTAGCTGGGAGAAGCTCTCACAGCCTAAAGCTATGGGTGGGTTAGGATTCCGGGACATGCATACCTTTAACCTAGCGATGTTGTCACGGCAGGGATGGAGGATTGTGCAGAACCCCTCGAGTTTGTGTGCCCGAACCCTGAAGGCTCGATAATTTCCTAACTGCTCCGCTCTACAGGCTGTCAGAACATGATGGGATCTCATATTCATGGCGCAGTATTCTCGAGGGGCTGGAAGTAGTGAAGAAGGGCTATATCTGGCGGGTTGGAGACGGTATGAGGATGGATCAATATCTGGCAAGACCCATGCATGGCTCCCTAGGCCCTGGTCGAGACAGGTGATAACACGCAAGGGCTCTAGTCTGCTGAATTATGTGCATGAACTAATCAATCCGATCACGAGCGGATGGGACGAACGCCTAGTTGGAGACACCTTTTGTGCGGAGGAGGACGCCCGCCACATTCTGCAGATTCCACTCAGAGAAGGGGGCTCGTGGAGGATTTTATCGCATGGCACTTTGACTCAAAGGGTAATCATTCGGTAAAAAGCGCCTACAAGTTGCTTATGGAGTTGAACAAGCAGGGTAGGAACTGGGCCCCAAGTAAGTACAAGCAGAGGGAGCGGGCCAACTGGACAGATGGCCGGAGTCCGCCGGACCAGAGCTGGAAACGAATATGGAAAATACCCTGCCCACCAAAATTGCAGATGTTCATCTGGCGCATACGCCATGAATCCCTCGCCTTGTGCACCAACTTGATGAGGCGCGACATGCAGCTTGAGTCGTCGCACTGCTTTCTGTGTGGGTGTGGGAGAGGGGAGGAAGATGGAGGCCACCTGTTCATAAAATGCAAAGCTGCAAAGGAAGTATGGAGACACCTAGGCTTGGAGCTGGAATGAAGCCGCCTTGAGAGTATCGGGGCTCCATTGCATCCCCGGCAGAGCTCCATTGCAGCTCCGGGCGCCGTGGTGTCAGGCTCCATTGCAGCCCCGGCCGATGATGCCCACAGTATCCCGTCGTCAGCCGGCGTCCATACTCTCACCTCCGCCGTCCCGGGCTTGCGGCAGAGGCACTGAGCTTTGCAGCAGCGTAATCCGGCCATGGGCCGCTCCCTCTACCTCACTTTCTCTTACTTTTTGGTGGACGCACCAAGCAAACCACCTGCTGGGTATCCGCGTATATCAAAAATTAGCATGGAGCACTTAAAGCCGTATAAGAAATTAGCTGATTGGAACCACCTTAAGTTTCTCCCTCTTGATGCTTGGGTATATGCTGATGTTGCTTGCACTGATGCATGCATGCATCGGAAAGACGATTGCACAAGATACTTCCAATGCTCCTCAGGAACTGATGGCTTGTGCTGGTGCTGGAAATGGAGGACGCGCATGGAGGCCATCGATTTGGCTGATCGCTTGACGGAGACAGCAGATCAGGGAGGTAGGAGGGGCTTGGGGGAGGCAAAAGATCAGGGAGGGAGGAACATAGGAAGGGAGGAGTATGTGGCTGTGTGTCTCTCGGCTGGAGATAAGTGAAAGGGATGGCGGTGCGAGGACCCCACGGAGGCACGTGGCACACAAACAAGGCAGTGAATTATAAGAGTTTTCCATTTACAATATAACCATAATATTTTATTTCTCAAAATATAGGAGCCGAAAATGCTAAACCTACGTAAACTCCTATGAACGGTTACGTAACTTGCCAAATCCTAATCCTAATCGCCCCCCTGATTTTCAGTGGGGTGGGGCCCTTCACCCCCACTTCCAATCCTGATGTTACAAGTCAGCCTGTACGTAAAACAATTACGTAACCCTTCGTGGGTCTAGCATTGCCGTATAGGAGCTGCATGGACCACACCACCTTGTTCCATTTCAACAAAGAAACAAGAGTTTTACAGCGGGTAAGAGGTCAGGGTGCGCGTAACCATAAGAAGCTGAAGATAAAACACATTGTGATCATTCAACACTGAATTTGAGAATTTGAGGTGGACTAAATTGAGCATTTGTTTCCCAATTGGACAGGTTGGAATTCGCAAGGAAAGGAAAACATAATGTATCAGCCAAACTATCAAAACTAGAAATTCTCTCTGTCCTTTTGCTTCCATCAAAGCACAACAAAAACGCCAGACCATCAAACCTAGACAACAATATTACTAAATGTTACTTTGTACTAGAAAACAACGCAGGGTCTCCTTGAGTTATACCCAAGTCCACGTCTCTGCCTCCTTAGCATCCACCTAGGAACTCATTACTCTCCAGGGAAGCTCAATTCCGGCAGAACAAGCCGAGGAAACGCACGACAACCTCTAACAACAAGCGAAGAAAAGGAACCAAACCCGAGGCACCTGAGGCATCGGAATTCGCCATCTTCGCCATCCAGTCCAAAGGACACCCGACCAAAAATGAGGAGTGTGGGCCAATATGCTCGCCCCATGCGCCCCTCCATGGATCTTGCCCCACTCCGCGGCCATGGCAACGGCCAACGCGGGGCGCGCGACACTACGATGGTGAGCACGAGGCCATGGAGGGGATCAAGCAGCACGTTGCCACAGTGCGCGGCCAGGCAATAGCAATTGTGGGCGTACAGTTAAATTATGCACTTTAAAAGAACAGTAAAATGGCATTTAGAATAAAATGACCTAATAGTTTTTATGATCTGTTATACTTCTCCGACGCCAATGTTCTGTCTTAGAACCGAAAGAACATATATCAGGCCGATCAATAATGCTCAACTTAACTAGCTTGCTTACTATATTCTTCCTACCATAGGTTTAAAGCTTTATTGTACTTTTCTCTTGATGAAAGCTTAGTCTCCTGACAATAAATAGTACTAGAACATGAAGGCGCGCTTTGCCGCGTCCGCCCTCGACAACAAATCATTGAACTATTTAGAAAAAAAATCTTAAAGAGTACAATCAACTGAGAATAGCAGTTCTAAGCTTTAATATTTTATATAGTTAAATAGATAAACTATCATAAGCAGTGGTTGGTAGCGGTGAATCTCAGTGGTACGTTACGACCATGACAAATCATAATCTCAACGGCAGCACAGATTGGACAATTAAGCTGCATTCTGTTATGCAGAATGTAGACATTTGGATCTGAGTCCATCAGCAAGTACACTTTAATGAAAAAACTGTACGGATGACCACAACAACAGCATTTGCTCATTTCGAAAATCAATTCCAAGATGGTCCAAAATAGGCACAACCTTGCACAAACAGAATATAATCTTCGGTCACTTGGACAATTTCATGCAAAATTCTGCCACTGCCGTGAGGAAGAACAACAGATAGTGGTAACAGGATGCCTATATATGAGCAGATAATTAGGAGCTAGAGACAGTTTATTATTTGCATGTTCTGAAGGCGTCGTACAGAATGGGAAAGGGCGTGGATATAACTTGATGTTACAGCTGCAAGGGCATGGAGGCGGCTGCCAGTGGAGGAAGCCGGTGGCACGTGCAGCCACCGCAGCCGCCATGAAGGAACGCAGCAGGGAACGAAGGGGAAAGAAGGGACCCACCATGAGGGCTGCGGAGGAACAGTACAGGGCGCCGATGTCGAAGTACACCTGCAGTATAATCTCGCCTCCAGGACACATGAGGGCAGCGGCGTCGTAGCGTTGAGAAGGGGAGAAACTCGGGATAGAGCTGGCAATTGGACAAACCGACGAAGGGAAGAAAGAATCGAGTGGTCCTCATGGGCCTTCAACCTCTACGACCCGATTACCCACGCGAAGCCGAGCTCGTTCCGCGGAGCAGCGGCCCGCGAGACGGTTACTCAAGCGGATCAGAATGGTGTACTCGTTAATTAGCGTCTGTGGGGAAGTGGGATGATCGACCAATGATCCTGAACGTTTATAACTCTGATCCGATGGTGGAGAACGCCAAATAGCTGCGGTGGCTCCTAGCTCGCCCCGTTATACTGTTTCTCAATTCAGCCTTCTTACATGTGCTGCTTCATTTCAATCTTACCAAAACGAAACTAAATTCAGGACCATCCCCTGCTATCCAATACCGCGGAGAGCTTGCAAGGTAATGTCGCTGGGGCAATAAAGTGAAGCTCTATCAGCATCATGCGAACAAGTTGTCGCTGGGGCAATGAAGTTTATCACCCTTCTTTTGCTTCCTGCCATTACTTACTGATAATTGTTCTCACTATCTATATTTAAACCTTCTCGGTGTAAGAGTGACAAGACACTCTCCAATCCATTGAATTAAATTTTTTTTCTCACCAGTATTTTCAGGTCAACTACACTGAAAGCAAACTAAAAGATTACATTGACCCAGATTATGATATGCTCAAGGTCATGCTTACAAACAGTGATCTACACGCCAATTGTCGCATCATGCTAGGAACCGACAAGAGAGCCACCATAGGTGGCTACTGATCTGGATTCCGCCGCCTTGCAAAAATCCATGAAGGATACATTTGTGCCTTTCGTTTCAAGGTCACCACAAAGCAGTGCCTGGTTCTCATCGTGCATTGCCTTTAGATGAACCATCAACAACAGCGGAAGTCGTATCTAAATATCATCCAGCATTCTAAGGACTACTAATCAAGCTCTATAATAGGATAAAACCTTCCTCTGTTTTTCGACGATGCTATCTGTTGCTTTTGAATAGCTACCACCTATGCTTTTACCTATATAACTTCTGCTATTGTTCCTCATCGATCTATTAATATGCATAATGCCATCCTTATCTGTAATTATTTGTTTTTACTACTTTCTCTGTTTCAAACATCGAGTACTCACTAGCAACAACAAATATGCTAAGCAAGGAAGAGGCATGCCCTACCTGGCAGCATCCACCTTCCACTCAAGGGATATAGCACTGACTGTTTCAAGGGAAACAGTGATCATGAACAGAGACAGTAACCAGCAGAAAGTACTCACTATTTCAATCTGTGTCTGAGTTTTCCTATCACCACTCTTACAATTTTTGGCTTGCTGCCGGTCTTTGCACCATTGGCGCAACGGGTCATCTAGTACTCTTAATTAGTAATTACACGCACACAAACTCCATACTTCAACTTGAAGAATTGACATACACCAAGACGACAACAAATAGAGCACCGTACTCTAACTAACTTAGATTATACGTGCTCCATACTCCATACTCCAGCTAGAGAAATTTCGGGGAACTGACTAACTATACAACTAACATTTTTTATTTATTATAACTAACTAATTTTCAACAAGATGCGGTGGTCGGTCAAAAACCCAGCAGGTTGTTGAGACTTTTTTTTTTGCTAAAATAATATACACCGATCTGTTGTATACATGCAGCTCTATTGGAGTTTCACCTATCCACTAACTCCAAACGAGTGGGTAACTTTTTTTTTGCGGTAACTTTTTTTTTTGCAAGCAAATAGATAGTGGGTAACTTTTTTTTTGCGGAAAAACTTCTCATCTATTCATCTTCAATCATGGCAGTACAATGAATAGTAGAAATAAAAATTACATCCAGATTCATAGACCACCTAGCGACGACTACAGGCACCGAAGCGAGCCGAAGGCGCGCCGTCGTCATCGCCCCTCCATCGCCGGAGCCGGGCAAAACTTGTTGATAGAATTTGTGATATATATGAGATGAGAAATATTATTGCTAGCAAATAATATCTTAATTAAGATAATACAAACCTTTTCATTTGGTTTCTCTATCCTTCACCCCAATATTTAGGGACCTTTTACGGTGCAACATACTACTCCCAGGACATGTACTATTAAATCATCTCAGCCGTCCATTCTTGCACCTGTTGCTAAACGGAATGGATGGACTGTGTCGAGAAGAAAACACAAGCGCTTCTGATTTTGCCTGTACTGTTTTGGTATTTGTTTTGTTAGTCTTCCAATTTTACCTCTTAATCAAAAATACTGTCGTTCTTGTTTGGTAGTATTAATGGATCCAGTCCATTGAATGATTGAGAATGGACGGCTCATATTGTTCTGATATACCGTAAAAGTTCTTAAGATTTTAGCCTATGTGTTACTTCTAACATAGCACAATTATACTATGAAATGGTTTCCATCCTCCGTTGGATGATTTCACGATATCGCAGTATCAAGCTAGAACGGTTTCAATTTGTAGGACGGGAAAAAAACCTCGTCCTTTTGGTGCACACTAACTGATGCAGCTCAACCCTCTCTCGAACTGAGCTATTTCCGCTTTTTTGAGATTTGAAGCTGGGTGTGCCTGAACGATCTTGTCAGGTCAGACAACGACAACAACTACAACAACATTCTCGTGTAATCACTAATTATCCAGCTGCACGCAACCTGACCGGTTCCTGACCCTAGACGCAATCGGCGCTTGGGTTTCTAGTGCCTCGTGTTGGCGCCACCGTCTGCTTGCCTCGTCCTATGTGGCCTTAGGGCCATGGAGGCTTGGTGAATTTCGACCTTTGCCGATGGGAGGGCTTTATTTTTTGTTGTGTTTTTTAGTTTGTTATGATTTGTGTCATAATTTGAGAGGTGAGGCGGCGACATCTCTTTGAAGATGAAATAAGATTCTTCCCGCCTAGTCTCCATTCCGGCGATGCCTCTACCATCGTTGGAGGGTGCGTGGAGGTTTATCTCCGGCAGATCCCATGGGATTCGTTTGGCGTTTGTCTTCGATTGATAAATGTGGACCAGGCCTTTGTTCATCACTGGTCATGTGTCTACAAGTTAGAGGCCAAAGCTTTCTGAGATAAACCATGGTAACTGAGGAAAAAGTTGGCCATGGTAACTGAGAAAGTTATGGGACTCAAGGTCTTCGCCCCTTTGGCGGTCAAAAGTTGAGATATAGTGTGAAAACTGAAAGCTAACTTATATGACTCAATCTTGCTTCTGTTGTGGGACGAAAAGAGTCAGATATATTTTGCCAAAGCTTTCTCGAAGATCTTGGTGAAACCATGAATTAGGGTGAATGGGATGAAAATCCTTCAAATCAATCGCCACATCCTTCTCGGGCAAAAGTGTCAGTTAGGCTTGGTTGAGAAAATGCACCACTCGCCTGCCGGCACAAGGGGCATGTTTAATTGCCAGCGTAAATCCATCCTTAACGATCCCCAAACAAGAGCAGTCATCCTTAAATGATTCAAGGATGAGGTACACGGATGCCATCACCAACTCACGAGCACAAGAAAACAGATAAATTCAGTGAAACATCGACGAGGACTGCACGCCACTGAACAAGGGAACTTTATTTCTTATCATCAAACATACTGAACATACTAATTGACGACAAAGCACGTAGACAACGAGAATGGACCGTCCATGGATCTTATTGAGCTAAACAAAGAGAAAAAACAGAAACTGCATGCGCCCGTCACCGTCGGCTGGCACTAACATGATTCGGACCATGCTAACACCGGACAGTCCATCTAGCATGATTCAGACCGTGTAAACACCAAACGCGACGAGTTGCGTATCGTCGGCACGCCCAAAGAAGCCGACGATGCTTTGGTGTTCTGGCAGGTTAGCGTTGAAAGGAGTACCGGTTGTATGTCCATATGGTCCGTACGTGCTTATGTTGGTCACAAACTCCAGTGACTCAATAACAGTCTGCCCATTGTTAAGGCTGACATATGTTCCAGATGCTGCTTTCATAATCTCCCGAGGCCCCAGCAGGATCTGCAAATTGAAAGTCAAGAAAAGGATCGGATGACCTTGTAACTTGGGCAACTCTTCTATAGACAATTTATATTGATTCTTTGGAACATGCACTATCGCATAACACCGGCCAAACGTACTCCATATAGACAATGGACTATCCACGCATACGCATGCAAAATATGGATTTCTATCAATCGAATTTATGCGAATTTTAGTAAGGAAAAACATACCTTTATGGTTGTGATACCATTAGCACCACCCCAAGAACCTGTTGTGCGGCTCTTGCCACATAGGTCAACGTAAGTGCATGAAAACATAGCGACTGTCCTGCCATAGACGATTGTCATACTTTCTATGCGCCATGGCTCTTTTGAGTCCGTACCGTAACCACCATGTCCGCCCCATGGGCCAGTCCTTGTGAGAGGGGGCAAGCTCTGTATCATGATGTACAAGCAATATGATCCCCATCAGCTAGCTTAGCTTATGAGTATATTCATTCCAAACGGCTTACCAACAAGGATCCATCCGTACATAAAATTGGTCGGTGAATAAACTTGCACATAATTAAAGCACCAAAAAAGCTTCAAACAATAAATAAATAAATACTCTTCTCACCTGCATGCAGCAAAATCCATGGAAGCTAATCTCCCATATGTCTCCGTCGTCTACTTCTTCATGAAATTTAACCTTGACTATACCTCGCGCCATGGCAAGATCACCTGTCCCGCCAACGATAGACCACTCACCTGGTTTTCTAACAACCAATGTCTGTCCAGCTACATGGAGCGTGGAGCCCTTAAACCTGTGTATAATTGGACTTTTAAGTATCCCAACGATCGAGAAGCAATACTTTACTTGGCCCGTACGTGCCAGTACCGTTGACCTACAAGCTTTCGTTTTTTATTTCTTTCTGAAAAGCAAGAGCTAGTGTCGGGTGCTTATATAATTATGATGCAAAAAAGGGGCTTTCGACTTCTAAGTCGTAGAACTATAATTGAAGCAAGATATACCTAAAATAGAATATTGTGGCCTAAATACAGATGAAAAAAAAAAAGACATGTACGTATACCTTCCATTCTCGAACACAAGGGTGAAGGATTGGTGCAGTTCACCGGCATGGATTTGCATGCCTTGGGCATGACCGACTAGCTTCGTGCCCGAGCCATCGCCACCATATATTTGCCAGTTGACAAGGCGTGCAGCTCCCCACCCGGAGGCATTGTTCTCTTTTATGGGTGCATAGCTTGGGGGATTAGAAACGTTGTGCAAGTACAAGCTACGGAAGTTAAACTCGGTGTTTTCCAAGAATCCCGCGAACGGTGTAATCTGGAAACTGGCCATGGGTGAGTGGCGGGGAGAACACTAATGTTTTCCAGGATGGGTAACCTGGACCAAGCTTGTCTTAGTTTGTGTGCGTTGTGGCTGGACCATGTACGTAGGGGTATATATTTATAGAAAGATCTCTCCTCTTTCGTTCACACACGTGCTAGCCTAGCTGTGAAGAGAAGAGAACTGGCTTGATGTGCATGCCATGCAACGTGGTTCATGGGCTAGCTATGAGGTCACCTCCCCCCTTATCCTCGCATTCTCTCAGCTTCCCCTCTCCCTTCGTTGCTTATCTATATCTCCTCCACAAGTTTTTTGTTTTATTCTCTTTCATCTTCATCCAGCATCAGCTCATCACCAGCGTCGCCGTCATCTACACCGGGGTAAGGAAAATAAGCACACAAGCAAACAACCATCTAACTGTCAGTCTGAACTCCCAGGACCAGTCCATCAGTGAGAAAAAGCTTTTGTTTCCGTCATTCAGCAGTCGAGTGGAATAGTTCGATGGTATTGATCATCGTCCAACCATTGATTGGAATGTCTATCGTGATAAACCATGTAATTTTATAAGCTAAGCAGATGAGGCAACAAAGAACCTAACCGTCCTCTTTGATTGACTTCATCAAAAGATTCCTCTCACTAGTGGAAAAACAGGCTTCCGTCCAGCCCCATAAGTCGCGAAGCTGTAGGAACCGCGACTAATGGGACCTTTAGTCGCGGTTCTGGAGGTGAACCGCGACCAAAGGCCTGGGCCCAGGGCGCTCGGTGGCCAGCTGGCGCACGTGAGGGGCTTTAGTCGCGGTTGGCCAGGACAACCGCGACTAAAGGCCTTCGGGCACCTTTAGTCACGGTTTGCCAGGCCAACCGCAACTAAAGCCCCTCCCCTATATATACCCATCCAGCAGCCAACACTTAGCCATTTGGAGCCATTCTCTTCACAAGTGGGTGTAGGTTTGCTTTTGGTTCCTCTTATGCACATAAGGTGTTTGATGAAATGCCCCAAGAGCATGAAAC
>LR880967.1:1016812571-1016836166 GCA_904067115.1 Aegilops sharonensis | reverse complement strand
GCGGCTCGGGCACAGCGGCGGGGCGGGGTGGGGCGATCGGCGACAGGGGTGGCGCGGGGCAGCGGCGGCTCGGGCACGGGGGCGGCATGGGTGAGGTGAGGGGGGAGATAGAGAGGAGAGAGAGAGAGAGGGTGGGGCACGATCGCTGGTCGGTTTTTAGTTAGGGCATAGCTCTTTGCCGTATGCTAGCTGACGTCAAAGACCCTAGCTAACAGACGTTAGGTTGGCCACTTTCTTTGCCGTCTGCTAGCATACGACAAAGAAGTTTTGCCGTCTACTAGCAGACGGCCAAGAAAGTGGCCATTAAGTGGTTCTCGCTAGTGGGCCACCCACCCTCTTTGTCATCTGCCGGCAGACGGCAAAGCTTCTATCCTTCAGCGAACAGACGACAAAGAGTTGGCTGATGGCAAAGCCTACCTTTGTCGTCCGCTTTCTGGTGGCCGATGGCAAAGCCTACCTTTCTACCAGACGGCAAATCATTTTTCGGTAGTGCCCCTCCGATCTTCTTTGTTTGTCCATCATTTTGCAGATCGACATGGCTCCGAAACGGGAAAAGTAAGCTCTTTCAATCCCTCCAATTAGTTTTACTCGAAACACTTTCGATTCGACGCATTATATAGCACAATATGAACCCTATTTTCTTACTTTTTTTATCCTAGGATTGCTTAGGTTGATTGTATATGATGTATAGGGTTGAATATGAACTCTAATAACTAGTTGTGGAGATTATATGTAGTTTTTATATGAACCCTAGTTCATCACCAAGGTAGTTGGAGATTCAAAAAAAAATCTGAACAAATGGTCATATGGTTTATGTTGGAGGGATTGTAAGTAGTTGCCTACATATGATTGAATTATGTGTATGCATTTTTTTTGAATAACGGGTCATATGATGGATTTTGGTCAATTACGTATATGCATTTTTTTTTACAAATGTTGAATAAACAAGTGCATGAGTGATGGTTGAATGTTGTTGAATGAATGATGTTGGTTGAATATGATTCATTTGCATAGATCATTTATATTGGTTGAATATATGATAATTAATGTATGTTGGTTGAATAAGTGATAATTAATGAAAATGATATGATTCATTTATATTTGGACTTGATATGTTTCATGTTTGTTCAAAATGATAAAAGTTGGTTGAAAATGACATCATTTCCAATTGTTATAGGTGCCCCCCCCCCTTGTGCCAGAAATCGGCATGAAGTACACCATGCTTGATCATGCTTTCGACAACGGTCACCGCGCCCTTATGGAGAACGGAATGGTAACGTCTATCAACAATTTGTCGTATTGTTTATTATGACAAAATTAGTTACTAACTATTCCGTTTACATTTTGAAAAATGCTCCCCCCATTGCAGATGAGGGGCCACACGAAGGCCATGCAGATGTGGTACGACGAGCGCTACACTCCGTACTTCAAGAGAGCACGAAAGTTGGGTTTCATCCTCCAGTTCAAAAGAAAGCCGCCGACGCTCATCCACTCGGCTCTCACAACATTGATCGACCGGTGGCGCCCCGAGACGCACAGTTTCCATCTCACTTGTGGTGAGATGACAGTGACTCTCGAGGACTTCGGCATGATCACGGCCCTACTAATCGAGGGCCATGCTCTCACTAGGTGAGGGGAGAGAGCTAATTGGCAGGAGAGGGTGATCGCCCTCATCGGCGACTGCCCTCCAATGAAGGGGAACAGAATGTCTAGTGTGCGACTCAAGTGGCTCCTGGACAACCGGTCCGTATGCCCGCCGGATGCCGATGAGTGGACCGACAAGCAGTACACGAGGGCCTATTTGTGGTACCTTATAACGGAGGTCATCTTTTTAGACTGCTCGGGGGATCCTCCCTTTGGATATATCTCGGCTTCCTGGAGGACTGGGATGCGGGGTACAGCTGGGTGTCCGCCGGCCTAGCTTACCTATACCGCTCTGTACGACAAAAAACTCAATACTCGTTTTTTGACCTTTGTATGCTGTTTTGATTGTGTTATCTGATCATCATCACTTCATGTTTGTAGCTGGATGACGCAATGCAGAGGACCGAAGAGACCTCCGGCATGTGTGGATTTGTTTGGGCCCTCTCAGTTTGGATGTGGGAGCGGTTATCGGTCGGCCATCCTAAGAGAGATCACTCAAGTGGATGGATGGATTATGGCAAAGAAGGCAACAGTGCTCGGTACCCGACCGCCGCGTACGCCTGGGACAAGGTGAAGGTCTACATGGGCAAGGCCAGTACGCTGTACAAGCTCTTCAGCAAAGAGCTGGACAACCTAACAGATTTCCAGGTATACCAAGTAGCTTATCAATCGTTTCATAGCAACTTTCATTGTTCTTAACAATCCTTCTATAGGTGAAATGGTTTCCATACTACGAGCGAGAATGGGTGTTCAAGCTCAACACAATGTGCGAGGAGGATCGGCTTCCCTGGCGGTGCATTGCGCCCTTGATATGTGTGTACACAGTTTGGGATGTACCAAAATACCCCACCCAGTATACCCACTGACACCGGCTGCTACACCCTTCACTGGTGAGGACATTGTTCTCTACTTGTTGTGTTTCCATTTGTGTTTGACGTTGTCATGACGTCTACTGCTTCCTATGCCTTGCAGGAAGAGTAGGCAGCATTGTCAGTCCATCACAGACTGGGGGCACGAGCACCAGGAGCACGTGTAAGCATGGGACGAGAGTAGGTATCACAAAGACAGCGAGAGGAGAGCGGCTAACTGGGACACCTATCGTGGCATCCACATGAAGTGGTATGACGATGGTGCCAAGTACCGTCTATGCTTGAGGCCGCAGTGGACGGAAGACGATATCGCCGAATTGGAGGAGAGTGACAGCAAGGATGAAGAATACTATCGCCAGATCAGAGATCTCGAAGGTGATTTCAGGGAGTATGCGCCCCTGAGGAACAGAGTGGTAAGGGTGTTCTCATTTAATTGGAGCTATTAGCGGTTGGGTAAAAGCTTGGTCTTTGACATAACCCTTACATGTGCAGTCTTCGGACCTCAATAGAAGCATCGTGGATGGCTTGGGCACACTTTCGTATGAAGCCGGAATGGTGGAATCCAACACCAAGATGAGGGATACGATGAAGGTAAGATAGAGCTTCCTTAGCCTTGTTATACTATTGCAGAAGCTTACCGCCGTGAACCATGGGCATGCTTGAGTTGATCGTTATTATGTTTTTGGTTATTTACTATTGCAGAAGTTCATGACCCGTTGTCGTAAGATAGTGGGTATGCTTGGGTGCGCTCGCGCGGCCAACGTCCATGATTCTGCTCATGGAGGGTCGAGGCGTGCCATCACTTCGTCGAGCCACGCAGGGGGAGCTTTCTCTACCCATGCCACCTCGTCGTATCGCTTTTGAGGAACCGGAAGAGGAAGAGGAAGAGGAGGAGGAGTACGACGACGATGACGGGCCTCCACCGATTCAGCCAACCCAGGATAAGAGGGTATCTCTTCCACACCAGGATGTTTTTAGCCCGAACCTGTTTCAGAAACCGGTTCCTCGTCTTTGCACGAAGAAGCCAGACGAAGGCCGCTCGAAGAGAAACGAGGACCATAACTGCAAGAGGGGGAGGAAGAAGTGACATGGTCGTGTCGAAGTGCTCTCTTCGTGTTGGTTAAAAATATTTGATATTTGTCTTGAGGTGTGAAAGAGAACTTGATGTATGGTTATGTCGAACTTGATGTATGCCATTTGCTATGTTGAACTATTTACTATATTGAACTAAGTATGTCTTGTTGGTACCTACTTAGTGTTGTTACCTATAATATGTGATCATCATTTTTTGATTTGCAAACTGTTTGCTTTGTTGTTATGTTGTCATTCAAATAATCAAAAATGCTTTTAAAACATAGAAGGGACCTACCGCCATAGGCCGCGGCGGTAGGGTATCAAAGCCTACGGCCAAACACCTTGGCGGTAAGCTTAACCTACCGCCAGGTGTTTGCGTTTATCGGTGGCAAAAACCCCAGGACCCTACCGCCACAAGGCGCGGCGGTAGGGTCCCATAGCCTACCGCCGGGTGGTTTGGTGGTAGGGTTGTGTGCTGGCCGTTAGTTTGACGACCGTGGCCGTCTATGCTATATCGCTAGGTAACCCGGCGGTACGATGTATAAAGCTACCGCCAAGCCCCGTGGTGGTAGCAAAAGGGTCTGATCTCAAAAAAAAAAAAAAAAATCAAAACAGGGTCAGATCCTGAAATAGAAGCACGAAAGTGTCAAAACACGAAAGTTTGCCGATAGAGTAGGTAGGAAGAAAAATTGTAGTCCAACATGCCCTGTCCAAGACAAGAGACTAGGAAAGGCACATTGTCGTTGTGCAGGGTGGTCATATCCACTCGAGACGAGCACCGTGCGATCGTATGAGCTATAAACATGAGAATTCCTCCTCGGTTGCATATGAATACTCACTGATAGGACGGCGATATGAGTGCGAGTTGTAACCAAGTCTTATTTTTTTTGAATGGTCACCTGGGGTTCTGACCAAGTTTTCATGGCGATTAGGCATCGCATCACCCACGGCAGTCCTTATAGGCAAGTGGCTCCTTGCCTTGCCTCTTGCGATTCGTCATGGTCTGGTGGGCCACCCTTCTCCTTTCTTGTTGTGGCTGAGGAAGATGCCCGAATCTGTTCGCTATCCTATTCAAACTATGTTAAAATATTGATAGCTTCATTTTTTATTATTTTATAATGATATACTCCCTCCGTCCGGAAATACTTGTCATCAAAATGAATAAAAGGGGATGTATCTAGAAATTGCACTGAATTTTGAAAATTAGAAACTCACATTTTTACATTCCAAAAGACTCTGAAAAGATACACAATATTTAGCCATGTATAGTTTCATGATGAAATGCTTTTTGACATGAGCTACAAAGAAAAAAAAACTTCATGCATTTCTAGGGCATGGCCAACTCATTATAAAAGTTCATTATTTTGCCTCTTTTGTGTAGATTGGATAAAAATGTATTCATCGTGAAAATTTACAACAATGTAGTAAAAATCTTTATGTACGCGCGCCCCCGCACGCGCGCTCGTGTGTGTTTTCACAGAAAAAAGAAAGAATTTGGGCTCCATGGAGCACTGGGAGCCAAAACTCCTCTCTCATGGATACGAGGCACCTGCAAAAAAGTTTGTTTTGTCAAAAGCTCTAGACCAATATAGCCCTCGAATAGTGTAAGTCTACTCATAGTGGGGTGTATCATGCATATGATACTAGTGTATAATACTATCTTCATAGTGCATACTATCATAGATGATCTTATTTATTTTCATGCATGACATATCGTAGCATAACATTTATTATGATACAGTATTTATCCATTTTCTCTAATCCTTTTTTTTTTAATTTCAGCCATACAAGCATGTTTACTAGTTCCAAGCGCATATGCCACCACTATGGCTAGTTTAAGAGATAAAGATAACTGAGGCGTTGATACCATGTCATTGTTTGGTTTGGTCTCGGAATAACTGTGCACCTAGTTACGACATGGTGATCAACCATCCCAAACTTATCGATTGCAGCTCGCCCCGACAATGGTGTTTAATTTCTGTGTGATGTTCACAGATCAAGGAGAATGTTCTAGCCGCCACGAACCCGTTTGTGTGTGAACCCGAGCATCGGAATACCTAAATACTTGCAGAAAATCTGACTCACTATACGTCCATGGAGGAGTCCAGATGTGTTCGTGGAAACAGATATAGGAGCTTGTCAGTCAATCCTTTGATCCGGACAACAAGAGTGGGCTAGGTAGACCAATTGGACAAAGCACATGGGTTATGAGGACACGTGTACCAACTAACAGCCGGCTAAACGGACCCCTATGGTGTTCGGACTCCTGCAAAGATCCATCAAATTTGCTTCTTCTTTAGTGAAATTCTGACATGCAGACTCGCAGTTGGAAATTTGAGATACCCGGCAGATGGTAAAAAGTGGCCAGAACGTGTGGTCCGAACTTTATGAGCATTTTGAGGAACCACACTGGAGATGACGTCATGAAGTTGTAGGGGATCGTGCCACGCAACAAAATTTATGCTACACGATCATACCCAGAAAGAGTATGAAGATGGAGGTGAAGATCAAACTCACCGATGGTGTAGAGTAGCTGCAGCAATGACGAGTCAGTGCACTGCGATGATTCCGTCGATTCCAGCAGCTAGGTTATACTTCCCAACCGCGAGAATATTCTCTGAAACAAGAATCAAAGTACACGACCCCTCCGAGGTATCCAAGCGTTCGGAAGTAGTAGTCTGGCAGAGCTTCGACGCCCAAGAAGAAAAGCTGCTAGAAAACTAGAGAGAGAGCGCCTAGAGGCGCTTCTCATCGAATTAGGAGTCTAAATCTATTAGACCAACTATGTAGAAGTGCATGCTCTAGCCAATGCAACCAAAAGACCGATCTGATGGAAGAGACTAAGCAACACATTATACGTCAACACTCCCCCTCACGTGTGGCTCCCTCAGGCCTAAACATGGACCGAAAGTGGGCTGCAATTTAATTGCGCCAGCCGGGTCTTGAACTCAAAACCTCTTGGCTCTGATACCATGTAGAAGTGCATGCTCTAGCCAATGCAACCAAAAGACCGATCTGATGGAAGAGACTAAGCAACACATTATACGTCAACAAACTAGACCAAGATTAGAGACTGTCTAATAAGGATCCTAAACACTTAGACCAATTAGACCAGGAGAGTGTGGAGCTATGTAGGAGAGAGGCCTTTGGATTTGATTTGCCTGAAGACGGAGCCCTCCACAACACACACACAGAGTGAAGGAATCCCTCCCTATTGCAATTCGGCCGCCATAGCTCAGTGGCACCCCTTGTGGGCCCTGTGTGGCCAACTAAGGTTCGTCATTTCATGACGGTCCTTAAGAACTTTCTTCCACAAATAAAATTCAGGATTTTACGGATGTCTCGGAGACCCATTATGAGACCCCTGAAAAACTTTCCATATATAGAACCAGACTTTTCAAAATGTGCTATACCTTTTCGGAATTCCCAAAACCTGGGACCCTCTGAGAAACTTTCGGCACTACCGGAAAATCTTTCCGTGCTCTTTTAACTCATTTCACATTTATTTGATAATCAGGACTAGAACCCGTTAAGCGTGCGACCCTACACATTCAGAAATAAGCCAACATTTCTCGGTACCCCTACCAGACAATAGTAAACAACGGGATCTGGACACCATTGTTAACTCCCGCATATTCATGAAGTTCTTGAGCGAACCTTTGTTTACGAATACCATTCTCTTTGCTTCACAATACATTTACAAAAACTAGAGGTGGGATCGGTATCCCCATGATCAACTCCTTGATCACTATACTTGTTATAATCATTACCAGTTTTGTTCTCTTTGCAAGTGTATGGCCAGAAGATAATAACACCGTAACACTGAGTTGGTCTAGAGAGTATCTCACTATCGTGAGAGAAACAAATCTCAGTCCTAAACTATCGATATCGACACATATGTTTCCGGTATACCCGTAAGTTACTTTTATTCAAATCCGGTTATGGAAGCGGCATTCGGTAACCCCAAAGTAACCATCTGATATGTTGATATACAATGTTCTCATGCTATTAGGAACTATGCATTTGTGAACATATTATATGAAATACCGATAACATAACAATAAAGACATCTCTCAGTAATTCATAACTTGGGTCTATCCAACATCATTGTTCCGGTAACGATTTATTCTCATTATTGAAATCATCCTTCTCACAATAACAATGCTCATGATCAGGAAAGCAAGATCATCATCAATACATGAGCTAGTCCTAGAGGCATGATGAGGGATCATCTTGGTGTTTATGTTTCCAAACTTGCAATTGGGTTTTTCTCTGAATCTCATAATAGAGAACCAATACAATTGTAGCATAGAAAAATATAAACTTAATTACGAACATGGAAAAATAATAATAACATTTATTATTTTCTCTAGGGCATATTTCCAATAGAAGCTTAATGAACTCGTGTCGCACGCTGATTCTGTCGATTAAAGCATCATTGTGCAAGAGTATGACCATTTTGTATCCACATGTCTAAATGTTATTGGGTGCAGTGCTTTCCTGTATTGCGATTATGGCAGGAGGGCTAGGACGTGATGTGTTGCACCATTCAATCAAACTATTAGTTATATGACATAAGATTTATAAATTTTATTCCATATAAATCATATATTATTGGTCAAACTGATAGTCAATAAAGTTAAATTGCTTGTGCTCCGTCAACTACGTCCAAATGGACGGACTCAAGGAGGATTGAAACCCGGAAGACACACTCGAAGAAGCACCGCCATCTGCCCCAGCAAAGCAATCTGAGAGGGCAAAAAAAATCATAACCTAAACTACTAGCCGGAGTAAAGGCACCAAGATTCCCGTCCCTACCGGCTACCACCATCCGCCGGAGCGACAGACTGCGCGGAGGCAAATCCAGGGACTCGCCGATGAATTCTGGAAGGTCTATTTGCCCTAGTTGTTGAGGGAAGGGGGTGAAAAGTCTTGGAAAAGAACTTATGTGTATCTTCTGTACGGTTCATTTAGTGATCTAGTATCCAACTTACCCCTCTTTGGGATGGCAGGGTTAGGCTTTCTCATCGTGCGTGCGCGGTGGCGAGATTTGGTGTCAGTTGCTTAAGATCTATTTAAGCCTTAAAAAAACCGACTCCGGCTCCAGGGCGCTGGTACTTAGGGGCATGCGCATGAATACTTCCCTGCTGTCATCAACAAGGTCAAGCCGGCCCCGGTAGTGGAGCAGCGACGGGAGGCGTGTCGACAGTCATTTTGACAGCGGCGGCGGTTGTTCGATTGTCTCGATACCTAGATTATTTATTATGTTTGAGGTGCTTTGTACTTTTGATGAACTTTTGCAAGAGATCTGTATCTTTTTCGCAAAAAAGAAAGCTAATTGCTTATGAGGCCTTATAAAAACTGAAGGAAAACTGTAAATTGTAGTGTGTTAAGGTACACTCTTCAAAATTCTATCAAAGCTTGAATGATAGCGAGGGTATCAAGGGTTGGTATCCTAAACAATGTTTTCTATTTTAGTCAGTCTATTTTCCACCAATAATGTATACAAACATGATAACCTTATATACATATGAATAGTACTCGCACAAAATTTGATACTCACATAAAGCTCAAAGAAGTGCAATGTTAGCAAGTGTTGGTATCTTGGACAAAGTATTACTATGAGTATTTTTTTAGAATTACTTGTTGCACAAATGAATGTATCCAGCACTGAGTAGTGTCTACATCGCCCAATGACCGATAGAAACATGAGCATGTTATATACATATGAATAGTACTCGTGCAAAATTTGGTAACCTTTACGCTCTTAAAAATTCAATGATCACTATAAGGAAAGCAACGTTAGCGAGTGTTGGTATCTTGGACAAAGTATTATGTTGGAGCTTTTTTTTTCTGCATCGACCAATAATGCATAGAAAGGTGAGCACGTTATATAGATGCAAATAGTTCTCACCAAAAATTGTGTACCTTGCAAACCAACATGTGGTTGCATAGTTAGGTGGACAATGACATCTCTAGCCCACTAGAGTTCAAGTGTCCTGGTGCTGCCTTTATTTCTGGATTTGTTTCAGAATTTCTGGTGACGTGAGTTTAGTGAGAGGAGACGATCCCGTCCACTACGAGGTGCCTTTACCGACTTTATCAGTCTCAATATAATATGTCGGCTCAGTTTATCGGAAGTGCTCATAATTGTGGTTATGTGTGTGTGTCCATAAGGATACATGTCTGCACGTATATATGAATGCATGCGTTTCTGTTGTGTTAAAAAAATAGTGTACCTTACATGCTCCTGAAAATTCTATGAAAGCCAAAAGGAAAGCAACGTTAGCGAGTGTTGGTATCTTGGCAATGTATTATGTTGGAGTATTTTATTCTGTCTACATCCAACAATAATGCACAGAAACATGAGCTAGTTAATTGTTCACTGGACGAATAGTACAGGCGCAAGACTTGGAACCTTACACTCTTGAAAAATTTATCTATCTATTCTATTTTTATTCTATATTTACACCTAATATTAAAGGGAACAATTTCTCCCAAAAAAATGTCCACCACACATTTTTCATACGTCATCAGCCATTCTTTTCCCATGCGTTGCAAGGGGAGAAAAGAATACCACATGCTCTTAATTTACAAAAAATGGTCTATAATACGAGTATTTGTAGATATGAAACAAACAAAGATGGTCTTTGCCTACAAAAGCGCAAGTTCAAGAATCCACATGTCTTCTATTTAAACAAGGCTTGCATGTAGATTTAATATGTACAAAGAGACGGGCAAGTGATCTTTAATTTCGTCTCCAATCTTAATTTCGCTGAGATGTTAATCCACAATCAGGATCAATACCGATCTGAAAGAAAGACGTATAATGCACTGTTGATTAAGATTGCACCCTAAAAATTATTTTATTTTAGATGGTTAATAGGTAAAATAACATCATATTCCGATTCTATATATTTTTCTAATCAAATTTCATATATAATTTATTAAAATTTGAAGTTACAGTTTAGAAGATATGAGTATTTTAAAATATATTTGATATATACTGCAGGTTTAATGTCAGAAATATCATATACGGTTTTCTATCAAATAGCATGACGGACTAAGAATACTTATTTCCTTTATTAATAAGTATAGATATAGATCAGATATTTTTTACAAACATCAAGCATCGTCCATTTGCACGGGAGCGGCCCAAATGGGCTGCCCAATAGTATTAAGCGCGAGCGAGCTTATAAATCTAAAAAATAAGCGTGCCGGCGCATGATCAAACTCGCGACATGAGGATCCTGGAGATAATTGCATGTATAGTCCTCGTACTCACGTGTGACGTTCAACTTGATTTGGGGTTGCAACGTGCTTCAATACGATCCCATAGAAGAAAATACGTGCTCAATACGGTTTCTGAGGTTAAAACAGGAGTCGTGCTTCTACACGTTGCATACGCATCACGTATTCTATACGTCAGCACGGGGCCACGTCTGCCTGAACCCATGTGTCAGCGGGGCGGCAAATAAGAAAAATAGAATTGTGTGCTGCCAGGTTTCGAAGACGCGACGCCCGGCCCAACTTTTGCACGCGCTAGCTACCACACTAAATGTCTTTTTTGTTTACTCCAGGGATGTAAAATTCTAATACTACCTTCATCTAGGTGAATACTAAGGCTGGTTGTAATGGGGAGTATCATATACTAGTATCATGTATATGATATTACCTTCCTAATGCATAGTATTATATTTTAGTATCATGTAGTCTTCTATTTATTGCCATGCATAACACAAAGTAGCATAACATTATTATGATACGGTATCATGATATGATACTCCACCCTCTCTTTTTTCATTTAATCCTATGACACCTCATTAAAATTGTCTAGTTGGCATGCATGGTACTAGCTATGATACTACCATTACGATCAGGCTAAATCATTTGCGTAATTCTAAGTCATCGATTTGAGGAATTAAATATATGTTATACGTCATGAAAAGTATATCACTAGATTTCTACACGGATGTAGTTTCTAAATATATATTTTGTGTCACATATAATACATATTTAAATAGTTAAATCATCGACCTAGAACTGTGCGAATGAATTATTCACCGAGACGGAGGTAGTATATAAATCACGTTGTCTTTTCTTCTGTAGTACATAGACTTTTTTTTCTAAGGACGGGCGTGCTAGCAGATTAAGATGGCAGTAGTATTTGCTTATTTTTTGGGAAAACAGTAGTATTTTGCTACAAATAAGATGCACATGATTTCGAACCATTTTTTCCTTTTTTTTGTTTTTTCGTTTTCCTTTTTCTCTTTCTTCCTTTTATGTCTATTGTAATTTTACAAATTAATTTTTTTCCAAGAATTCAACATTTGTTAGCGCTTTCAAAACTAGTTCACAATTTTTGAACAAACCACAGTTTTCAAAAATAGTTTGAAGTTTCAGAAAAGTATTAAAAATTATTAGAAGTTTTCAAAGATGTTTCCATTTCCAAATTTTTGATCATGCATTCAAAAACGATTTACAATTTTTGATTTTTTTATTTTCAAATTGTTCTCGGTTATAAATTCTAGTTCTAAATTTTGTTTTTTTGTTCAAATAGTAGTTTTTTCATGTATTCATCTTTTTTGTATCTATCACATGCAAGTACCTATATTTATGAAATGTTGCACAGTTATATTACACTACTATACATGCATATACATGAAAAATATAGGCATCATATCAGTGACAAGTAGACCAACTCCTGCCTGCATCTACTAATATTCTTCACACATCAACCGCTATCCAATATGCATCGAGTGAATTAAGTTAACATGAGCAGAGTAACACCTTAAGCAAGATGACATGATGTAGAGGGATAAATCCAAGCAATATGGTAAAAACCTTATCTTTTTATGTTTAATGACAACAATATAAATACGTGCTTCGCTACCCCTACTGTCACTGGGTGAAGATACAACAAGATTGAACCCATCACAAAGCACCTCTTCAATTGCAAGATAAATCAATATAGTTGGAAAAACCAAATCAACTGATCGGAGAGAAATACAAAGGTATCTTAATCATGCATAAAATAGTTCAGAGAAGACTCAAATAATATCCATAGATAATCTGATCATAAATATGCAATTCATCGGATCTCAACAAACGCACCACAAAAGAAGATTACATCGAATAGATCTCTAAGAACTCGAGGAGAACATTATATTGAAGATCAAAGAGAGAGAAGAAGCCATCTAGCCAGTAGCTATGGACCCGTAGGTCTGTGGTAAACTACTCACACATCATCAGAAGGGCAGTAAGGTTGGTGTAGAGACCCTCCATGATCGAATCCCACTATGGCAGAGTGCCCGAAAAGGCCCCAAGGTGGGATCTCATGAGAACAGAAGCTTGCGTCGGCGGAAAAGTATTTTTGGTGTGCCCTCTAGTATACGGGAAATATTTGTGTATTTATGGAGCCGAGTTTAGGGTTAGAGGAGTCCAGAAGGGCCCACAAGCTTCCCCCCGGGGTGCGCCCTCCAGGCTTGTGGCCACCTCGTGGCTCTTTTCGTCCAACAAAGATCGTCAAAATGTTTCATTCCGTTTGGTATTGATTTTCTGTAAAAGACAAAAATAAGGAAAAAATACAACAACTGGCACTGGGCACTAGGTTAATAGGTTAGTCCAAAAAATGATAAAAAATAGCAGCATAATGCATATAAAACATCCAAGATGGGTAATATAATAGTATGAAACGATAAAAAATTATAGATACGTTGGAAACGTATCAAGCGTCCCCAAGGTTAATTTTTGCTCGTCCTCGAGTAGGTAAATGATGTAAACAGAATTTTTGGTGTGGAATGCTACCTAACATGTTACCAAGTAATCTTTCTTTTATGTGGCATGAATATTCAAATCCATAAGCTTCACAACAAGAGTTTAATATTGACATAGAAACAATAATATTTCAAGCACATTAATAAAGCAATCGTGTCTTTTTAAAATAAACCTACTATAACAACGGTTCAATATGAATATATTACATCTGAGATAAACCGGATTTCCACAAGTCTTTCGAATTCATCGATTTAAATTCAGCGGTACCCATGTCAGAGTACACACATGTCGTCCCATGCACTGTGCCCCCTCTTCTTCACCCAACTATGTATGAACGTAAATGGTATGCCTTCGCATATGTGGCAACATGACAGTGCGTCCTGACCATAGAACGCAGTCACGGCTGAATCACTACAAAATATAAATTTGTTGGAACATATGTATATGAATATTACTCCTAACTGGACTAGTGCTGGAAGCTTACACGATTACCACACGGACCGACTCTACCATGGACTCCTCGTAAACTCAAACTCGGACACGGCAATGCTACTTCCGGCCGGACTAGTGCTAACAAGAAATCCTAGCACTAACATATGGCATGATGTTAGCTCCAACACGTTCTAGTAGAGTACCTAGTAGATCACGTACAAATTAACTAACCTACCAGACAGGATTACCTAACAAAATTAACACCCATGTTTAGAAAGGGATAAACGTCCTCGCATCATTATCGACATTTTGGACAAGATTCTCATTTTGGGTGCTGAGAACAACACAATAGAAAGTAGACATTGCCTTTAACAAGTAACGACTTAGACTGCTGAGTCCAAGAAACAAATCCTAAGCTAATATGAAAGGATTAAAGCAACCAAGTTTACTATTTTATACTGTCAACATCAACCATTAATGCATGTATAGCAAGTTTACTGACTGCCTGCAAGGATTGGTAAAACAAGATTTGATCTTGAAAATCAGGGAAAAGTAAAATGAGAACAATGGCTGCAAGGCACGTACTTAATTTCTACGGAAACTCGCTCCGTTTTTCATGAACAGTAGAAACTAAAGGGAATATCTGAGATAGTACTTCCATGTAGCAATAATTGTAAAAGAATAGAGAGGGGTTGGCGTAATGCATAGGAGTATTACTAAGCCTCGACGGTAAGAGTATATAGCCGAGCTATTTGTCATCCTGTGTGAGGAATAGTTATTCTTCACCCATTTCTATTGTGACATCAATGCACCGTATTTTTAGGTTTCATAAATTTTGTCTTATTTTATAAGTAAAATGAACACGTAAGAAAATATATACTCGCCGTAAAAAATATTTTATGTTACGTAAACTTATGAATGTAAAAACATAGTGTAAAACGTACATAAAATGCGATATTTCTGGTCTTATAACCTATTTTTTTGTTTTCTTATACCAAATTTTAAGTAGTGAATCAATATGAATGTAACTATTTGTATTTCAAACGTAATTTCTTTATGAAGCGATCGTGAGATTACCTCGGGTGAAGAATAACTTATTCTGCATCGTGGGTGATGAATAGTATGACTCAAGTGGGCTAATTTTGCCTGACAAACTTCGAAAGCAAAATCCTTCAAAAAACTGAGTCGTCTTTAAACACTTTTCTTTGTCTCATTTTGAACGAATTGACTTTTATTCCTTATTCTGATCCAACTTTTTTGTTGAGACAATTGAAAATTGTGTCTACTTGTTCTGGAATCCTTTATCTTAACGTGAGTGTAGATAGCTTATTCTACACCCCAGTAACGGTACATACAAATATAGTAACACACTATGTAAAATATAGTAATTTTTGTATAAACTAGTAAATTACAAACTTGGATGATAAAAAATATATTTTCCGAGTTACTAAATTTTGTACTCTTTTACTAGATTTTGTATATAGCGTTATTAGTGGGTGCAGAATAAGCTATTCTACACTCACGCTTAGAATAACGTACCCAAATTACTAGGGGGGTGTAGACTACAAGACTTACAGGGGAAGAAGTCTTCCGAGAGATAAGGTAGGAATCAAATAGGAAAGAATACAATCAATCTTAACAAATCGTAGCCTACCGTTATATATACTCCTCGTAGCGGTAGCGTCTTCGACGGTGTCGCATCACAGAAGCAATGACTGTAGAGGAAGCAGATGAGTCACTAGTAGAAAACAGGGCTTTCGTCCATGTCATTAGTCCCGGTTCGATCACATACCGGGACTAATGATACCATTAGTCCCGGTTCCAACGGCTCCTAGCCGTTGGACCATTAGTCCCGGTTCGTTTGCCACCTTTAGTCCCAATTTGTGTCACAAACCGGGACTAAAGGGGTGGTGGCAGGCTGGGGGCCCACGAGACAATTTAGTCCTGGTTCGTATCACAAACGGGGACTAGAAATATACCTTTAGTCCCGGTTTGTGATACGAACCGGGACTAAATTGTCCCCTATATAAACCCTTTGTCCAGCCCGAGACCATTTGTCTCTGCTTTCTCCTCCGATCAACTCCTCTGTTCTTGCCCCTCCTTGCTCGAGCTCACCTCCATTTTCCCAAAATTTGTCAAGATTTGAAGGCACTCCATCCATCCAAGTGTTCACAAAGGTTTGGTACTTTGTCCTTTCATCTCTCATTGCTAGATTAGCTCGTGCAATGCTCTAAGTATAGTTATTTGTGGGTTTTATGTTGTGTGGGCTAGTTTATTTTATTTATATGCAATATGAGCTCAAATTAACTTCTTAGTTTGCATGTGTGTATGTGATTACTTAGTGCATTCGCGTTCCCGTCATAACTACCGTCGATCGCCCGCACCGTCCCTGTAGCCGGCATCACCTTGGTGAGCCTCTTTTTCTTATCCTTTTTATAAAAAAAGATCGTATTTGTGTGATATAGATAGTTACTTGTATAATTTTCTTACTTGTATGATTGTTTGTTATACATAATGCCATGGTCTTGATATCCGTCCCCGTCGGCCCTCGTCCAGTTTATGAGTCGGATGTGGTATATTCTCTTTTATGAACATTTGTTGCATTTCACGTTTATGAAAATTATGCTGATCAAGTTGACATAGATATTTTTCTCTAGGAGGTATGTGAACCGGAAATTGCAACCGACCCTCTTGTCAAGAATTTAAATTTAGTTGCAAAAGAAAACGAGTATTTGGAAGAAAAAATGAAAATAATTGATGAAGAGAAGATGGAATTGGAGTTGTATGTTGCGGATGTCATCGATGATCACAAGATCAAGATGGATACAATGCGCTTGATGATTAGAAAATATGCCATTAATAATGAGGCTTGGTATCATTATGCTGTTGGATCAATTGTTAGCTTAGTTGCGATCTTGCTCGCATTTGTTCTTGCATTAAAATGCTTTAGCTAGATACTCTTGTACGCTTTTTTTATGAGAATAAGTGTGTATGAACATTATGTATAAACTTGTATTAATTTGGTCTTTTCGGTCTTGTGTAATGAAGATGAGCCGGCAATGGATGTACGATGATCAGAGATGCTCTCCCAGTTCATTAATGACATGCAGAGTTTTCTGCGTGCGGCTGAGGCAAACCAGCGGGCAGATGGTTTTATGTGTTGCCCATGTGTTTCCTGTAAGAATGATAGGAATTACTCTAAGTTAAGTGTCATTCATGTCCACCTGTATACGATGGTACTACAATGGGGGAAGAAGCTGATGAATAAAGGGAACCAGATGAGCCCGCTAATGATCTTGGTCGGGCCATTGTTGATGCAGAGAGAAACTGCGCAAGTGAAAATGAGAGGTTGAAGTTGCAGCGCATGTTAGAGGATCACAAGAAATTGTTGTACCCAAATTGTGAAGATGACAAGAAAAAGCTGGGTACCACACTAGAATTGCTGCAATGAAAGGCAGAGAATGGTGTAACTGACAAGGGATTTGAAAAGTTGCTGATAATGCTAAAAATATGCTTCCAAAGGACAACAAATTGCCCGACGGTACATACGAATCAAAGAAGGGTGTTTGCCCTATAGGATTAGAGGTGCAGAAGATACATGCACGCCCTAATGAATGCATCCTCTACCGCGGTGAGGAGTACGGGAATTTGAATGCATGCCCGGTATACGGTGTGTTGCACTATAACATCAGCCGCGATGACCCTGGTGATGTTGAGGATGAGCGCCCCTAGAAGAGGATTCCTGCCAAGGTGATGTGGTATGCTCCTATAATACCACGTTTGAAACGTTTGTTCCAAAACAAAGAGCATGCAAAGTTAATGCGATGGCACAAAAAAGACCTTAAGAAATATGGGAAGTTGAGAGTACCCACCGATGGGTCACAGTGGAGGAAAATCGAGAGAAAGTGGCTGGACTTTGCAGATGACACAAGGAATGTATGGTTTGGTTTAAGTGAAGATGGCATTAATCATTTTCTGGAGCAGAGCATCAACTATAGCACCTGGCCTGCGACTCTATGTATCTATAATCTTCCTCCTTGGTTGTGCATCAAGCGGAAGTTCATTATGATGTCAGTGCTCATCCAGTACCATTAGTTGAAGAACTTTTACAGCTGTGGGGCAAAAAATGTGTACGTGTGTGGGATGAGCACAAACAGAAGGAATTTGACCTACAAGGTTTGCTGTAACCATCAATGATTGGCCTATTCTTAGTAACCTTTCAGGACAGACAAACAAGGAATACCACGCATGCACACACTATTTAGATGATATCAAAAGTATATATTTGGATAAATGTAAGAAGAATGTGTACCTAGGACATCGTCGTTTTCTTCCGATCAAGCATCTCTTAAGAAAAGGAGGCAAGCATTTCAAAGGTGATGCAAATCACCGGAAGAATCCCGACCACCATAATGGTGATCATATACTTGATATGGTCAAGGATTTAAAATTAATCTTCGGAAAGGGTCCCGGCGGACAATCTGTTCCGAATGACACCGACGGACGCGCACCCATGTGGAAGAAGAAATATATATTTTGGGACCTGCCCTATTGGAAAGTCCTAGAGGTCCGCCCTGCAATCGACGTGATGCACGTGACGCACGTGACGAAGAATGTTTGCGTGAACCTGCTAGGCTTCTTGGGCGTGCATGGGAATACAAAGATACACCGGAGGCACGGGAGGACCAGCAACGTATGCATGAAAAAGACAGCACACATCCAAAGCAGTATCAAGGTCCTGCCAGCTACGCTCTTACCAAATAAGAGAAGGACATCTTCTTTGAATGCCTGCTCAGTATGAAGGTCCCGGCTGGCTACTCGTCGAATATAAAGGGAATAATAAATATGGCAGAGAAAAAAAATTCCAGAACCTAATGTCTCATGACTGCCACGTGATTATGACGCAATTGCTTCCGATTGCATTGAGGGGGCTTCTACCGGAAAACGTCCGATTAGCCATTGTGAAGCTATGTGCATTTCTTAATGCAATCTCTCAGAAGGTAATCGATCCAGAAATCCTACCAAGGTTATAGAATGATTTGGATGTTTTACACTCCAATAACCTGGAGCAGTCTGAGCCCTGGATCAAATGTACACACATGGTGTCATTCGGCGGTTGGTTTCAAACACATCTCATGCATGACGATCCTGTTGTAGATGAGCTCTACATGCTAGCAAAGTAACCATCTGTCGGGGCTGGTTTTCCGCGATATAAAATCCCAGCAAATGACCCTAATGTCATCACCAGCTCCAGGATTACTGTCGCGGGTGGACACTTCCTTGATACATAATTCCAAGGAGTTACAAAAATTTGATTACAAGACAATAAAGGTCCATGGAGTATAACAAGGATCTCTATCGTGGATCTCCAATGCTGATGGGACACCATTCCCGTAGGAACAACTAACCTGGCTAACTTCTATCTCACTGGACTGCTATCTCTAATTCCTATGTTGCAGGGTCTTCGTGGTGGTCCTCTCCAAGTTGTGATCTGGCAAAGACAATAGCTAGGGGCAAGCCTGTCAGTACGTTAGAATGTACTCGCAAACATAATGAACAAAAAATATAACGAATGGATATGCTCATGCTGGATCTTACTAAAAGCATGCTGGCAGGAATTAAATCATGGCATGACAATAGCAAAAATGATACGGAAGTAAATATAGCATGTCAGCCATAATCAAGCTTAATTAATACAGAAGCTAACGAATGTCATGGGTAGTCTAGCCAGCCCAAGTGACATTTAGAAAATAAGAGAAATGCCAAACGGGTATCTAAAAGAGAGTCGGGCGAGACAGGACCGTCCGAAAAGTCAAGCGACGCCCCGAGAGGTCTTGAAAAGAAATGCCAAACAGGTATCCACAAGAGAGTCGGGCGAGACAAGACCGCCCGAGAACTCGAGAGACGCCTAATAAGGCCTTGAAAAGAAATTCCAAACGGGTATCTACAAGAGAGCCGGGTGAGACAGGACCCGCCCGAGAACTCGAGAGATGCTTTCTAAGGTCTTGAAAATAAAACTGAATGCCCGGGGTAGTCTAGCCAGCCCGTGAGACACTCTAAGAATAAAGTAAGAGCAACGGGTTAGTCCACATTAATATTCGTATCGTCGATGATATCCATCATAATAATATCAGCAGGGACAATAATCATCCTGCAAATAATCATGCTTGAATTTTTAATTATTTCCTCCAAAGACCGATACCGGGACCGACACTTGACCCACCTAGCTAACGTCCTTGACCGTGGACACGGCTATTCGAATAGATATAACTCCGCGGATGGTGTACTATTTACCCACGTGTATGACTAATTCTCATTATGGTTTTTGTGTTGAAAACACACCTGACCAGCACACACCAGATTAACCGTTCGGATGCCAGAAATCACTCAAAGCATCGTTCCTTTAAAACTCTAAGTTAGGGAGACAACAATCTCGAATAGCATGAGATCACTATTCATATGCACGGATTACAAGGGAGGACCCCCTTTCAGCTACTCCCTCCGTTCGGAATTACTTGTCTCAGAAATGGATGTATCTAGAACTATCCATTTCTGAGACAAGTAATTCCGAACGGAGGGAGTACAACCGCAAAAACCCCATGCCCCCTGACCCGATGACAGGATTTAGTCCATGGCCATGGAAACCCTCATCGTGGCCCTCTATGTGGTGTGTACCCGGATAGGGGTTAACAACTTACTAAGCCGTACCTTCCTTGCGGAAGGACCCGTGGCATCACGGTATTCAGCTAGGTGTAACGGAACAAGACTCGATCTAGGCCGACTCAGGAGGTGTTATTTATATGACAGGTATATATATAACGGGACACCACCGTGTCAAAACAAGGCCCGTGCCCACCGGCACGTCCAAGGAAGGAGTACACTCCTGGTTTCTCACAATCTTTCTGCACGTCAGGCACTTGAGTGAAATGCAAGCAAGTGAATAGATGACGTGACCATGATTGCATGAATGTTTCTACTCATACGGTGCAAACCCAACTGATGTAACCATGTCATGCAATATGCAATCACCGTATCCAAAGTTCAAATATGCTTGCCTTGTCCAAAGTAGTCAGGAGAAAACCCCTCCAAATTTCCAGCAAAGTTTTCCCCCTCTTTTTCTGAAAAACACAAATTCGAATTCAAATTAAAAATTCATCACAGTACAAAAACTTGTCTCAAAATATTTTCTAATAAATACTAAAATAAAGCTAGAGAGAAAAATAACAATTTCAAAAAAACAATAAACTCAAACAAAGTTGTGGTTTAAAAGTTATTAAACTTTCAAAACCAGGGGGTTTTCTGCAAAAATCCAGTCCCTGTGTGTTTAAAAAGAAAACGCTTCGGGTCAGTGTACGCCTTCCGGTGCGGAAAGCGCAAAGCGGAAAATACACTTTTGATCTGAACGCAGAAAAAAAATAAAACACTGAAGGGTGGGGTCCACCCGTCAGGTCTGAATTTAAATGCGCTCACGCGCGTGCACAGAAGAGGTGCGGTGATCACCGACGATGATCGCCGGCGTTGCAAGGGGCGGTGATGATCGGGATGTGCTCGGGGTGGGAGTCCGCGTAGGTGGGTGGTGGTGGTAGTCGCCGGGGAGCACTGGAGCGACGGCGAGGTCGACGACGCTGGACGGCGTTTTGGGTGGCGGTGGTTCTCGCCGGAGATAGCTCAGGATCAGGTGGACCTGGAGCGCGGGATCGGTGAGTGGGTGTGATATGAGGCCACTGGCAAGATGTTGGAGGTGGTGATGGCCTATCAGCGTTGAGCTGGTCGAGGAAAGTGGCGGCGGAGTAGTGGTCGGAGTCGGGAAAGAAGGCCTCCCCGAGGGCGGGGGAGCACATGGAAGGGCGATTTGGGTACGGTGGAGGTGGTGTGTGGAGTTCACGGGGCTCAGGGTGCCTTTATATAGGCCGGGCGGCGATGGCCGGAGTTAATTCACCGGCGAAGTAGGTTAGGGGCGGCGGTCAGGGGTGAGGCATGGTCAGGAAGAGTTGACGGAGTGCTCCGGAAGCTTTAACGAGGAAGAGCTTGAGCTCTTGGAGCTTATCCCGGAGCGGAGCTCCCGTACGGGTGGGGCGACGCGGTCTGGTTCCGGCGACTGCCGGCGGGCCAGAGATGATTTTGACGGTGCAGACGGCGTGAGGGGACGTGGAGAGGAGCGACGCTTGGCCAGGAGGTAGGCGGGGAAGCCGTGGCGCAGTGAATGAAGGCGGGCGCCATGGTGATCCGCTCGGTTGCCGCGGATGAGCTTGGTGGCAGGTGCACCGGCTAGTCACCGACCCGTTCACGGCGAGGTACTGACGAGGGAGAATTTGCAGTGGTGCAAACGACACGTATCGTTGCTATTAAGGATAACAAGATGGGGTCTATTTCTACATAAATAGATCTTGTCTACATCATGTCATCATTCTTATTGCATTACTCCATTTTTCCATGAAGTTAATACACTAGATGTATGATGGATAGAGGTTGACGTGTGGAGTAATAGTAGCAGATGCAGACAGGAGTAGGTCTACTAATCTTGGACATGATGCCTATATAATGATCATTGCCTGGATATCGTCATGATTATTTGAAGTTCTATCAATTGCCCAACAGTAATTGTTTTCCCACCATTTGCTATTTTTCTCGAGAGAAGCCACTAGTGAAACCTACGGCCCCGGGTCTCATCTTTAATATATTTGCCTTCACGATCTATTTTCCTTTGCTTTTATTTTCAGTTCTATTAAAACAAAATACAAAAAAATACCTTGCTGCAATTTATTTTATCCGCGATCCAATTATCCAATCTATTACAAGTTTCTCACGTTCATTTGCCAATTTCTGGCGCCGTTACCCGAAAGGGATTGGCAACCCCTTTAACACGTCGGGTTGTGAGTATTTGTTATTTGCGTGCAGGGGCTGTTTACGTGGTATTGAGAGGTTCTCCTACTGGTTCGATAACCTTGGTCTCATCACTGAGGGAAATACCTACCGTCGCTATACTGCATCATCCCTTACTCTTTGGGGAAATACCGATGTAGTTCTAGCAAACATCAAAAAGAATTTCTGGCCCCGTTGCCGGGGAGGATCTTCAACATCAACCAGGTTCCTAATCACAAATCTCATCTCGTCGCAATTTACATTATTTGTAATTTGCCTCTCATTTTCCTCTCCCCCACTTCACAAAATTTATTGTTCTATTCGCCCTCTTTTTCGTTCGCCGTTTTCTCGTCAGATCTGTTTTTGAGTGCAATCTTGTTGAGTAGTCACCATGACTCAAGTGAACACCAAGTTGTGTGATTTCTGAAATACCAACAACAATGATTTTATTAGCAGTCCGATTGTTCCTCCCGCCACTAGTGCAGAGTCTTGTGATATTAATACTGTTTTGCTGAATCTTGTTATGAAAAATCAATTTGCCGGTACTCCTAATGAGGATGTCGCGTCCCATCTTAACACATTCGTGGAATTATGCGATATGCAAAAGAAAAAAGATGTGGACAATGATGTTGTGAAGTTGAAATTATTTCCGTTTTCTTTGTGAGATCGTGCAAAAATTTGGTTTTTTTCTTTGCCTCACAATAGTATCGATTCTTGGAATGAGTGCAAGGATGTTTTTATTATTAAATATTTTGCGCACGCAAAAATCATTTCCCTTAGAACCCAGATCATGAATTTCAAGCAACTTGAATAGGAGCATGTTGCACAATCTTGGGAAAGGATGAAATTGATGCTAAGGAATTGCCTAACTCATGGGTTAAATCTTTGGATGATCATACAAAATTGTTATGCGGGGTTGAATTTTGTTTCTCGTAAT
>LR880967.1:1016740389-1016754797 GCA_904067115.1 Aegilops sharonensis | reverse complement strand
TGACCATATGCGTATAAATCCTGATGCAAATCAAAAAAGACAAAAATATTATATTTTGGTTATGAAGCATATAATCTTTTACAAATCAAGTTATCTGAATGATGTTATGCTGTTACACGACATAAGATATGTTTATATTAAAAAATATGGGAGTCTTATCATTCATCTTTACACGTAAAGGAAAATGTGTGAGCTAATTTTACATCCATTTGAAAAATATGCTTCTCTTCAGCTTTTTTATAGAACCATTGGTACATGAAAGTTTTACTTCAGATGCCACATATGATGACTATGAAGCTGGCATTTAAAAAATATGCTTCTCTTCAGCTCTTTTATAGAATCATTGGTACATGAAAATTTTACTTCAGATGCCACATATGATGATCTGTGAAGCTGGCGGATACGATAGTTTGAGTCAGAACCATCTGTTCTTTCATAGTGAGTTGTCAAGATGTGAGGTTGAGACAACGACGACCGTGAGGAGCGACACATAAGTGCTTGGTAGAGTCAAACGACGGTGCAGAACCAACAACATCTTGATTTAAAAAGTCATATTAGACCATCTACTGTTCCTCGGAGTCAATATGGCTATACACCTCTATCTGTCATATGTATGTCTGCAAAAGCTTTAAAGCAAATTGATGAATACGATATAATGAATGCCTAGACATAGGTCATGAGCAACCCAATTGGCAAATCTAATAATTCAAAGAATGAGACATAGGTTAAGATATCGAAAAAGAAAAGAAAATAGTGAATTGTGCAGAATCTTTTCTGTAACAGCAAATAAAAAATATATACTCGTATAAGAATTAACTTGTATAAAACCTGGAAATTTTGTGCTAATTGATTGTCTACACCTTCCTATCAACAGGTTTTAGAAGTGATCAATAGCGTTTTCCTATAACATGCTCATGTCTATGGTCTAATACCACGCATATCATGCATGCCGAACTTGCTTGTAATAGTTGTACTCTAGGAGATCATAAGAAAATTGGATTTCAGCTAGCTTTTTTGTCAGGCAATCTGTGTGGTTCTGAACCTTTTAGCTCAAGTGTATTCGCTCATTCTGAATTCATGTATAACAAGGCCTTGTGGATACGTAATCCATGATTTGATGCATGACATGGCACAGAAAGTTGGATATGTTCTACATTATCATGATCCACACAGCCAACCAGCAGAGTTGGATATGTTGGTAATCGTCGCGGTTGATGTTTGTGTTGGGGTGTGGAGAGCAGGGCATTGCGGAAATAGTTAGGGAGTTGTTGACTACAGGTGTTCTGCTTGTATGTAGATGAGGTAGCTCTGTGTGTTCTCATCGATTTATGTCAAATGCTATGCTGAACGTGGACATTATCATTAATGTCCTTTTCAATTCTTATTTCTTCCACTTCATTTTCTGTCTGTTTGTGGGAGAAGTACAACTTTATCTCGTAGCACATAACAAAGAAGTACATTTTCCCACAGTTTAGCTTTCTTATGTATTAGTGTTTGGACCTTCAATCCTTTCAGTTATATTTGACCTTAGTTTCATTTTGTATATTCATTGGTCTATTGTCTCTCACTGATCTTTTGATCACCTTGAATCATGTCCATTTTGTTCATAAGGTTCAGTCATGCTATCATCTTTTGGTTTGAGACAGTGGTTGGGGTTTCAGAAGTAAGGAAAGGAATTTGATTTGCAGGGTTCATTCAGACTGCTCATTTGTGCTTGTTCTGCCGCCTTGTCATTGTTTAGAACTGGAGTAAATTGCAAAAAAAAAAAAAATACACCACAATTGGGGACCCTAATTCAGAAAGCCACCATCTTTCTTTCTTTTTTTCTTTCAAAAAAACCGCCACTACTGTGCTCATAGTTTTCCGCAAACGTTGATCGATCAATTAGAGTTGTTTGACGCCGAATCTAGTAGATAGGTCCAATTGCCAGGTCGACATGGCATGGGCCAAACAGAGTGAGGAGACGGACGTAAGGTAATCCGGTCAACCCCTCCGCATCTGAGTAATTTCTACACACACCTAGTAGGTCGGTTGCCTAGCTCGATCGGCGGCGGCAGGAGCACAACGCCGCCGCCGGTGGTGCAGGAATGCGCCGTGGGCGGCCGAGTGATGGAGGTCACACAGAGAGGCGGCATCGGACTAGGGCACCCACGGGGTAGTCGGGGCATGGGTCAAAGCTCAAAGCCGTGCTCTCGGCCATCGCACCCAGGAGTTTGCAGGCAAAGGCGAAAGAGGGGGGTAATAACATGGATACTTGCATATATAATACAGGTGAAAAGAAAAATGACCAAGACAAAGGTAAAAACCAAGAACGATTAAGGTGTTTTAGTTTAGTCATTTGTCGGGTCTGGTTGTGTGAATGACCAGGTGACCAGGCCGATTTGATTTTTTACTGTTCCTAATATCCCTCCTAACTGTATTAAGATGTGTTCGTTGCCTTACCAACCTAAAGGTTTGCCATGTGACCATTGCGTATTTTGCCAAAAAAAAAACTTGCCATGTTTTGTATAAAAAAATCCTAAACTTGTTTGTCACCATTTTTCAGTTTTTCTTAATTTGCAATGATTTAGGAAATTTAGTTGTCCAAACTTACCATAGTTTTTTTTTCTTCTAAACTTGCCTCGATTTATGATTTTACTATGATCATTCTTGTCACGCTATAAACATTTTTCCAGATTTTGCCATGCTCTTGAAGGACGAAATCGCTATATTTGTCATGTGACCAAATACAACATTTTTCACTAAATTTGCCATGATCTAAGACACGAGAATTCTCTACTTGTCATGTGATTGTATAATTTTGCCGTGATCTTATGACCCCAAAATTTCTCAACAATTATGTTCTTTTAGCTATTTTTAAAGTTAGGTGCAAATCCCAGTTTTTAGGTCACAGGAAATCTTATTGTGGGCCAACTGGCCGCCTGATTGATGTGGGCTAGGTTTACATATACAGAAGATCATTGATCGTATAATTTCGTTGATCGATTCCACCTCCCGTGGGGAACGATCGTTCGATGGATCCCGGCGGCGCCGCCAACCTCCCTGTGGACATGCTAGCCAACATCCACGGCCGTCTGAGCCTCCTAGACCGCCTCGCCTTCGCTGCAGCCTTCCGCTCCTCGCGCGGTTTATTCAGGCCGGAGGCGCCCTGTCTCGTCGTTCCCGGCGACACCCCGGAGACCGTCACGGTCTTCTCCATCTCCGGACGCCGCGCCATCTCCGTGCGCGCCCCGAAACCCACGCTGCTCGGCCACATCGTCCTGGGCTCCGCACCCTCCCGCGGGTGGCTCGTCACCTGACACCGCCGACGACCGGGCCCGGCCGCGCCTCGTCAATCCGGTCACCGGCGAGCGGCGCGCGCTCCCGGCCATCACCACCATCCCCTGCGTCAACGCCACGACTAGCGGGGAGAAGTCCTGCTTGACGATCAACCCGAAGTTGTTCTTAAATCTTCAGGGGGCCCCTGCTGCGCTCCTACGGCTCTGTGACGATGAGCGCAGACACGTTGCGCCGCTGCCTCTACCGCAAGGTCGTCCTCTCTGACTCCGGTGACGTAGCTATGCTGGTCACAGGGCCGGGGTACGGTGCCGTGGCCTTCGCGACGGCAGGGGGCAAGTCGTGGAGGCTTGCACCCCCGCGCGACGGTGTCGAGCCCGTTGCCTCGCCGGAAGCCAACCCGTGGCGTCTGGTGCCCTCACCTGACGGTGTCGAGGACGCTGTCCACAACGAGGGCAGGTTCTACTCCATCACATACTTGGGCAAGCTGGAGGTATGGTGGCAGCAGGACGCCGACGCCGTGTTCGCGAGCACGGTGGTCGAGCCAGTGCTTCCGCTGACGCTGGCCGACGCGGACTACCGCAAGTACCTCGTGTCAACGCCGGGCGGACAGCTCATGATCGTGCTCAAGAAGACCATGGGTTGGAAGACACCACCGTCCATCAAGGTGCAAGTCCGCAGCCCGGGTGCCGAGGAGTGGAAGGAGACGGACGACATTGGTGACGCCGCGCTGTTTGTCGGGGCGACGGGTTCATTGTGTCTGTCGACGAGGGAGCACCCGGAGCTCAGGACCGGCTGTGTCTACTATGCCGCCTACGGCGGCGTTATGGTGTTGAGCCTCAAGGGCGGCATGATGGAGGAGGTCGATGGCCGCGGGACGTTGTGGTTCACGCCATGCATTCCACGATAAGTAGATATCATGATTGATTCCATTGTTTTGTGGGTGTGTTAAATTGCAAGCTTAAAGCTAAAATTAAATAATTTATGCGGATTACACTACATATATATGTTTAGAAAGCAATTTTGGCCACTTCTTTTTGCCTTCAAATTGCAACACAGCAAAGTTGGCCATTTGGACTGTATGAACTCCACTTAATTAATACATGTCCGATTTGCAAAAAAAAAGGATTACACTACATATATATGTTCAGAAAGCAATTTTGGCAACTTTTTGCCTTCAAATTGCAACACAGCAAAGTTGGCCAGTTTATGTTTGGTTTTAAATTCTTCGAGGGAAACATTAAATTATTTGACTTCATTTAAACAAAATATATGACCATAGAGAAGAGCCGGCCGCATGTATTTGGCAGCTAGGGATATTAAAGTCTCGCCGCGATGCCCCTTATGCAAGCAAGGTGCTGAACATATTCGCCATTTGATCGATGTTCACCTGCAGCCGAGCATAGGAAGTTTGGTGGGCTTTGGGTCTGGATGACATTATTGACCAAGCTTCGGCGATGGACAGGTCGGGCTTGATTTTGCTCGAAGAAATTCCCAGGAATCCGGTTAGTAAATCACCAGTGCTTGGCCAGTTCGGAGTTCGGACTCCAAGAGACGATCGTTGTGGATGCGCGGTTCATATCGTTCGGTGGCAGTGACGTGCGGCATGTGCTCATTGAGCTCTGCTGCTGATGATCTGCTTTGCAGTTGTAACTCTTGAGACATTTGTTCACTGGTATGTATATACAAGCGCAAAATGTATGAATTTGCAACGGCAGGCACACCACCAACACTGATGAATCAAAATATCTCAATGAAAAAACTGATGAATCAATCACTCTAGTTGCACCATTCAGTTCCAACAACATCCTGTAGCTCAAATCTGCCTGCTTGTTCATTGTCCCAAGAACTACTAATCCTGATGACCACATGCAAGGGGGGAAATTTTGCGTTCTCATCATGCATGGCATGGCAAAATATGAGCTTCGCAAGCTCCTGCAAAAATTAGCTACAGCACCTCTCTACTTCTGAATCATGACCACTCAACTTGGCTGAAGTTTGGAACAAACAAAAAAGGTGTAACCTGCTTACTTCTGAACCCCCAATATCTTACAAAGCTTGCATAGTAAGTAGATTAGATCTCGGAAACCATCTGCAATATGCTACACCAAACTAGCTAACATTCCTGCACTTCTGAAACCTCAAACCATCTGCCTGCATGTTCATTGTTCAGGGTAGCTAATAGCCTAATACTATGTTTCTCGGATACACACCAAAGTGTGTGTCATTTGTATTTGGGAGAAAACACCGAGACAACGACACATGTCTTCTTACGAGCCAAGAGCTAGGGAGAAAAGGAAACCAACAAGGAAATAAAGCACAAGCAGAAACCGCATAGCTTATAAACGATGCTATTACATTTTTTATATATTATTGCGAATAACAATACTATTACATTGAAATCATGAACAAGCAGATGTAGATGTTATGCTCATGCATGGCACGTAAACATATTCCAGAGTTAAGATGCAACAAAACTCAGAACAAGCATGCAAATACAACATGTCTTAGAGACACATAGTGGCTCTGGTAGGCGAAAATTCCCCCGGACAAAACTCTATCATAATCATGCCTAATTGCTTTTGCCCCAAATTTGGCACGTCGTTTGTACTGTTGATCCACCTGCATAATAGACTCTCTCTCTCTTGTTTCATAAGTCACAACAAATTTTCTATGATTGTGCAAATTGCAAACTGATAGTTATTAGCAGAAATATGGATAGCAGATGGAATTATTGATGAACCTTTTAGGAACAAAGAGAGAAGCGGGTAGGGATAAATAGATAGAGATGGCGAGACCAATCGTGTGACGTATTTTTGTCTACATGTCTTCCAACTTTCAATTAATGCAATTACGGACCCAATCCTTGAAGTAAAAATATGGTCAGTAAAGCAAATTTGGCAACAAAGAAGAGTTTCAGCTTAATGCACGCAACATGGCAGCACTCATACATCAAACTATAATATCTACATGGATTACTGCAAATGTCAAACTTCCTTTTGGGAAATATTACCAGATCAAGGTTATGTGTGTACTAAATTGGAACCACAAGACGCATGTAATAAAGAGTGTGTGTAAGTTTCATCAATAAGTACAATGTACTTTAGCGATAATGATTTAAGTTTAATTGCTACTACATAACACTTGAGATATTTCCAGTAATAGGGAACTTCAAAGGAAGGTGAAGTAAAAGTTGGACATGAAACAAGGGCTAGCACAAATACCATAGGCGACATCTTCACCAGAATGTTGGACAATTGCGTATCAACACCTTCTTTATTTTGCAACTGCCTTAGCTCCACCAAATGAAACTAGGTACGGAGAATCCTCAATCACCGATTCTTTAACTGATACAAGATTACTCTGCCAAATGTCGCTTGGAATGGATGTTATATTCAGGCCACTAATGCAGTAATGCTCAGTGAGACAAGGGATGTGAGGTTCTATAGGTAGCTGGGAACATATGGAGATATATCCCCACATCTCGTTAAGCTAAGCCTTTGGAGTGATGATGGCAACGCCAAACATCTTTGTCAATTGAGATTTGGGCACTTACTAACTACAAGATATTTCAAATAAGGAAAAGTATCAAGCTTTTCACCCAGCAGGGACAATAACTCCATACAAGACGATATATCAATTTTCACAATAGCAAGTAGATATTCTTGTGTTAGGAAGTCATCAAGGGTTGACAAGTTCTAACAACTCCAAATCGATAGGACAATAAAGGACAAGAATGCTCTAATGCTGTTAGTGTCGGTAGAAATGGAAATATTTGTAGAACCTCCAATAGATGCAGACATTGCACTCAATATGCAACTTCCGTAGAGATGGAAGACTCCACATTTGTAGTTGGATGGGCATGACAAACTCACATTCAAGATAAGTAGGTGAGGGAGCAGCAGACAATATTGCAAAAGAGACCAGATCCACACAAACTGAGCTTCTTAAAGAACATAAATTTGCCAAGGTAAGAAACATAAATTTACCATGACAAAAAGAGTTTGCCATCATTAATTGTTGTTTCCATGATACATATAGTAAATTTGCCATGGCTTGTGAAAATAAATTTGCCGTGTACAATTTTTTTACCATGGTAACGAATTTTCCATGTTCCAAAAATAAATACCATGGCAAATTATTCACCGTGGTCCACCAACTAAAAAGCCATGGTACAGAAAATAAATTTACCATGGTAAAAACCTAATGTTCCTGTGACAAAAATCATCTTAAGTGGGTGCTATTGGTGGTTACTATGAAGTTCAAAATTTTCCATGGCAAAAAATATTGTTTGCCATGATACATACAGTAACTTTGCCATGGCTAGTGAAACGGATTTTCCATGTTCAATTTTTTTCCATGGTAACACATTTTCCATGTTCAAATTTTGTTTTGCCATGTTTCATTTTTTTCCATGGATTCACCATGGTCCACCAAGTAAAAAGCCATGGTACATAAAATAAATTTTCCGTGATTAGGTTTGCATGACAAAAATCATCATGAGTGGATGCTATGGGTGGTAACTATGAAGTTAAAAAAATTCTATGGTCCATAACCTGAATTTGCCATGGTTCATAAACTAAATTTCCACGACCCATAAACTACAGTTGCCATGGTTCAAGTAAAAAAAACAAATTCCTAAAGCTAGCCATCGGAGTGTTCCAAAAAGGCCTGAATTTTCCATGTTTGGAAGACAGAAGATGTTATGAATTTCCCATGTGAAAATATATAAATATTTCTAAGTTTGGCATGAGTAGAAAAACATTATAATGATTTTCTAAAAATGACTCAATTTTTTTACACATTGTTGCCATGAATTAAATTAGCCCATGAATTAGAGATCATACTTCTAAGTTTGGGAACATGGCAAATTTAGGATTTTTTTTCATAGGGATTTAGTTCTCTGAAACACATGGCAAATTTTGGTGAGATGGCAAATTTAGTTCTATGAAACCATGGCAACTTTGGAATCAGTAATGTACCTTGGAGAAGACACAAGCACAGCAGATGAATAATGATTGATTGACCGATTGATTGATTACAGCAGCAACAACAAAGACACTAAATTAAGCGCATGGAAAAATTTACTTGAGATGGCAAAAAAAATTGGACACCACCTTACATTAATTAATCATCACGATACTTACAATCGTTCGATACAAAATTCACCACACAGGGCGGTACATCATTAACAAGAATACCATAGGATCTATTGTCAAGACTAAATTTTGCTATTAGATGAGCCACCACATTGGCGGATCGACTAATTTTAGCCATTTGAAAGCTATTTATCAGCTTAGATAAGCTCAGTGCTTCCTTCTTCAAATCAACCAACGTTGACCTGTCAAGGTTCTCTGTTGCAAGAGTCGCCACAACAAACGCACAATCAGTCTCCAAAATAATGGGATTTTGAAGAGGTATACCTATGTATAGACCAGCAATGCATGCCCTTAGTTCTGCTTCCTCCACACTCTGACACGATCCAATAAGTCCCAAGAAGAGACAATGACTTCCCCAGCCGCATTCCTAACCACCACACCTACACTTGCTTCTCTAACATTCTCCACAAAGCTTGCGTCAATATTAATCTTTTAAAAACCAGTCGGTGAGGGAGTCCAATTCATCTTAGCTCCCACATTATCAGGTGGCCGTCTTAATCCATCCATTGGACCTTTTCCTTTATTTTTTGAGATGGCAAATTTAGTTCTCTGAAACCATGACAACTTTGAAAAACCTATAAACACAAAGCAGAGCAAATTAAAATTGATTGTTTGACCTACAATTGATTGATTACAGCAGCATCACTAAAGTTGATGTGACGGAGGCCAACATACAAGGAACGGAGGGGTTGTCAAAAAACAAAAGTGAGGCAGAGTCGGTAAAGGTAATTGGTAGTAATAAGTCTGAAACCGTTGATCTCCAATCCAACCACGCACACCATCCTCAAACCAATCCCTAATCGATCCTTCCGATGCGGCGAAATCGAGCAAAGGCCGCCGACCTCCCGCCGGACATGCTGGCCAACATCCACGCCCGCCTGAGCCCCCTCGACCGCCTGGCCTTCGCCGCCGCCTTCCCCGCCTCGCGCGGCGCGTTCAGGCCAGAGGCGCCGTGGCTCGTCCTGTCCGGCGGCGACAACCCGGACACCGCGACGCTCTTCTCGCTCTCCGATCGCATTGCCACCACCCTGCGCGCCCCGGAGCCCGCGTTACGCGGCCACGTCGTCCTGGGCTCCTCCTCCGGCGGCTGGCTCGTCACCGCCGACGACCGGGCCCGGATCCGCCTCGTCAACCCGGTCACCGGCGAGCAGCGCGCGCTCCCGGCCATCACCACCATCCCGGGCCTCTTGGAGAAGTGGGGCGGCTTCAGCTACATGATGCTCCAGCCGAAAGACTTCCTCAGGGGTCCCCCCTACCACATCGGCGGCGACCGCCCGCCGCAGGGGACGTTCACGATGGGTGCCGAGCTGATGCGTCGCTTCTTCTATCGCAAGGTCGTCCTCTCCGACTGCGACTCGCCGGGCCCCGTCGCCGCCATGCTGATCACGGGACCGCGATTCGGCGTCCCGGCCTTCGCCACGGCGGAGGGCGGCGGGTGGAGGCTGGCTCCCTCGCGTGAAGGCGTGGAGGACGCCGTCCACTACAACGGCAAGTTCCACTCCATCACCTACGCCGGCGCCGTGGAGGCGTGGGAGCAAGATGTCAATGCCGGCGGCGTGTTCACGAGCGCGCTGATCGCGCCAAGGCTGCCTGATGGGGACGGCGATCCGTCGTCGTGCCGCAAGTACCTCGTGGCGGGGCCGGGCGGCCGGCTGATGGTGGTGCTCAAGGAGACCAAGGAGGAGACCACGGACGAGTACTCCCGCCCTCGGAGGACGTGCTCCTTCAAGGTGCAGGTCCTTGACGGGGAACAGTGGAAGGAGACGGACGATATCGGGGACGTGGCGCTGTTCGTCGGGGTGAACAGTTCGCTTTGCGTGTCGACGAGGGAGCACCCCGAGCTCAGGGCCGGCTGCGTCTACTACACCGAGAACGATACAGAACTGTGCAAGGATGTGCACAACGCCGACGAAGACAACAGAGTCGGTGTGTACAGCCTCGAGGTCGGTTGGACGGAGAAGGTCGAGGGCCTCAGGCAGCACAGGAGCTGGCCGCCTCCGGCGTGGTTCATTCCTGCCATCCCATGATGATGGATATATAAGTATTTATAAGAGTAATTGATAGCCTAGGTTGGTGTTTTTTCAGTAAAGAAAAAGGCTTGACAACTAAGAAAACAGTTTAGTTCGTCCACAGGGATCAGACTAATTGATTATTGCCTTGTGAGCTTTCTGGATGGACAGGTTTCATTTACTAAATAAGATATAAGAGTAATTATGATTATTTGTTCCAGATTACAACCAAGCTGCAACAATTGATAGCCTGGTTTCTAGATTGTTTCAATCGTAGGGAATTTGTTGCAGTGTGCAGTGCAGCAGAGCTTAGCTAAGGCAGTGTATGCATGTGCTTAGCTGATGACTTGAGAGCCTCACAGCCTCTGCTTACTTAATTACTGCACTTTTTTTAAGATCGGGTTTCAGAAGTATGCTACAACAATTTGGTTTGCAGCAGGTTTCAGACTCTCAACTCTTTTGTGTTTGTTTCAAGTTTCAGAAGTAACGAAGCACTAGCTAGTTTAATGTAGTAGTTTTGCAGGCCTCAGATTTCGACGCCTCCGATGTTTTTTTGTTGTTGTCTGCTGCACACAGTTGAATCTCCAAGTCACAAGATTTTGTCAGTGTTGATCAGTTGTGGGGAGTTAGGGCCCGTTGGGCAAACCACCGCTCCAACATTTTAAGCTACTGCTCCGTCCGCTCCGGGAGCGGAGTGGTGGAGCCGGAGGGACTCCGAACAGGCCTATAGTGTCCCTGCCAAGTGAGAGTTTTCCTTATCTGAAAGATCTGGTGGTTTGTGGGTGCCCAGGTCTCAACTGACAAATGGATTGGCGCTGTTATCATCTCTCCAAAGGCCCAACTTACAGTAATCAGTTGAGAAATAGGAGATTAGGAATTTTCAAAATCTATTTTCAGTTGGTGCTCCAAAGGCAGTTGAATAAATAAATAAATAAATAAGGTGTTGATATGCGATTGTTCAAAGTTAAATGAAGCGGATGAGATCAATAGAAGATCCCGCCTATGGTATTTGTGCTAATGCCTAATGCTTGTTCAGTGTCCAGCTTTTCTCTATGTTGCTCAAAATTCCCTATGGACTGTAAATTAGGCATGTATTATGTAGTAGCAATCCCACTTAAATCAATATCAGTAAAGTAGGGTGGACTTACTCATTGGTGACACCTACATGCATTATATATATCTTGTTTCTGCTTGTTAGTTTCAATGTTTATCTGTTCATATTTTCTGAAAAGAAATGTGTGATGTGTACAGTAGTTTCTATACAGGTGACATTTTCAAAAGAAAAGAAAAAAAAGTACCTAAGGGGGCTATTTTCAAAAATGTTGATTGTTTTTTTGCCACGACTTCCACGAATGTCATTCCTTGATGAAACTTGGCAAGCACTCAAAACATTTGTCATTCTTTGCCACCAATTTTTTTAAAAATTTTAGATTTTATTATTTGTGGTGGTATCATAAGAGCTAAAACTCGGATGGGTACTTACCAACACTTTTGTCATGAATGCAACTGACATTGACATACATGTGATGGTTTTTTGAACATTTTGGTATCTTATTTGCATTTTTTTACTTAGTATGAATTGGTCATGAAGTTGTCAAAGTGAAGGTCAAACGGTCAAAGGGCAAAAGCACAAGACGCCAAAGTGGGATGGTCAAGACCATATGTTTTCAGAATCTGGGGCCAATCATGACAAGGGGGACACAACTAAGGGTATAAAACGAATTGTTCCTTTTTGTTTTGTCAAATTTTCTCTACTGACCATGTTATGTTGTTCTTCAAGGCAAATGAATGATCTGACAACATACAGTAACCTACACTGTAGGTGCATTTCCTGGAAGTTGTAGACCCACGGACAATTAGACATCACGCCCTTCGTCTTTGCCGTCTCTATATATCTAGCTAGGACACATATGTGCGTATGCCCTTATGTTTGCACGATTCGTAGTGAACTTTCATAATCTATGACATGTTGTATCTTTGTGTTTTGGTGGATCTTTTATCTGGAATTGTTTCCAAAGGAATTGTGGTGTGCAGCAGAACTTAGCTGACGCAGTATTTCCTTATTTAAGTCACTCATATAGTAAATGTGGTACTTATGAAGTTGTTGCTGGTGCTTGGGGTCAATCAAGAGCCCGACCATAGACTGCAACTTCGTTTGGACTATGTGATGGATTTGATGTTAGATATGTGGATTTAATGTTACATATGTGGATTTCACGTTATATATGTGGATTTGATGATGATCCATGTTATGTATGTGGATTAGGGCATGTAGGTATTTTAAATTGCAGGGCGGAAGCAAAAAAAAAACCAAAAAAAATATGGAGTACTTATATGCTGACGGCAAAGCCCTTGGCATAGCCCTCGGCATAGCACCCAGTTATGCTGATGGCAAAGCCCTTTGCAAAGCCCCCCACCTGGGAGCACTAGGGCCCACCATGTGCCTAGTTATGATGACGGTTTTGCCGTCGATAATGCCTGACAGATATGCCGACGACCAAGACCTCGACAAAGCAGCCCACATGGGAGCACCAGGGCCCGCCACGTGCCCAGCTCTGCCGATGGTTTGGCCATCAGCTATGTCTGCTTGATATGCCAATGGCAAAACCCTCAGCAAAGCTGCCCACCTGGGAGTACTAGGGCCCGCAGCGTGCCCAGTTATGCCGACGGGTTTGCCGTCGACAAAGCCTTTAGAATGGCAGACAAACGTTAACGACTATTTATTCGACGACCATTCTATGCTGATGGCCGTCAGTAAACCATCGGCAAACGTCCCTGTGCCGATGACCATGTGGGCTTTGTCGACGGGTAGTTGCCGAGGGCAACCATTGGCATAGCCCTCTGGCCGCCATCTCCAGGGTCTCCGGCCACAATGGCAGCAGTGTGAGCATCCGCTCAGGCCCCACTGCCGCAGCCGCATCGCCATCAGCTGCTCAAAGAGACTGTCGTGTCGTGGCTGGCCGGTCCACCGCCTTCCAGGCTTGAGCACGGCCGCGAGTCGAACGGCTTGGCGGAGAAGCCCAACGCGCTCAGCGGGCCCTAGATAAGCACGATACTGATCGAGCACCGCTGGACATAAGCTCACGCGCGCCCGCTGTAGCTTGCCGAGGGCGGCGGTGATGGTTGAAATCTGTCGGCCCTGCCCCCGTCTTCTTCTCCCGCGCCCTCCCCCTGTTCCTGAAGCCCAAAGCTCCAAACCAAGAAGGAAACCGGAGCCGCTCCTGATCTAGAAATCCCGCCCGAGCCCCACCTTCCTGGACCGGCAAACGCCACGATGGATGCTCGTCCGGGCTTCCTTCGCTGGCTGGTGGGGCTTCCATTCGGAGCCAGTTGCCACGCCGGCATGTTTTGCTTCTACTGCACGCGCAGGGTTTGTGACCACTGCTGTGCCGAACAACCGGCCATCCACCATCGCGGGCAGGCCAACACGATGTATTTGTTGGGGAACGTAGTAATTCAAAAAAATTCTTATGATCACGCAAGATCTATCTAGGAGATGCATAGCAACGAGACGGGAGAGTGTGTCCACATACCCTCATAGACCGAAAGCGAAAGTGTTCAGTAACGCGGTTGATGTAGTCGAACGTCTTCACGATCCAACCGATCCAAGTACCGAACGTAAGGCACCTCCGTGTTCAGCACACGTTCAGCACGATGACGTCCCTCGAGCTCTTGATTCAGTTGAGGACGAGGGAGAGTTCCGTCAGCACGACACTGTGGCAACGGTGTTGATGATGTTACCGGCGCAGGCTTCGCCTAAGCACTACGACGATATGACCGAGTGTTAAACTGTGGAGGGGGGCACCGGACACGGCTAAGAAAATAACTGTTGTCCTTTGGGCTGCCCCCTGCCCTCGTATAAAAAGGAGGGAGGAGGAGGAGGCCGACCTAGGAGGGGCGTTCCTATAGGGGGAGTCCAACTAGGATTCCCAATCCTAGTTGGAGTCCCCTTCCTTTTCCAAGA
>LR880967.1:1016723623-1016738646 GCA_904067115.1 Aegilops sharonensis | reverse complement strand
GAGACACCTGTAGATCATCCTTATAATCACCCAGTTACGTTGTGACGTTTGATAGCACACAAGGTGTTCCTCCAGTATTCGGGAGTTGCATAATCTCATAGTCTGAGGAACATGTATAAGTCATGAAAAAAAGTAGTAGCAATGAAACTGTAATGATCATAATGCTAAGCTAACGGATGGGTCTTGTCCATCACATCATTCTCTAATGATGTGATCTCGTTCATCAAATGACAACACATGTCTATGGTCAGGAAACATAACCATCTTTGATTAACGAGCTAGTCAGGTAGAGGCATACTAGGGACACTTTGTTTTGTTTATGTATTCACACGTGTACTAAGTTTCCGGTTAATACAATTCTAGCATGAAATAATAACATTTATCATGATATGATGAAATATAAATAACAACTTTATTATTGCCTCTAGGGCATATTTCCTTCAGTCTCCCACTTGCACTAGAGTCAATAATCTAGTTCACATTACCATGTGATTTAACACCAATAGTTCACACTTGTATGTGATTAACACCCATAGTTCACATCGCCATGTGACCAACAACCAAAGGGTTTACTAGAGTCAACAATCTAGTTCACATCGCTATGTGACTAACACCCAAAGATTACTAAGGTGTGATCATGTTTTGCTTGTGAGAGAAGTTTAGTCAACAGGTCTGCTAAATTCAGAGCCGCATGTATTTTGCTAATTTTCTATGTCTACAATGCTCTGCATGGAGCTACTCTAGCTAATTGCTCCCGCTTTAAATATGTATCCATATTGAGACTCAGAGTCATCTGGATTGGTGTAAAGCTTACGTCAACGTAACTCTTTACGACGAACTCTTTATCACCTCCATAACCGAGAAATACTTCCTTAGTCCTCTTAGGTAACTAAGGATAACTTTGACCGCTATACAGTGATCCACTCTTGGATCACTATCGTAACCCCTTGCCAAACTCATACCAAGGCACATAACTGGTCTGGTACATAGCATGACGTACTTTATAGAACCTATGACCGAGGCATAGGGAGTGACTTTCATTCTCTTTCTATCTTCTGCCATGGTCGGGCTTTGAGTCTTACTCAACTTTACACCTTGTAATATAGGCAAGAACTCCTTCTTTGGCTGATCCATTTTGACCTCTTTCAAAATCTTGTCAAGGTATGTACTCATTGAAAATCTTATCAAGCGTCTTGATCTATCTCTATAGATCTTGATGTCCAATATGTAAGAAGCTTCACCGAGGTCTTTCTTTGAAAATCTCCTTTCAAACTCTCCTTTATACTTTCCAGAAAATTCTACATTATTTCTGATCAGCAATATGTCCTTCACATATACTTATCATAAAGGCTGTAGTGCTCCCAATCACTTTCTTATAAATACAGGCTTCACCGCAAGTCTGTATAAAACTATATGCTTTGATCAACTCATTAAAGCGTATATTCCAACTCCGAGATGTTTGCACCAGTCCACAGATGGATCGCTGGAGCTCGCACACTTTATTGGCACCTTTAGGATTGACAAAACCTTCTGGTTGCATCATATACAATTCTCCTCAGAGATATCCATTTAAGGAATGCAGTTTTGACATCTATTTGCCAGATTTCATAAAATATGGCAATTGCTAACATGATTCGGACGAACTTAAGCATCGCTACGGTTGAGAATAACTCATTGTATTTAACATCTTGAGCTTGCCGAAAACCCTTTTGCGACTAGTCGAGCTTTGTAGATAGTAACACTACCATTAGCGTCTGTCTTCCTCATGAAGATCCATTTATTTTCTATAGTTTACCGATCATCGGGAAAGTCCACCAAAGTCCACACTTTGTTCTCATACATGGATCCCATCTCAGGTTTCATGGCCTCAAGCCATTTCGCGGAATCTGGGATCATCATCGCTTCCTCATATTTCGTAGGTTCATCATGGTCTAGTAACATGACTTCCAGAATAGGATTCCCGTACCACTCAGGTGCGGACTGTACTCCGGTTGACCTACGAGGTTCGGTAGTAACTTGATATGAAGTTTCATGATCATCATCATTAGCTTCCTCACTAATTGGTGTAGGAATCACTAAAACTGATTTCTGTGATGAACTACTTTCCAATAAGGGAGAAGGTACAGTTACCTCATCAAGTTCTACTTTCCTCCCACTCACTTCTTTCGAGATAAACTCCTTCTCTAGAAAGGATTCATTCTTAGCAATGAATATCTTGCCTTCGGATCTGTGATAGAAGGTGTACCCAACAGTTTCCTTTGGGTATCCTATGAAGACACATTTCTCCGAGTTGGGTTCGAACTTATCAGGTTGAAGCCTTTTCACATAAGCATCGCAGCCCCAAATTTTAAGAAACGATGGCTTAGGTTTATTGCCAAACCAAAGTTCATATGGTGTCGTCTCAACGGATTTTGATGGTGCCATTTTTAATGTGAATGCAGCTGTCTCTAATGCCTAGCCCCAAATCGATAGTGGTAAATCGGTAAGAGACATCATAGATCGCACCATATCTAATGAAGTGCGATTATGACATTCGGACACACCATTACACTATGGTGTTCCAGGTGGCGTGAGTTGTGAAACTATTCCACATAGTTTTAAATGAAGGCCAAACTCGTAACTCAAATATTCTCCTCCACGATCAGATCATAGAAACTTTATTTTCTTGTTACGATGATTCTCCACTTCACTCTGAAATTCTTTGAACTTTTCAAAATGTTTCAGACTTGTGTTTCATTAAGTAGATATACCCATATCTGGTCAAATCATCTATGAAGGTCAGAAAATAACGATACCCGCCACGAGCATCAACACTCATTGGACCACACACATCGGTATGTATTATTTCCAATAAGTCAGTAGCTCGTTCCATTGTTCAGGAGAACGGAGTTTTAGTCATCTTGCCCATAAGGCACGGTTCACAACTATCAAATGATTCATAATCATGTGATTCCATAAGTCCATCTTTATGGAGTTTCTTCATGCGCTTTACACCGATATGACCCAAACGACAGTGTCACAAATAAGTTGCACTATCATTATCAACTTAGCATCTTTTGGCATCAATATGATGAATATGTGTATCACTACGATCGAGATTCAATAAACCATTAACATTGGGTGTATGACCATAGAAGGTTTTATTCATGTAAACAGAATAACAATTATTCTATGTCCTAAATGAATAAGCGTATTGCAATAAACATGATCCAATCATATTCATGCTTAACGCAAATACCAATTAACATTTATTTAGGTTCAACACTAATCCTAAAAGTATAGGGAGTGTGCGATGATGATCATATCAATCTTGGAACCACTTCCAACACACATCGTCACTTTACCCTCAACTAGTCTCTATTTATTCTGCAACTCCTGTTTCAAGTTACTAATCTTAGCAACCGAACATGTATCAAATACCCAGGGGCTACTACGAGCACTAGTAAGGTACACATCAATAACATGTATATCACATATACATTTGTTCACTTTGCCATCCTTCTTAACCGCCAAATATTTGGGGTAGTTCCGCTTCTAGTGACCATTTCCTTTGCAGTAGAAGCACTCAGTTTTAGGCTTAGGTCTAGTTTGGGCTTCTTCACGGGAGTGACAACTTTCTTGCCATTCTTCTTGAAGTTCCCTTTCTTTCCCTTTGCCCTTTTTCTTGAAACTAGTGATCTTGTTTAATCATCAACACTTGATGCTTTTTCTTGATTTCTACCTTCGTTGATCTCAGCATCATGAAGAGCTCGGGAATCGCTTTTGTCATCCCTCGCATATTATAGTTCATCACGAAGTTCTAGTAACTTGGTGATGGTAACTAGAGAAATCTATCAATCACTATCTTATCTGGAAGATTAACTCCCACTTGATCCAAGCGATATACCCAGACATTTTGAGCACATATGCTCACTAGCTGAGCGATTCTCCTCCATATTTTAGGCGAAGTACTTGTCAGAGGTATCATACCTCTCGACACGGGCATGAGTCTAAAATACCATCAGCTCTTTGGAACATCTCATATGCTCCGTGGTGTTCAAAATGTTTTTGAAGTCCCGGTTCTAAGCCGTAAAGCATGGTGCACTAAACTATCAAGTAGTCATTATATTGAGCTAGCCAAACATTCATAATGTTTGCATCGGCTCTTGCAATAGGTCTGTCACCTAGCGATGCATCAAGGACATAATTCTTCTGTGTAGCAATGAGGATAAACCTCATATCACGGACCCAGTCCGCATCATTGCTACTATCATCTTTCAACTTAGTTTTCTCTAGGAACATATAAAAAAATATAGGGAAGCTACAACATGAGCTATTGATCCACAACATAATTTGCAAAATACTATCAGGACTAAGTTCTGATAAATTAAAGTTCAATTAATCATATTACTTAAGAACTCCCACTTAGATAGACATCCCTCTAGTCATCTAAATGATCACGTGATCCATATCAACTAAACCATGTCTGATCATCACGTGAGATGGAGTAGTTTTCGATGGTGAACATCTCTATGTTGATCATATCTACTATATGATCCACGTTCGACCTTTCGGTCTCAGTGTTCCGAGGCCATATCTACATATGCTAGGCTCATCAAGTTTAACCCGAGTATTCTGCACGTGCAAAACTGGCTTGCACCCGTTATATTTGAACGTAGAGCTTATCACACCTGATCATCACGTGGTGTCTCGGCACGACGAACTGTAGCAACGGTGCAACTCAGGAAGAACACTTATACCTTGAAATTTAGTAAGGGATCATCTTATAATGCTACCGCTGTACTAAGCAAAATAAGATGTATAAAAGATAAACATCACATGCAATCAAAATATGTGACATGATATGGCCATCATCATCTTGTGCTCATGATCTCCATCACCGAAGCATCGTCATGATCTCCATCGTCACCGGCTTGACACCTTGATCTCCATCGTAGCATCGTTGTCGTCTCGCCAACTATTACTACTACGACTATCGCTACCGCTTAGTGATAAAGTAAAGCAATTACATGGCGATTGCATTTCATACAATAAAGTGACAAACATATGGCTCATGCCAGTTGCCGATAACTTTGTTACAAAACATGATCATCTCATACAACAATTTATATCTCATCATGCCTTGACCATATCACATCACAACAAGCCCTGCAAAAACAAGTTAGACGTCCTCTACTTTGTTGTTGCATGTTTTACGTGGCTGCTACGGGCTTCTAGCAAGAACCGTTCTTACCTACGCATCAAAACCACATTGATTTTTCGTCAAGTGTGCTATTTTAACCCTCAACAAGGACCGGCCATAGTCAAACATGATTCAACTAAAGTTGGAGAAATAGACACCCGCCAGCCACCTATGTGCAAAAGCACGTCGGTAGAACCAGTCTCATGAATGCGGTCATGTAATGTCGGTCATCCAACAATACTGCCGAATAAGGGTAAGACGTTGGTGGTAAGTAGTATGACTATTATCGCCCACAACTCTTTTTGTTCTACTCGTGCATAAAACATCTACGCATAGACCTGGCTCGGATGCCACTATTGGGGAATGTAGTAATTCAAAAAAATTCCTACGATCACACAAGATCTATTTAGGAGATGCATAGCAACGACATGGGAGAGTGTGTCCACGTACCCTTGTAGACCGAAAGTGGAAGCGTTTAGTAACGCGGTTGATGTAGTCGAACGTCTTCACGATCCAACCAATCCAAGTACCGAACGTACGGCACCTCCGTGTTCAGCACAAGTTCATCACGAGGACGTCCCTCGAGCTCTTGATCTAGTTGAGGACGAGGGAGAGTTCCGTGAGCACGACGGCGTGGCGACAATGTTGATTATGTTACTGGCGCAGGGCTTTGCCTAAGCACTATGACGATATGACCGAGGTGTTAAACTGTGGAGGGGGCACCACACACGGCTAAAAGAATAACTGTTGTTCTTTGGGGTGCCCCTGCCCCCGTGTATAAAGGAGGGAGGAGGAGGAGGCCGGCCTCGGAGGGTCGCGCCTTAGGGGGAGTCCAACTAGGATTCCCAATTCTCATTGGAGTCCCCTTCCTTTCCCAAGAGGGGAAGAGAGGGAAAGAGGTGCAGAGGGAGAAGGAAAGAGGGGGGGGGGGGGCGCCGCCCCCTCCTAGTACAATTCGGACCAGCCAAGGGGAGGAGCACGCGGCTACCCTGCGGCCCTCCTCTCCCTTTCCACTAAAGCCCAATAAGGCCCATTGTCGGTGTCAAAACCGGTGGATCTCGGGTAGGGGGTCCCGAACTGTGCGTCTAGGCGGATGGTAACATGAGACAAGGGACACAATGTTTTTACCCAGGTTCGGGCCCTCTCGATGGAGGTAAAACCCTACTCCTGCTTGATTAATATTGATGATATCGGTAGTACAAGAGTAGATCTACCACGAGATCAAGGAGGCTAAACCCTAGAAGCTAGCATATGGTATGATTGTTGATGTTGTTGTCCTACGGACTAAAACCCTCCGGTTTATATAGACACCGGATAGGTTAGGGTTACACAGAGTCGGTTACAATGGTAGGAGATCTACATATCCGTATCGCCAAGCTTGCCTTCCACGCCAAGGAAAGTCCCATCCGGACACGGGACGAAGTCTTCAATCTTGTATCTTCATAGTCTTGGAGTCCGGCCGTGACGATAGTCCGGCTGTCCGGACACCCCCTAGTCCGGGACTCCCTCAGTAGCCCCCGAACCAGGCTTCAATGACGATGAGTCCGGCGCGTTGATTGTCTTCGGCATTGCGAGGCGGGTTCTTCTCCAAATTCCATATACTTGTCAAATAGTGTCCGGCTTCTGATAAATGCGGCGCTCTTCGGCTTCTACGCCCAATAATGGCAATCTTCCACGTGTTTGAATGAATGTGAACAGCCAGGGTATTTTTACAATTACCCCCCTAGCCGCACAAATGAGCCGCCCATAAAAGGGGCAAGGATCTAGATCTGAGTCACACCATCTCCCCCTTTGCAAGCTTTCATCAGAGCGCCTCTGACCAGAGTCCATTCCATCATGGACAGTCGACGCGACTTCTCTTCTCGCGCTCCCAGCCCTCAGCCAGGAAATTGGGAGAGATGCTCAGTCCCGCAAACGAGCTAGTTATACTCCAAACCAAGGGATTTCTCCCCCCAGCCTTCTTGGTTCCGGTTCGAGCCGGGCTTGCCACCTACAAGGGCGGAAAGCAAGCGGAGAGCATCCCCGATCCCTCTAAAGGAGAGCGCGTATGCTTCATCTCTTATCTAGTAAGAGGCCTCGGATTTCCCATCCATCCGTTTCTTCGGGGGCTCTTGGAGTTCTACGGTCTCCAATTGCACCATCTTACTCCTGCCTCCATCCTGCACATCGCGGGCTTCGTGGCCCTCTGCAAACTATTCTTGGGCGTTGAGGCTCACTTCGGATTGTGGAAGAGAATATTCTGCCTAGTACCCCGTTCTTATGAGGGGTCAATATATCAAGTGGGCGGAGCCGAGCTATGGCGCATCGCCGGGACCGGATACCTATCCGGAACCCCAAAGAAGGCATCCGAAGACTGGCCTTCGGAATGGTTTTACATGGAGGACGTCCCGCTGCAGGATCCTGTTCGGATCGGCCTTCCGGAGTTCAACAATGCTCCTTTGAAGAAGCGCCTAAGCTGGCGCCCTCGGAGCCCCCGGAGAGAAGATGACCAGGACGTCCGTTATTTGATGAGCCGAATAAGGTTACTGGCTCATGCCGGATTGACCATGCCAAGAGTCATGGCAATCTGCATTATGAGCGGAGTGCAGCCGCTTCAATACAGAGGCCACCCCATGTGGGACTTCAACGGGGAGGACGACGCCACCCGTCATGGCCGCAAAGGGCCGGAATCGGTCACCGAACTGGTGAAGACCTTGTCTGCCATGTACAAAGGAGAGGAGGAGGACTTCCTCCGTCTCAACCCACTGAAGGAGTTTTCTTTGAGTAATCCTCGAAGCTGGGTAAGCAAACATCTTTGTGATATGTCCGATCTTAGTTTAAATATCTCATTTCATGGCTTTTGCGCAGGACCTGCGCCGGATTGTGGAGAAAATACACAGCCCGCCCCCACAACCCGAGGATCCGGAACGGTCCCTCGATCCGACCTCCGAAGAGGATCCGGATATAAAGGTGGAGTTAATCGATGCGGTATTCTACCAACTTAGCATCGATAATGCGTTGGTCGCCATTACGGCTGATTACCCCGAAATATTTCCAGCCTCACAGGTAAAGGAGACCGAGATCCCAAAATCCTGATAACGACCCATCCATGCTTTATTTTTGATCACCGTATACCAATGATGTTTCGCAGGGGGTACCTTCGAGGCAGGAAGCCGAGCCTGCGGCGGCTGGCCAACAAAGGGCAGTGCGGCTCCGCAGGCTAAAAAGGAGTGCGGTCCGGATCGAAACTCCGCCGCACCGGTATGGCATGTCACCATACTCCCAGGATTGATTCTTGGAAGGTGTACTAACGCCGATACTCTTTTCAGGAAAAAGAGCGCTCGCCGGACTGAGTCTGGAGAGGTTGCCTATCGAACCTTTACCGGCCAGGCTTCAAAGCCGGGTCCGGAGGCGGAGGCGAGCACAAGGCGTGCGTCGGATGCTCCTCCGACAGAGGATGCCGACATGTTGTCCGCCACCAACTCCGAGGTGGAGAGCGCCTTGAACCACAGGCGCCGCCGGACAGTTCTTCGTGACGCGTGTTTCTCCCAGGAGGCCTTAAATGCCTTTGATTCGGGAGATGCGCACCTCCGTGCCGCTCAAGATGGACTAGCCAGAGCCACGGAGCAGTATGTGAAGGACATACGGGTAAGTAAATTTGACAGTTATATATATCAGTAGCCCCCGAGACTTAAAGTAGTTAGAATAACTGATTTAAGGATCACTTGTTATGCGGGATCTTACAAAAAAGAATACCCGACTGTCCCAGGAGCTCAAAGAGTGCAAAGCCCAACTTGAGGCCGCACTAGCCGCTGCAGGGGGAGCTACCGAGACCCCCGCTGGTAATATATGCTTCAAAAGATAAATAATTTAGGAAGTGTGGCGTGTGTGTAAAGCCGACAAAAACATTGCAGATGGCGCCGGACTGGATCCAGACAAGCAACAGCTCTTACGCCAGTTAAAGGCTGGCGAGAGCGTGCTTACAAGGGTGCGGCAGGAGAAGAATAACCTCCAAGACGCCAACACCAAGCTGGGTGAGGAACTGAAGGACGTTCATGCCCAGTTATCTGACTCCGTAAAGGAGAATCGGCGGCTTCGTCGCGGCATTTTCAGTAAGTGCTTGAGCGAACTTTGAAAGAGTTCGGCGAGGAAGGCGACTAACATAAACATGTATGTAGGTTTGCTCACAGGTCGTCCTGAGGAGGAGATGCCCAATTCTTCGGGTGATCTCCTTCCCGAATTGCGTCAGCTGCACGAACGATTCCGGCAGGTGATGAAAGGCATCGGCCAAGCCTTGTGGCCATCTATCTCCCTGCCCGAAGGCATTGGGGAGCTGGCGGAGCGGCTTCAAGGGGCACGACGGCGCTTCCGGCTATGGAAGATATCGGCCTGCCGTCAAGGCGCAAGGGGAGGCCTGGGCCATGGTGAAGACACGGTACACGAAGGCTGACCCAAACCACATGGCCGAGGTCGGACCTGTGGGGCCGGATGGGATGGAGATCCCTGTAAGCTTAGTGTACGGCCAAGTAGAATTGGCCGCCAAGTATTCCCAACAAGATTGTAAATTAGATAGCCTATTAGATGGCATTGAGGAGGAATACAATGAGTCGAATTGACTATGTAAAAATATGACATGAAAGAAATGTCTTCTAGCCGGATTGTAGATCGTTTGTCGTAGCGGACCTTTTCGCTTCAACCTCCGGACCCAATAGTCCGGAGTGTGTCCGAATACCCTCGTGGTTATATAAGAACCGTGGTATGCATGGAGACAAGGCGTAAGGGTCATTGTTGCTGTATCAGACAAGTGCCCAACTAGTTATGCGATATTACATGGGTAGTAAGAAGCATCTTCTAGGGAGAATAGTTCCATTAAGGGTTCCTTTCGCTGGGGTCCATGCCCTAAAGTGCATGTCAAAGCTGCTATGAAAGCAGAAAATCATCTGGGGGCAGATGGGTAAAAAGTTAAAAAATCATCTTTCAATTCACCGACCAAATATTCCCTTAAGAACGCTAGCTTTCGGCTTCACCTAGTCTGAGGTACACGTCCGGCTGACCCGGCAGTAACAATCGCAGAGGTGCTCCCTTTACCACCTAGCCGAACAATCGGGAACGTAGGGGTAAGCACAGGAGCCAGGCAACCTAGCTTGGCCAAAACTTAAGTCATATCGATGCATATAATGGCGAATAAAAGGTACATGCGGAAGTTTAACACATGTGCTGGGCATGAAGCCCGTATAAATAAGCTTCTGTTAAAGAAGCCCCCAGGTATAATGAGTGCGGAAAAAGCGCAAACGAGCCTCTAAAGGCTACAAGAAGAAGAAGGAGGAAGGAGAGAAATAAAAGACAGCAAAAAACAAAAATAAAGAATGCGGACGGAGGAAGGAGACGAACTTGAAGTCCGACGCTTAGGCGTAGAATCTTCGTAGACGGGCTGCGTTCCATGGGTTCGGCTCAAGTCGGTTATCCGATGCGTTTCGCGGACGGTATGCTCTGCCGGTCAGGACCTGGTCGATGATGAAGGGACCTTCCCATTTGGGCTTGAGTTTGTCCTTTTTCTTGTCCGGCAGGCGTAGAACTAGTTCGCCAACGTTATAAGCTTTGGCCCGTACTTCCCTGTTTTGATATCTTCGAGTCTGCTGTTGATAGAATGCGGAACGAGCTTTTGCCACGTCGCGCTCCTCCTCCAATGCGTCCAAACTGTCCTGCCGATCGAGTTCGGCTTCTCTTTCTTCATACATGCGCACTCGAGGTGAGTCATGAATTATGTCGCAGGGCAAGACTGCCTCTGCGCCATACACCATAAAAAATGGTGTGAATCCGGTAGTGCGATTTGGCGTGGTCCGCAGCCCCCAGAGTACGGAGTCGAGCTCCTCAACCCAGTGCGTGTTAGATTCCTTGAGGGACCGCACTAGTCTGGGTTTAATGCCGCTCATGATTAGACCGTTTGCCCGTTCGACTTGACCATTAGTTTGAGGGTGATAGACTGAGACGTAATCGAGCTTGATGCCCATGTTTTTGCACCATAGTTTGACCTCATCGGCTGTGAAGTTGGTGCCATTATCAGTGATGATACTGTGGGGAACACTGTAACGGTGTACTACCCCTGATATGAAGTCTATCACTGGTCCGGATTCGGCCGTTTTAACAGGCTTGGCCTCTATCCATTTGGTGAATTTATCTACCATGACCAATAGATATTTCTGCTTGTGGGTTCCTCCCTTGAGGGGTCCAACCATGTCGACCCCCAGACCGCGAACGGCCAGGTAATGGGTTTAGTCTTAAGGGCGGTGGGTGGCATGTGGCTTTGGTTAGCAAAAAGCTGGCAACCGACGCATCGTTGGACTAAGTCCTGCGCATCTGCCCGGGCCGTCGGCCAATAAAATCCTGTGCGGAAGGCCTTGCCTACAAGGGCCCGGGCTGCGGCGTGGTGCCCACCTAGTCCGGCATGAATTTCAGCCAGGAGGGTTCGCCCTTCCTCTTCGGAGATACACCTTTGAAGGACTCCGGTAGTGCTTTTCTTATAAAGCTCTCCCTCATGGACTTTATAGGCTTTAGAACGCCGTACTATGCAGCGAGCCTCATTTTGGTCTTCGGGGAGTTCCTGCCTAGTTAGGTAGGCTAGGAATGGTTCCGTCCACGGGGCGATAACCGCCATTATTTCGTGAGCAGAGGGTGTTATCTCGGGGGCAGAGCCTCCGGTTGTGTCAGAGTGTTCGGCATCGGGCAGTGCGGTTGGGTCCGGATTGTTATTGCCGGACTCCCCTTCCCATAGTACGGATGGCTTGAACAGCCATTCCAAAAAGATATTGGGTGGGACGGCATCGCGTTTTGCGCCGATGCGTGCCAATATATCCGCCGCCTGGTTGTTATCCCGGGCTATATGATGAAATTCGAGCCCTTCGAACCGTGCTGACATTTTAGGACCGCATTGCGGTATGCTGCCATTTTCAGATCATTGGCGTCAAATTCTCCGTTTATTTGAGATATTGCGAGGTTTGAATCCCCGCGCACCTCTATGCGTTGAATGCCCATGGAGACTGCCATCCGGAGGCCGTGCAGAAGGGCCTCGTATTCGGCTGCGTTGTTGGAGTCCGTATACATTATCTGAAGGATGTATTGGACTGTGTCCCTAGTTGGGGACGTCAGAACGACGCCAGCCCCCAGGCCAGCCAACATTTTGGAGCCGTCAAAGTGCATGATCCAGTTGGAGTATGCGCCGTACTCTTTAGGGAGTTCGGCTTCAGTCCATTCGGCCACGAAGTCGGCCAAAACCTGCGACTTAATAGCTCGTCGTGGCTTATAAGTTATGTCGAATGGAAGGAGCTCTATGGATCATTTAGCAATCCGGCCCGTCGCGTCGCGGTTGTTTATAATGTCGTTAAGAGGTACTTCGGAGGCTACCGTTATCAAACACTCTTGAAAGTAGTGTCGCAGCTTCTGAGATGCCATGAACACCACATATGCTATCTTTTGATAGTGTAGGTACCGGGACTTACATGGAGTTAGGACAGTGGACACATAATAAACCGGTTTTTGAACAGGGAACCGGTGTCCGTCCGTTTCTCGTTCGACAACGAGCACCGCGCTGACAACTTGATGTGTTGCGGCGATATATAATAGCATTGGTTCGCCCACGTTGGGCACGGCCAGGACCGGATTTGTTGCCAAGATGGCCTTTATTTCTTCGAGTCCGGCCGTGGCGGCATCCGTCCACTCGAAGTGTTCGGTGCGGTGGAGGAGGCGGTAAAGAGGTAATGCCTTTTCTCCTAAACGGGAGATAAAGCGGCTTAGAGCCGCTACACATCCCGTCAATTTTTGTATTTGTTTGAGGTCTTTTGGAATATCCAGTTGTGACAGAGCTCGAATCTTGGCTGGGTTTGCTTCAATTCCTCTACCGGACACAATGAAGCCCAGGAGCTTTCTGGCTGGAACGCCGAAGACGCATTTTTCTGTATTGAGCTTGATGTCATATTTTCGAAGATCGTCGAATGTGAGCCTCAAGTCGTCTACTAAAGTTTGGATGTGCTTGGTTTTGACGACCACGTCATCTACATATGCTTCCACCGTTTTGCCGATCTGGTTGGCCAGACATGTCTGAATCATGCGCTGATATGTTGCGCCGGCGTTTTTGAGCCCAAAGGGCATTGTGTTGAAGCAGAATGGGCCGTATGGAGTGACAAATGCTGTTGCAGCTTGGTCTGGCTCCGCCATCTTGATTTGGTGGTAGCCCGAGTACGCGTCGAGGAAGCACAATGAGTCGTGCCCTGCTCTGGCGTCGATGATTTGATCAATTCGCGGGAGAGGGAAAGGATCCTTTGGGCAAGCCTTATTGAGGTCTTTGAAATCAACACATAGGCGCCAGGATTTATCCTTCTTTGGTACCATCACCAGGTTCGCTAGCCAGTCCGGATGTTTTATATCTCTGATGAATCCGGCCTCCAAAAGTTTGGCTAGCTCCTCTCCCATGGCCTGTCTCTTGGGTTCAGAAAAGCACCGAAGAGCCTGTTTGACTGGCTTGAATCCTTTTAGGATATTTAGGCTGTGCTCGGCCATCTGACGTGGGATTCCTGGCATATCTGAAGGGTGCCAGGCAAAGATGTCCCAGTTTTCTTGTAGAAATTTTCATAGTGCGGCGTCTACATCAGGGTTTAATTGTGCCTCGATGGAGGCCGTCTTTGCAGGGTCCGTTGGGTGGACTTGAAATTTGACTATTTCATCCGCTGGTTTAAAAGAAGTGGACTTGGATCTTTTATCAAGTATCACATCGTCCCTATTCACCATGGAGCGCATCGTGGTGAGTTCCTCGGCCGCTAGGGCTTCGGATAGTGCCTCGAGGGCTAGTGTGGCTGTCTTATTTTCGACGCGGAGCGCTATGCTCGGATCACTAGCGAGAGTGATGATTCCGTTTGGACCGGGCATTTTAAGCTTCATGTACCTGTAATGGGGTATAGCTTGAAAAATTGTGAATGCCTCTCGTCCTAGTATCGCATGATATCCGCTGTTGAATGGGGCCACTTGAAATGTGACCTCCTCGGACCTGTAATTGTCCGGCGAGCCGAACACTACATCCAGCGTGATTTTTCCTATGCAGCATGCTTCCCGGCTGGGGATTATTCCTCTACAGGTTGTGCTACTTCGCTCAATGCGGTTCCAGTCTATTTCCATCTTTCGGAGAGTTTCCTCATAGATGAGGTTTAGTCCGCTGCCGCCATCCATGAGTAGCTTAGTAAGGCGAAAGCCATCTACTATCGGGCTGAGAACCAATGCGGCTGGTGCCCAGGCAGTTCGGAATTTAGGTTCGTCACTGGCATTGAAGGTAATAGCCGTGTCACTCCATGGATTCATTGTTGCTACTTGGTAGACTTCGGCAAGGTTGCGAAGTTGTCGTTTTCGCATGTTATTTGATGCGAAAGTCTCGAAGACTGTTAAGACCGTACTGGTGTTGCTGGGCTGGGATTCTGAAGCTAGAAGCTCTTCGCCACTTTTGGCCACCTGCCATAGTATCCAACATGCTCGAAGGCTATGAGTTGGAGCGGCGCCCTCTATGCTATGAATTTTGCAGGGTCCGTTTAGACAACCCTCCAGTACGGTTCCCTACCCTTTAGGGGGTATTGGTTTTTTGGTATTCAACCCCGGTGCTTGATAATGATGCACCCTTTTGTTCCGGACTAGGGATGTATTCGGGGCCGGAGTATCCCAAAATTTACTTTCGGTTTTCCAGGTGCTCTCCATCGCACAGTACTTTTGTACTATGGTCACCAAGTCAGCAAAGCGTGTAATTTCGCGACGACTTATGGCGTTTAGGATTCCCTTGTCCGTGCAATTATTGCAGAAAATTGGGATTGCGTCCTCCTCTTGGCAG
>LR880967.1:1016712366-1016723350 GCA_904067115.1 Aegilops sharonensis | reverse complement strand
GCGAAAGTCTCGAAGACTGTTAATACCGTACTGGTGTTGCTGGGCTGGGATTCTGAGGCTAGAAGCTCTTCACCACTTTTGGCCACCTGCCGTAGTATCCAACATGCTCGAAGGCTATGAGTTGGAGTGGCGCCCTCTATGCTATGAATTTTGCAGGGTCCGTTTAGACAACCCTCCAGTACGGTTCCCTACCCTTTAGGGGGTATTGGTTTTTTGGTATTCAACCCCGGTGCTTGATAATGATGCACCCTTTTGTTCCGGACTAGGGATGTATTCGGGGCCGGAGTATCCCAAAATTTACTTTCGGTTTTCCAGGTGCTCTCCATCGCACAGTATTTTTGTACTATGGTCACCAAGTCAGCAAAGCGTGTAATTTCGCGATGACTTATGGCGTTTAGGATTCCCTTGTCCGTGCAATTATTGCAAAAAATTGGGATCGCGTCCTCCTCTCGGCAGTCCTTTATCCTGTTCATAACCAGGAGGAATCTGGCCCAGTAATGATGTACTGTTTCAGCTGGCTCTTGCCGAATTCGAGAGAGATCGCCGATGTTTGGGTGGGCGGGTGGCACTAAATCCGGAACCCCGTCCAATTCAGGACTCAAGGGCCGAGAAGTTTCCGAACTCGGAATTTTGGATTTTTGAGTGCAATCCAATGAGTCCGGCCCGTCGCCTGACTTTAGGGTCAGGGCTTGACTAACATCCGTCCCTCCGCAGGAATCCGGCATGGAGGGATCGGGAATCCGGACGTAACTAGTCCTTAAGGTAGGGGAAGAATCGCCGCATTGCTCCTCTATCACAGCAGCATGATGGGTAGCCTGGGGAGAGTTGATCTCTCTTAGATCGGTTTTAGGCCCGATCCGGTCGTAATCTGTGGCGACTCCCAGGGCGGCAATGCGATCCAAGAGCTCGTTTATGGAGGAGAGCTCGATCGGATCTAACTGTTCGGCAAGTTCCGAACTAACATGAAGATTGGATTCGATGACTCGAGAGGTCATCGTCGGCGCGGCCGAACTAGCGGTCATGAGAAAACCGCCAAGCCAAAGAGTCTGACCAGTGGCCAAGGCTTCTTTGGCGAAGGTGTCGTCTTTAAAGACGAGGCGAGGCATCCCACCTGACGGCGACGGCGTAGAGGAACTCTCAATGAAAGCACCAATGTCGGTGTCAAAACCGGCGGATCTCGGGTAGGGGGTCCCGAACTGTGCGTCTAGGCGGATGGTAACAGGAGACAAGGGACACAATGTTTTTACCCAGGTTCGGGCCCTCTCGATAGAGGTAAAACCCTACTCCTGCTTGATTAATATTGATGATATGGGTAGTACAAGAGTAGATCTACCACGAGATCAAGGAGGCTAAACCCTAGAAGCTAGCCTATGGTATGATTGTTGATGTTGTTGTCCTACGGACTAAAACCCTCCGGTTTATATAGACACCGGATAGGTTAGGGTTACACAGAGTCGGTTACAATGGTAGGAGATCTACATATCCGTATCGCCAAGCTTGCCTTCCACGCCAAGGAAAGTCCCATCCGGACACGGGACGAAGTCTTCAATCTTGTCTCTTCATAGTCTTGGAGTCCGGCCGTGACGATAGTCCGGCTGTCCGGACACCCCCTAGTCCGAGACTCCCTCACCCATTAATCCGGGGGGTTCCGGTAACCTCCCGTTACTCCGAAAAAATGCCAGAACCTTTCCAAAACATTTCCTATGTCCGAACATAGCCTTCCAATATATCAATCTTTATGTCTTGACCATTTCGAGACTCCTCGTCACGTCCGTGATCTCATCCGGAACTCCGAACAAACTTCGGTCATCAAAAACACAAAACTCATAAAACAAATCATCATCGAACGTTAAGAGTGCGTACCCTACAAGTTCGAGAACTATGTAGACATGATCGACACACATCTTCGATCAATAACCAATAGAGAAACCTGGATGCTCATATTGGCTCCTACATATTCTACGAATATCTTTATCGGTCAAACCGCATAACAACATACATTGTTCCCTTTGTCATCAGTATGTTACTTGCCCGAGATTCGATCGTCGGTATCATCATACCTACTTCAATCTCATTACTGATACCCCACGAGTGTAGGGGATCGCAACAGCTTTCGAGGGTAAAGTATGCAACCCAAATTTATTGATTCGACACAAGGGGAGCCAAAGAATATTCTTGAATATTAGCAGTTGAGTTGTCAATTTAACCACACCTGGATAACTTAGTATCTGCAGCAAAGTATTTAGTAGCAAAGTAATATGATAATAAAGGTAAAGTAGCAAAAGTAGTATTTTTGGGTTTTGTAGTGATTGTAACAATAGCAACGGAAAAGTAAATAAGCAAAAAACAATATGTGAAAAGCTCTTAGACAATGGATCAGTGATGGATAATTATGCTGGATGCGATTCCTCATGTAATAGCTATAACATAGGGTGCACAGAACTAGCTCCAGTTCATCAATGTAATGTAGGCATGTATTCCGTAAATACTCATACGTGCTTATTGAAAAGAACTTGCATGACATCTTTTGTCCTACCCTCCCGTGGCAGCGGGGTCCTAACGGAAACTAAGGGATATTAAGGCCTCCTTTTAATAGAGAACCGGAACAAAGCATTAGCACATAGTGAATACATGAACTCCTCAAACTACGGTCATCATCGAGAAGTATCCCGATTATTGTCACTTCGGGGTTGTCGGATCATAACACATAATAGGTGACTATAGACTTGCAAGATAGGATCAAGAACACACATATATTCATGAAAACATAATAGGTTCAGATCTGAAATCATGGCACTCGGGCCCTAGTGACAAGCATTAAGCATAGCAAAGTCATAGCAACATCAATCTCAGAACATAGTGGATACTAGGGATCAAACCGTAACAAAACTAACTTGATTACATGGTAAATCCCATCCAACCCATCACCGTCCAGCAAGCCTTGATGGAATTACTCACGCACGGCGGTGAGCATCATGAAATTGGTGATGGAGGATGGTTGATGATGACGACGACGACGAATCCCCCTCTCCGGAGACCCGAACAGACTCGAGATCAGCCCTCCCGGGAGAGATTAGGTCTTGGCGGCGGCTCCGTATCGTAAAACGCGCTGAAACTTTCTCTCTGATTTTTTTCTCCGCGAGACGGAATATATGGAGTTGGAGTTGAGGTCAGCGGAGCCTCATGGGGCCCACGAGACAGGGGGGCACGCCCAGGGGGGAGGGCGCGCCCCCCACCCTCGTGGACAGGGTGTGGGCCCCCTGGTCTTGGTTCTTTCACCAGTATTTTTTATATTTTCCAAAAAGTGCCTCCGTGGATTTTCAGGACATTCCGAGAACTTTTCTTTTCTACACGTAAAACAACATCATGGCAATTCTGCTGAAAACAGCGTCAGTCCGGGTTAGTTTCATTCAAATCATGCAAGTTAGAGTCCAAAACAAGGGCAAAAGTGTTTGGAAAAGTAGATACGTTGGAGACGTATCAACTCCCCCAAGCTTAAACCTTTGTTTGTCCTCAAGCAATTCAGTTGATAAATTGAAAGTGATAAAGAAAAACTTTTACAAACTCTGCTTGCTCTTGTTGTTGTATACATGCAAAGCCATCATTCAGGTTTCAGCAAATATCATGAACTAACCATACTCACAATAATACTTAGGTCTCACAATTACTCATATCAATAGCATAATCAGCTAGCGAGCCATAATAATAAAACTCGGATGACAACACTTTCTCAAAACAATCATAACATGATATAACAAAATGGTATCTCGCTAGCCCTTTCTGAGACCGCAAAATATAAATGGAGAGCATCTTTAAAGATCAAGGACTGACTAAACATTGTAATTCATGGTAAAAGAGATCCAGTCAAGTCATACCCAATATAAACCAACAATAATGAAAGCAAATGACAGTGTGCTCTCTAGCGCGTGCTTTTTAATAAGAAGGGTGATGACTCAACATAAAAGTAAATAGATAGGCCCTTCGCAGAGGGAAGCAGGGATTTGTAGAGGTGCCAGAGCTCGATTTTAAAATAGAGATTGAATAACATTTTGAGCGGCATACTTTCGCTGTCAACGCAACAACTATGAGATGGTTGTATCTTCCATATTACATGCATTATAGGCAGTTCCCAAACAGAATGGTTAAGGTTTATACTCCCCCAACCACCAACAAGCATCAATCCATGGCTTGCTAGAAACAACGAGTGACTCCAACTAACAACAGCCCTGGGGGAGTTTTGTATAATTATTTTGATTTGCTTTGATCTTTTTGGATCATGGGACTGGGCATCCCGGTTACCGGCCCTTTCTCGTGAATGAGGAGCGGGGTCCACTCCTCTTAAGAATAACCCACCTAGCATGGAAGATATAGGCAGCCCTAGTTGAAACATGAGCTGCTCGAGTATACAAAACAGAATTTCATTTGAAGGTTTGGAGTTTGGCACATACAAATTTACTTTAGAAAGGCAGGTAAATACCGCATATAGGTAGGTATGGTGGACTCATATGGAATAACTTTGGGGTTTAAGGAGTTTGGATGCACAAGCAGTATTCCCGCTTAGTAGAGGTGAAGGCTAGCAAAAGACTGGGAAGCGACCAACTGAGAGAGCGACAACAGTCATAAACATGCATTAAAATTAATTTACACCGAGTACAAGCATGAGTAGGACATAATCTACCATGAACATAAATATCATGAAGGCCATGTTGATTTGTTTCAACTACATGCGTGAACATGTGCCAAGTCGAGTCACTCAATTCATTCAAAGGAGGATACCATCCCATCATACCACATCATAATCATTCTAATAGCATGTTGGCACGCAAGGTAAACCATTATAACGCATAGCTAATCAAGCATGGCACAAGCAACTATAATCTCTAAATGTCATTGCAAATATGTTTACTTCATAATAAGCTGAATCAGAAACGATGAACTCATCATATTTACAAAAACAAGAGAGGTCGAGTTCATACCAGCTTTTCTCATCTCAATAAGTCCATCATATATCGTCATTATTGCCTTTCACTTGCACGACCGAACGATGTGTATAATAATAATAGTGCACGTGCATTGGACTAAGCTGGAATCTGCAAGCATTCAACTTCAAGAGAGAAGACAAGATAATATGGGCTCTAAGTTAAATAAACAATCATGCATATGAGAGCCACTAAGCATTTTCAATATGGTCTTCTCGACCCCCAAAGGAAAGAAAAGAAAAATAAAACTATTTACACGGGAAAGCTCCCAACAAGTAAGAAGAAGAACTAGAAATCTTTTTGGGTTTTCATTTTAATTTCTACTACAAGCATGGAAATTAAACTAACTAATTTTTTTTGTTTTTTCTTAAGGTTTATCAAACACACAAGAAGAAAGCGAAAAAGAAAATTAAGCTAACATGGATAATACAATAAAAGAGTATGAGCACCAACGACTAGTGTTTGAACATGAATGTAAAGTCGGTGAGAAATACGTACTCCCCCAAGCTTAGGCTTTTGGCCTAAGTTGGTCTAATACCAAGGACCGCTGCTACTCTCCCCGGTGTACTGGGAGGTGTAATCAGGATACCACTGGCTGGCCATCTCTGGATCCCACTGGAAAGATGATGCACGATAAGGGTCCAGTGCAGGTTCCGACTTAGGTTCAGGTTCTGGAGTGGATGCTTGGCCTCGATGAGCGTACACCGCCTCCGGTGTAACAAGAAAATTATCTGCAATCAAATCAAACAAGAAAGGCGCAGGCAAAATAATAGTCTCATTGTGTTTCTTATTAAATCTAAGGTTATACAAAAGCATCTTCTCTTTGTTGTCAACAATAAATGTGTGTGCTACCATGCTCTTGTAATCTAAAATGTAAAGAGGCAATTTTGTCTTCTCTTTCTCATGGTGCCTAATAGGTATCTGGAAATGTCTAGCAAGACGTGAAACACAGATACCTCCAAATATGGGGCCTTTTGTACGATTCAGGCCTAGCCGTTTAGCAATGACGGCACCCATACTAAAACTATTATCTCCAAGCAAGGCATGTTGAAGAATGATAATATCAGGAACACTAAAGTTTCCACTATTTCCACAACCAATCAAGCATCTACTAGCAAATATGGCAAAGTAGCGTAAAACAGGAAAGTGTATGCTAGAGATTTTCGCCTCGGAACCCTTCTTTGGCTCCTCTACAGCGATAGTGTTAACAAAGCCATCCACATCTTTACGATGGGGTTCCTCTAATTCTCCCTCATAGGGTATTCTACATACCGCGCAAAAATTACGTAAAGACATTTCTCTGAATTCATCATGTAAATGAAATGATACTGAAGGCGGTGACTTCTTAGGATAATAATAAAAAATTTGCACGAAAGTATTGGTGAGTAAGAGATACTGATCGATTCGGTCGTGCAGGAAACCGGTGAGGCCTGCATTCTCGATCAAAGAATAAAAATCTTCATGAATTCCAGCTTCTTTCAAGAAATCATCGCATGGCCATTCGCACGGCCGTACTTCCGCTAAGCGAGAAAGATTATACTTGGCTTTTTCCTTCTCTTTAGCTTGTTTTTCCTGAGAGCCTTGGCTAGAAGAGCCCCTCAAAAGTTTCCTTAACATTTTCAGAAAATCTCTGAAATTTTAGTAACATCAAAATAAAAGTGAATAAAACTAAACAAGATTAGTAGCAACTACTCCTACAAGTGCCTAGAGGTTATATCATGCATTAGAATTGCTTGGGACCTCATAAATTCAACATGCAAACTCAAGAACATGGTCACCTATGCAGCAAAAAAATGCAATGAATAAAACACTAGAACAAAAACTAATTGGACCAATGGAGGAGTCACATACCAAGCAATAATCTCCAAAAGCATTTTTGTGAATGGAGCTTTGAGCAAGGAGATCGAAAATCGCAGCAAAATGAGCTAGAACTCGTGCTTGAGCTGGATGGGGAATTTTGGGAAGAAGATGGAGTGTGTGGGTGCTGGCATAAGTGGAGGGGGGCCACCAGGGGCCCATGAGACAGGGGGCGCGCCCAAGGGGTGTGGGCACGCCCTTCACTCTCATGGCCTGGTGCTTGCCCCTCCTGCAGTGATTTCAGTGCCTAAAATCCTCAAATATTCCATAAAAAATAATACTAAATTTGCAGAGCATTTGGAGCACTTTTATTTTCGGGATATTTTTTAATGCACGGATAATTCAGAAAATAGACAGATAATACTAATTTTGCTTTATTTATTCTAAACAACAGAAAGTAAAAAGAGGGTACAGAAGGTTGTGCCTTCTAGTTTCATCCATCTCGTGATCATCAAAATGAATCCACTGACAAGGTTGATCAAGTCTTGTTAACAAACTCATTCCGAATAACACGGAACCGGAGAAATTTCGAATAACACTAAGTTACCTCAACGGGGATATGAAAATCCCCAACAATAAGAATATCATACTTTTTCTTGACAGTAGGGAGAGGAAATTCAAAACCTCCAATAATGATAGTTGGAACTTTTCCAATAGAATTGATGCTATGAACTTGAGATTGTTTCCTCGGAAAGTGTACCGTATGCTCATTACCATTAACATGAAAAGTGACATTGCCTTTGTTGCAATCAATAATAGCCCCTGCAGTATTCAAAAAAGGTCTACCAAGGATAATCGACATACTATCGTCCTCGGGAATATCAAGAATAACAAAGCCCGTTAAGATAGTGACATTTGCAACCACAACAGGCACATCCTCACAAATACCGACAGGTATAGTAGTTGATTTATCGGCCATTTGCAAAGATATTTCAATAGGTGTCAACTTATTCAATTCAAGTCTATGATATAAAGAGAGAGGCATAACACTAACACCGGCTCCAAGATCACATAAAGCAGTTCTAACATAATTTCTTTTAATGGAGCATGGTATAGTTGGTACCCCTGGATCTCCAAGTTTCTTTGGTATTCCACCTTTAAAAGTGTAATTAGCAAGCATGGTGGAAATTTCAGCTTCCGGTATCTTTCTTTTCTTTGTCATGATATCCTTCATATACTTAGCATAAGGATTTACTTTGAGCATATCAGTTAAGCGCATACGTAAGAAGATAGGTCTAATCATTTCAGCAAAGCACTCAAAATCCTCATCATCCTTTGTCTTGGATGGTTTAGGAGGAAAGGGCATGGGTTTCTGAACCCATGGTTCTCTTTCTCTACCGTGCTTCCTAGCAACAAAATCTCTCTTATCATAACGTTGATTCTTTGATTGTGGGTTATCAAGATCAACAGTAGGTTCAATCTCTACTTCATTGTTTTTGCTAGGTTGAGCATCAACATGAACATTATCATTAACATTATCACCAGGTTCATGTTCATCACCTGATTGTGTTTCAGCATCAGAAATAGAAATATCATTGGGATGCTCAGGTGTGTCTACAACAGGTTCACTAGAAGCATGCAAAGTTCTATCGTTTTTCTTTTTCTTCTTTTTGGAAGAACTAGGTGCCTCTAAATTATTTCTCCGAGAATCTTGCACGATTCTCTTAGGGTGGCCTTCAGGATACAAAGGTTCCTGAGTCATTCTACCAGTTCTAGTAGCCACTCTAACAGCAAAGTCATTTTTATTATTTAATTCATCAATCAAATCATTTTGAGCTTTAAGTATTTGCTCAGCTTGAGTAGCAACCATAGAAGCATATTTGCTAATGAGTTTGAGTTCACCTTTAACTCTAGCCATACTATCGCTCACGTGTCCTATCTCGAAAGCATTATTCTTTAACTCTCTACCAACATAAGCATTAAAACTTTCTTGTCTAGCCATAAAGTCATCAAATTCATCTAAGCATGGACTGTGAAGTTTTGTAGAGGGAACTTCAACTTTATCATATCTATAGAGAGAATTTACCTTTACTACCCGTGTCGGGTTATCAAGACAATGTGGTTCTTCAACACGCGGTATATTAAGACCATGTATTTCTTCAATAGGTGGTAAATTCTTAACATCTTCAGCTTTAATACCTTTTTCTTTCATTGATTTCTTTGCCTCTTGCATATCTTCAGGACTGAGAAATAAAACACCTCTCTTCTTCGGAGTGGGTTTAGGAATAGGCTCAGGAGTTGGCTCAATTGGTTCAGGAATTGCCTCAGGAATTGGCTCGGGAAGAGTCCAATTATTTTCATGAGTCAACATATTATTCAATAGTAATTCAGCTTCGTCGACTGTTCTTTCCCTGAAAACACAACCATCACAACTATCCAAGTAGTCCTTGGAAGCATCGGTTAGTCCATTATAAAAGATATCAAGTATTCCATTTTTCTTAAGATGATGATCAGGCAAAGCATTACGTAATCGGACAAGCCTCCCCCAAGCTTGTGGGAGACTCTCTTCTTTGATTTGCACAAAATTATATATTTCCCGCAATGCAGCTTGTTTCTTATGAGCAGAGAAATATTTAGCAGAGAAGTAATAAATCATATCCTGGGGACTACGCACACAACCAGGAGCAAGAGAATTATACCAAGTCTTAGCATCACCCTTTAACGAGAATGGAAATATCTTAAGGATATAATAATAGCGAGATTTATCATCATGAGTAAATAGGGTGGCTATATCATTCAATTTGGTAAGATGTGCCACAACAGTTTCTGATTCAAGGCCATAAAAAGGATCAGATTCAACTAAAGTAATAATTTCAGGATCAACAGAGAATTCATAATCTTTATCAGTAACACATATAGGTGAAGTAGAAAAGGCAGGGTCAGATTTCATTCTAGCATTAAGAGACTGCTGCTTCCATTTAGCTAATAATTTCTTAAGATCATATCTATCATTGCAAGCAAAGATAGCTCTAGCAGCTTCTTCATTCATAACATAACCCTCAGGAACAACAGGCAATTCATAGTCATTGGGAGAATTTTCATCATCACTATCATCAATAATAGCATCTTCAATAATTTCATTCCCTCTAACCCTAGCAAGTTATTCATCAAGAAATTCACCTAATGGCAAACTAGTATCACGCACAGAAGTAGTTTCATCATAAGTATCATGCATAGCAGAAGTGGCATCATCAATAACATGCGACATATCAGAATTCATAGCAGTAGCAGGTTTAGGTGTCGCAAGCTTACTCAAAACAGAAGGAGAATCTAGTGCAGAGCTAGATGGCAGTTCCTTACCTCCCCTCATAGTTGAGGGAAAAATTGCAGTTCTGTCGTCTTTCAAGTTCTTCATAGTGATCAACAGATATAAATCCCAAGTGACTCAGAGAATAGAGCTATGCTCCCCGGCAACGGCGCCAGAAATTAGTCTTGATAACCCACAAGGGTAGGGGATCGCAACAGCTTTCGAGGGTAAAGTATTCAACCCAAATTTATTGATTCGACACAAGGGGAGCCAAAGAATATTCTTGAGTATTAGCAGTTGAGTTGTCAATTCAACCACACCTGGATAACTTAGTATCTGCATCAAAGTATTTAGTAGAAAAGTAATATGATAATAAAGGTAACAGTAGCAAAAGTAATATTTTTGGGTTTTGTAGTGATTGTAACAATAGCAACGGAAAAGTAAATAAGCGAAAAACAATATGTGAAAAGCTCGTAGGCAATGGATCAGTGATGGATAATTATGCCGGATGCGATTCCTCATGTAATAGCTATAACATAGGGTGACACAGAACTAGCTCCAGTTCATCAATGTAATGTAGGCATGTATTCCGTAAATAGTCATACGTGCTTATGGAAAAGAACTTGCATGACATCTTTTGTCCTACCCTCCCGTGGCAGTGGGGTCCTAACGGAAACTAAGGGATATTAAGGCCTCCTTTTAATAGAGAACCGGAACAAAGCATTAGCACATAGTGAATACATGAACTCCTCAAACTACGGTCATCACCGAGAAGTATCCCGACTATTGTCACTTCGGGGTTGTCGGATCATAACACATAATAGGTGACTATAGACTTGCAAGATAGGATCAAGAACACACATATATTCATGAAAACATAATAGGTTCAGATCTGAAATCA
>LR880967.1:1016685777-1016698393 GCA_904067115.1 Aegilops sharonensis | reverse complement strand
CACTTCTGATTATTGGTTTATTTTCTTGTGGTGGTTTCTTGATTTCTTGGAAAAACTCCGTTTCTCAAGTGAGTTCAGAATCGAACCTCCTCTGTTCGTCCTTGCGTGATTGCTCTCTTTCTCGTTCGACCAGCTTCTTGGCTTCCTAGAAGAACTTTGTTTCTCCCATGAGTTCAGATTCGAACCCTCCTCTGTTCTTGTTCCATTAATTTTCAGCCAGCTTCTTGATTTCCAGGAAGAAATTTGTTTCTTGGTTCGTGTCCGTTCCATCGAGGTCAGAAAGAAACTTTCTTGGATCAAATTCTGTTTGCCTTGTCTGATTGTTTTGTTTGACCCGCAAGTTCATATGATGGACAGAGGTTGCAGATAAAGCCCGAACGACATCAAGCGAGTTAAGTTGGGTGGTGGCCCATTTTTGCCGTTACACCGGAGGCAGGCTGCACACCTTGGCAAAGCTGCCGGGCACGACTGCATTGGTTGTGGGGACACGCTACGGTCCAAGAAGTGCAACATCTGCAGCTTCGACTGCAAGGTATGATGTTCTTCAGTTGGATTCTAGTCCTTTTGGTGCTTCACCGTCCATGTTAGGGGGGAAATCAAACCGCTGTTTTTTTCAGCTAGTCACCGAGGTACCGCCGCATCATAGCCGGTCCAAAGAATTTTTAGGCCCAGGGCGTTTGAAAAACAATCTTTTTCGTACTAAACTTTTATATTTATTTGAAACTAAGTGTATCATATTATAACAGTAACGAATATAAGTTTATATTACTTTGAGCCATATAATAATGTTTTCAAATAATAAATATATTATTCATTGGTATACAGTTGTAATGTATATTATTGAAAATTTTGAGTCTACAAATTAAAATTTACGATGTATCTGATTGTTTCCTTATTGTTAAAATAATCTTTCAAATTTATTTTCCAATACTGCATAAATGATATAGTGCATACACATTTGCATGTGTACATATAACTTTTAATATTATTGAATATCAAGGTAGCGATTTCTAAATCATACACACACTAAAAAGTATTTTACTAGTGGTTTCTAGAGTATACTGGGCACTCGTATTCATAGAAACTTCTAGGGCATAAAAATGTGACTTGCAAGTTGGGTTTACTAATAGAATCATCAAAGAACAAAAAATGTTGTCCAATGTACTTTTGCGTGTCGACTAGCTCACATGCTTGTCCAGATTTATTTCATTTGATTTGGTGCAAATAAGATGTCCTACCTGTTTCTCAAATTAAAAAATATGCATTGGTTTAAACATTGAAATTTGTTATCATAATTTTTGTTATAATACTAAGACATGCATCGTAAAGAGAGACTAGTGTCTTTGAGGGCTTATAGCTCCTGTGCGACACATTTTATGTGAACTGGAAGGAGTGAGATGCAGTTGCCACAAATAGCTCGTGTGCGCCGTCTTACAAGGCAATAATAGCGCCAATACGAGCAGGTGGTTGAAACACGGGCCCGTTCGTCAACAGGACTGCGATTAAGGTAAAAACAGGGGGTCAAAACTAATCAATCCGTCTGGTGGTGGGTCCCACTTGGCAGTGCATCGATTCCCCGCCTGAATGAACATGTGCTTCTCCCTTGCTTCTGGTTGCTGCTCCCTTCTTCATTCTCGTCGGCCGCGGCGGCGGAGCTTTAGGTTTTTCGGCAGAGCTTTCGTTCACGGAGGCGGCTGCGCATGTGGTGAGTGTATTCGGCACCATTCCCCTCCATCTTGAGTTAGATCTGACCAAGTGAGCCTCTATTTGCCCCCGTTTTACATGGGATCCAGATTGTGGAGGTGGATGGGACTGGGGAGCTATGGCGGGGCGGCGTTGGGCTGAACGAAATGGAGCCACGAGAGACAACGTCCACCAGGTAATCACCCTGTCCAACCTCTTGAACACTGCGATGTGTGCCTCGTCGTCTTCCACTGCCTCACAGTGCTTGCCATTGATAAACAGGGGCAATGTTGCTCGAACCTTCAAATTCAGTATTGAATTCTTACCATCTAAAGCAAAGCTAGTTAATGGTAGCGTGCGAGACATAGAGAGATTGATCCATAGGAAATACAGAGCATGGAAGAGAGGGCCGTGAGGAATGTTGTGGAGAAAATTGGGGAGAGCATTTTTTGGGGTCCAGAGCAAGAGGTAGCATTGTTACGGTTTGATAATTGGAAGGGTGAGTATGTGAGGATTGAGAATGGTGAAGAGATGGTTGATGAAATCGATCGGCAAGACGGCTGGGTAAGCAAACAGACTACCTTTCATGCAGAGCTCGTTGATCTGAAATCAAATTCTAAGGTTGGATATTTGCCCTCAAAGTTGGCTTCAAGATGGTAGATGATGATTGGGATTCACAGAGACAGATAACGCCCATGTGTACGGATGAAGTGACAGTAATAGAGGGGGCTGATCAAGATGCAGAAGAGGGTTGTGATGGTGCTGCAAGGGTTTTTTGTGTTGATTGGAATTCAGTATAATTAGAACACACTACTGATTTGGTCATTGCACCAATGGCTGGCACTAAGATGGTCAATTATTTTGGCATTCCAGTAGATCTAGTAGATGATCAAGATGAGGAAGAGAGGGCTGAATCGAGTTTTCCTAATAATGCTAACGTAGATGCTTGTGAAGATGCGGATGGGCAGCTGATGAATGATGCTGCAGATGATGTAGATGATGCACATGATGATGAGCTTGTAAGTGTGTATGACAAAGAAAAGCATGTTATTAAAGTAGGCAAGTTGTTCCCGAGCATGAAGGAGTTTAGGATGTGTTTCAAGAATTATGGAGTAAAACATGAGTTTGATGCCAAAGACTATGTGGAGTGATAGAAAGAAATTTTATGCAAGGTGCTGAATTTTTTATGGAAGCGTCGGGCCTTGAAAGCGGTACATATCTGCTAGAATTCAACCTGATGAAACACTGGTACAACGAGATGTTATATAAACGGTTTTTAACCCCTTTCCATCGCCAAGTGAGTGTGGGCGATAGAGGGGCCTTCCCACGCGACCCAGAAACCATCGGGGATAGGGAGCCATGATGCATACATTTTGCATAACTAAGCGTATGCGATGCAGGCATCTATCCCAAACACGATTCTTCACACAACTATTTGTGATATATCGAATATCCCAAACGCTCCATCTTTGCTACTCGTGTGTGTTGGCATTACCATTGCACACGTTATTATGTGGTGCAACGTTTACGATGCACACTCCATCTCAAACAGTTCGTGATTGCCAAGCGTGTGCGATCAGGAGACTATCACACACATTCACTTCCCCTGAACCGTATGCGAACTGTAATTAAGAACATTACCTAATCATCGTACAAGTGTCAGATAGGATTACTAAACGTCGGACCGTCGTACCAGTGTCGTATAGGATAACTATCGCACAAGCTATTGAGTTGTGCCACGTTTACGATGCCTACGACATCCGAAATAGTTCATGATTGTAAACCGTGTATGACAAGGCGACTATCACAAACATTTAGTTTGCTTGCATCGTTTGCGATATTTTCTGATATCACACATGCTTTCCGACGGCAACTGTGTGCATGGTCGCACACATTTTCTCTCTGCAAACCGTGTCGGAAGTACATGTATATCACACACGTTATTTAACGACATTGGGCCATCAAGGGTATTTCGGCCCTAATTAAATCGTTGTTATTCAAAATTGTACCGAATTTGAAATTGTTAGTTGGCTATAACTTTATTCATATCCATCAGGTTAAACAACCAATGCATTATTTGATTCAGAGATACACATGTTCAAGAATTACATACGCACCAAATAAAGACTGATGAATCAGGATTGTATACTTTTATTGTTAAACATGATAAAGAAAGATGCAAAAGACATTTTGGTTGCTGAACAAGGTGAAGCGGAATGCCCGTATTGTGCTCTCCTCCATGCAGAAGGCACGCACGACTTAGTCCAACCCCATGTGATGGCCGACCGCGCATCCTTACTGTCTTCATGACCCATGTGGGCATCTAGATAGTCACTGTGTTATGGTAGAAATACTTTAAACTTTGCATGCCCACCAATTATGTAATGTGAGAGGTAATCTTGAGTAATCCGCTTCAAGAACCAATGCAAAGGAAAAAAAGATTCAGACATTGTCATCTAAGACAACTCATTATGGGCAGTAAAAAGAAGGCTATAGAGTTCTTACTTACCATGCTGCAGTTCACTGTTATGTTGCATAAATTGTAAACAAATAATTCGATTGACATCTTTTGACCCATTTTAATAACAATCTTTATCAGTTTCCTCTTTTGAAGCTGGTTCACGAATATTTCATTGCCACATACGCAGAAAGGGTCGAAGCACGGATCTTTACCAATGACGTGTACCTAAAAGCACCAAGTTAACATTAGAAGCTAAACAACAATTGCAATCTTATGTACTACGACACTCCCTCCATCCCATTATATAAGATCTTAAAGCATCCAATATATTCACAGCGTGGATGAATAAACATCTTATATTATGGCTGAGTGGAATCGGCAGGGGAGGTCGAGAAGAAGCCTGACCAGTGAGCTGCGGCACAGGGCGGCGCTAGAGCTGGCCAGAATCAGTCGGCGGCAGAAAGGGGATCGGGCAGTTTGGAACTTTCATGTGGCGGTTGCGTTGGTGCGCGGCTGCTGCATTTACATCTACACACGCAGGTGATGTATATTTGCATCTCCATGTGTTATATTTTACATCATGAGCAACGGGTGATATAACAATTTATACATCTACATCATGGTGATGTCAACACTAAAAAGTGGTTTTTTATATATATATATAGGGTTATACATAGACACATACACATACACATCATCTATTGGAGTGCTCTAAATTTTATAAATAGGCAATCAGTGCATGCTCATTTTCACATCACACAGTGAGTGAGACACACACGTGGTTCTTCCCTCAGCATCTAGGAGAAAGCAATCACCTCCCCTCTTGGATGGTGCTGATAGTCATGTCGTTGGTGCGTCACGATCCGGTAAAGTGTGTCGACCGTGTCCCCGACCTACCCGCTCGGTCCTCTTCATCGTCGCTGGTGACTCTGAGGTGGAAATGCGGCGGCCACCTCGGTTCCGGCAAGGGCACCCCGTCGTGGCCCAGCATCGCCGTCACGTCCGACATCGTCGGCCGATCCATGGCGTTGTCCTGCACGCAAAGCAGCGCCACCTTGACGCACCGCATCATGTCTGCCACCTGCTCGTTGCACTGGCCCAGCGACGGGTCTACCAGCTCCAACGCTCTCCCATCCCTCCACAGCTGCCATGCCTGTCGTCCAAAAATCGTACGGCACATTAACTAATGAGATTTTGCTTCATGTGTAGTTTAAATTGGAATCTCTAAAAAGTCTTGTATTTAGGAACAGAGGGTTCCTGTCAGTGCCTTAGGTTGCTGATGCGACATTTTTGACCTTATGGTGACGGATAAGCCGCTCATTTTTGTATTTTGTCTAGGAACAAGAAGTGCTAGGATTTGGGCCGGAAATGTCTAAGTTTATCGGAAGTGTGTGCCCCCATATATGTTCTTGTTAACTCATGAAACTAAAAAATTCAGCAGAAGCTTACGTAGCTGAGGAGGTTTACAAATTCTCCGTAGTGTTGGCCGTGGCCGCTGCTGTTCCTCTTGCCGCTCACTATCTCCAGCAGCAACACACCAAAGCTGAAGACGTCAGACTTGACCGAGAAGAGGCCCTCTGAAGCATACTCAGGTGCCATATAACCGCTACATAGAGCACAACACAGAACGTGGAGCGGCAGGCATGGTGAGCAATCTTCAAATCATTCAAAAAGATTCAAAAAAGGGGTAAAAATGCTTCTCTTAATTACTAGGTGCCGACGACCCTGTGGGTGTTGACTTCCATCACGTTTGAGCCGAAGATCCTGGCCATGCCGAAGTCGGAGATCTTGGGGTTGAGATCTTTGTCCAGCAATATGTTGCTGGCCTTCATGTCCCGGTGAATGATGCGCACCCGCGAGTGCTTGTGCAGGTATAGGAGCCCCTGCGCGATCCCTTCGATTATGTGTTGCCGTTTTTTCCAGTCCAACAAGGGCCCTCTCTCTTGATCTACATTGCACAAAGTGGTTAGCATGTCAGGAATTCCATTCAAGGGAAGAACTGAAGATGATCTTAAGAAAAGTTCTTGCACGCAGTTAGTAATTTACCGAGGATAAAGAAGTCTAGGCTTCCGTTGGGCATGTACTCGTACACCAGCATCTTCTCCTCCTCCTGCACGCAGCAACCCACGAGCTTGACCAGGTTCGTGTGCTGCAGCTTGGCAATGAGCTGGATCTCGTTCTTGAACTCAACAAGCCCCTGCCCAGACTGCGCCGCGAGCCTCTTCACTGCCACCTCGGTTCCATCACAAAACATTCCCTGAAAAGAAACACAATGGTACCAAAAAGATTAGCGTTCGATCGATTGATTGAACACATTACATGGTAAATGGCGCATCCACTTGCCTTGTACACCGGACCGAAGCCGCCTCGTCCGAGCTTGTTCTCTTCGGAGAAATTGTCCGTGGCAGCAGCGAGCTCAGGGAAGTCGTACAAGGTGAATTCTGAGCTGCTCTCTTCGATCTTCCATAGCTTCAGTGCATCCTCTGTCTTGGAGTTGTTCCTCTTATGTGCTTGTCCTAATTTCGTCTTTCCTGAATTGGATATTAATTGCAGGTGATGAGTTAAATGGTGTCGAGAAAAAGCACGAAATATTCTTGCAATGTGTTGTCTTCTCCTTACCAGCTCCTTTTCTTAGCCTTCTCATGAGTAGAAGGCAGCAAACCAATACAGAACTGAACACCGTAATGGACACGCATAGAATGATGATTAGGGTCTTTCTGTGCTTGCTTTCTGCGTGATACAGAACAAAATAATTCAACAAATTTCGTCGAATAGTTCAACAAATTGAAAAGGAGGTACACAAAATAATTCAACAAAATAAATCAACTAGAAAACCTAAAATAGTTCAACAAATTGAAAAGGAGGTACACAGTACACTCTCCCTTACCATTGCTTTCTGTTGGTGAAGATGAGCCACCCTGTAAGCCGATCCTGACGTCGGCCGTGCCGTCGTAGAACTGGTAGCTTTCATAGCGAATATTACACCGGACGCCGACGATGCGGCCGCCCTCACGGCCGTCGTACCACTGGCGCGTCTGCTCCTGGAGGCCCTGGAAGCAGTGCCAGCACTGCCCCGGGGAGAGGTCCGGGGTGCACTGCGCCAGGCCGTACACCGTCGGCAGCTGCGGGTTGACGTACATAACGGCGCTGGCAAACCGGCGCGCCGTGGAATTGTACGAGCCGTACATCGCCATCTCCCCGAATAGAGTGCCAACCAGGGACAGGAAGAAGCTCCGGGACGTCGCGTTCCCGCTGTCCCACGCAGCAAACGTCGACCCGTTCACGTCCATGGCGTTTATGACCGGGCTGTTATCTTCCGGCCGCCCCAAGAAGTCCTCGCCGGAGTAGCGGAGGGTGCAGAGGTCGTGGTAGAACGTCGCATCCCTCTCGCCGGCGCAGAGCGCCCGCAGCTGCTGGAACGCGTTGTCGAGGCAGCCGGAGCACGTGCCGGCGTCCGTGATGTCACCGCGGCAGAGCGCGAGGGCGCAGACTTTATCCGAGGAGGTGCCGATGGCCGCCGAGGCGTACAGGGATGGAGAGGTGAGGCGCGCGAGGTTAGCCCCGAAGGCGTCACTCGCCGTGTAGTTGCCGGTGGTGCCATTGCACGAGTACTCCGAGTAGGCGGCGGCGGCGGCGCGCGGCTCTAGGAAGAGGAGAAGGAGGAGGCAGGGCATGAGTCGCCAACCATGCCGGCCTCTTGATGAAAAAGGAGAATAATGGCACTTCCCCTTAACTTGTTCTTCTCGTTTTAAAATTTATAAATGCGTCGGCAAAGTCGAAGGCAGATGGTGGTTGGTTGCTGTCATTTGTGCTTTCCGATTTTTCTGCGACGGTTCGTTCAGTCAAAGGCTACAAGCAGGAATTTGATTACCTAGATACCCACTAAAGCATAAGCAGAGATACATGACAATTGACGAGCATTCGCGAACCAATATGTGGTTGACGATTTTAGAGGGACAGTGATGTCTTGATTCCATTAGGGTTTAAGTCCTGGGGCTCGCATTATTTCTTAATTTATTTCAGTATTTCCGGTGACGCGCCTTTAGTGGGAGGTAATGCTCCCGTCGACAACGAGGCGCCTAGGATGACTTCGTAAATCTTAAGATAATATGTCGGTTCAATCTTTTGAAGGTGCTCCTAAGGATAGAGTGTGCGTGTATGCGTTCATAAAGATGAGTGTAAGCAAGTATGTATGAGCGCTTGTACTTGCGTCTGTACTATGTTCAAAAAAATTGACAAGCATTCATTTTATCCTGCACGTGTAAACGTGGACGACCCCGCTGCGACCTGGAACAACCATGCTGAGTTGAAAGCCAATTTTTTAAATAGTTTTTGCATGATAATATGTGGCTCATTTATGTATATCATAAGGATCATACTATAAGCTGTACACATCGACCTGACAAAACTGAAAAGATAGCAAAACACTAGTGTTTACACAAAGGAACACTAGCCAAGAAGTAAAATTACAATCAAGACCAAAGAATCATATGTGCTTAACAATAACAAACGTCACCTTCCACTGGCACCATCATAGCAGCCACCAAAGAAACAAATGATGGAACACCTTTATACCCGAGCTCGACACGGTCCAATCGCCGATATGCATCTTTGCGGACCTCCAGGGTTGCTCACCACAGGTGAAACCATTGCTGTTGAACGAATCAGACCGGGGCAACACCCCAGACACGGCATCGAACTCCTGATTTTGGTACCCCGCATGACTAAGACCTCGAAGGAGGAAACCATGCCTGTCATCCACGAACTACGAACCTAGCACAAGATCCACCATCTTCCAGATGCAGTCAATGTAGACCACAATCTACATCCGCTCCTGGACTACCTCCCAAGCTCCGTGTCAGCATTGGAGCGAACGCCATCGCAATGGCGAAGTTCGAGGACATGGGTCCACCACGAGGATGCCGCCCCCGCTACGACATCTTTGCTTGAATAGATGGATTTCCACGAGGATCGCCTGGTCGGAGAAGAATCTGAAGAATCTTTATTCATTGTCGTCATCGCTGCTACCGAAGCCAACACGATGAACAACCTAAAGACCTTAACTTCGAGAGCCTAAATAATGATCCACACGCGTGTATCTGGCGACCCCCCTCAACACCGACGACTAAGGTCGTCAGCGGAGGAGAGCCAATGGGGGACGGCGCTGGAAGGCTGGACTCTCCTGGCGGCGCTAGGGTTCCAGTCTGCATGTGTCAAGAGGAAAAAGAATGATTTGATTACCTCTTCCTGGTCCTGTGGATAAAAATTTAAATTTTGATGTTGAACGAAAAACAATTTTTTTTGTATTTCAGTCTCCGTCTCAGCGTGTCAAACAATCATGTGGGTGGTTGATGTTTAGCAAATACTTCATCTGTAAACCAATATAAAAGCGTTTAGCTCACTAAAATAAAGATCAATATGCTTTTTTATTTCTTTACGGAGGGACTACAGTCCAGAGGTTACTGTCCGAAGACGGCTTGGATGGATGCATCACACTAATTATACGGAAAGCCTAAAAACGTGACATCAGATTTTTAGAATTTTGCGGGCGAACGCTTCATCTGCCGCTCATTTTGAGGTACGAATCTTGTAGCATGATGACCAGACACGTAAGCGCTTGAAACCGTCGGATAAGAAAACAGTCGCCGGAAACGCTCCCTTTCCCAGCCGTCATTTTTGCAGCAAATTTTATCAAGGTTGCCATGGGCCCCTTCAAATTTAGCCATGCCGTCAAGTTTGCATGTCTCCAATTTTTGTCAACGTGTCCATAGAATATTCAGTGCACGCCGGCCATGGTTGACGGTCTGCTCGGTTGGTTGGTCTACACTGCGGTGCACGTCCAAGATCCATCCACATGCCGACCTGGACTCGACCTGTGCGCACTGTATGGTCGAGCTACTGTGCGCACGACCACTCAAACCGGCCGGTCAGCCTACGTCGGGAACGCACTCGATCATCCTCGGCGGGGCACGTCCATCCACATGCCGACCTCGATCGTTGAGGAGGTGTGTGGAAGTATGGTCGAGTCACAGTCATGGTGCACTCTGTGTGCGCACTGCATGCGGTCTACAGAATTTGCGTCTATTTGTTCTGACGCACCACTCTTATCAACGACGACGAACCCGGCCTAGACAGCTCGGCGATGGCGCACCATCCGCCGCCGTGGACGGTGACATGGACCTCGGCGCGTTGTTTTTTCCTCGTCAACGTCAACGACGACGGCTTGTTTTTTCCTCGCCAACGTCAACGACGACGACGCATAGCTACCACTATCTTGATGAACTCTTCTCCCCCATTGAAATTCCTGCCTCCTCCCGAAAAGTTCCATGGCGAGTGGTTGGTATGTCGCCTCGGTTGGCTGGGCTGGTTGCTGTCGCACGCCCATCGTCGTCTTTTTCCTGCTGCCCAAGATCCTCTCTTACCTCGGCTTCGAAGCCTTCGCTCAAGTTAGATCATTATAGGGGCTGTTTGGTTCTAGGCCTAGGAGTGCTACACTTTGGCATACAATGTTGCCAAACTTGTCTAAGGTTAGTTCTTTAAAATGAGAGACACAAGTTGGCAAGCCTAAGAAAATCTTGCCACACCTATTGTGTGTATGTGATATGGACCATAGTGTGGCTAGATATGGCTTATACCAAACATACACCTAAGTTGGTCAAACTTATCTAACCTTAGGTATGGCAAGCTTTGGCAAACTTAGTCTCAAACCAAACAGCCTCATAAACGTTCAACCTAACAATGATAAGCTACCTTGAAGGATGGTGCCCTCGCGCCTCGACGCCATCCTCTATGATGGCAAGTTCCACTCCATCACCTACACCAGCACTGTGGTGCGTGGGAACAGGACGCTGATGCAGACGGCATGTTCAGGAGCACAGTGGTCGCGCCGAGGCTGCTACTGCTGCCCGCCGATGCGGATCACCGCAAGTACCTCGTGGCGGTGTCGGATGGCCAGCTGATTTTATGGAAATAAGAATATTCGAAGATATAATATGAGAGCTAAAACTAAAAATACATATGATTTATTGTGTTTGATTATTGTATTTTTCAAGATACTTATTAAATACATCATGCATGCTTACATGTTGAGATGAACTTTTTTCTATGACTCATTGAATGATGAGGTGGGCCTTTTCTAATAGATGTTGCTTGATGAGGTGTCATGCTTGCATGTTAAGAGAAATACTTATGGCATATTTAGATGTGCTTTAGCAAAACTATAAGAGAAATAGGTTAATGTGGGCTAGTTATTTAGATATAGAAGATCTAATCCTACAAAATTCCTATGAAATTCTTTGTATGAAAGAGGCCCTCAAAGTGTGCACCTATGTATATGACGGTTCTAACAATAAACACGAGTTAGAGGGCGCTGGACGGAGAATACTTCCTAAACTGAAGGTTCTCCTTTGACCGCCAAAACCCACGGAGGCATGTTAAACATGGACCTTGAAGCATCACATTGGAAATTTTTCACTTCACAGAGATTTGTGGCTTGTGGGAGTTTAAAACAAAAGGATACGAGATTTTGCCAACTCTTCGGTTGAGTTTTTTTCTTATCAAAGAAGGGTTTCCCCCCTTCCGATTTTCATTACTGAAAACCCAAAGCAGAACTACAATATTCATCCTAATACTAACATTCTAGAGCACCGCCGCGTAAGACCGCAATCCAACATCACCAAAAGCCATCAAGGCCTACAAGCCTGCCTACCCCATCATCCTGGGTATTACATAAGTTCATGAAGGCACCAAGAAACTAACAGCAAGGAACTACTAAAACATCATAACAACATAAAGGCCACATCATCAGCAGGAACTAGAGTCTTCTTTTTTTAGCCTTCCAGTCCTGCCACGTTGATTCTCCACCCCTGCTTTGCTGTGTACACTTCACTTGCTACTCGCTCTAGCAGTCTTGCTCCCAGCTCCAGCACCCTTTTTAGCGGCTCCTTTGTTTGCAAGATAGACCAATCAACCAACTAATGACCCATTAGTTTGATTATATAGAAAGGATCATTTATCCTCTTGTTTTCAAAGATAATCCCATTTCTACTCTTCCAAATAGCCCACAACAAAGCAGATACCCCCACCATTACCAGATATTTATCATCCCTACCAAACTTGTTTAGCCAATTCCCAAAGCAATCCCTGACATTTAGGGGAGTGGTTTTAAGCCCACACACACATCTGATCAGCCCCCACATCAAGGATGCTACTGAGCATTCGAAAAACAGATGATCAACTGATTCATCTTTGCCACAAAACACACATCACTGCCGTCCTTTCCATCTTTTTTTCAGCAAATTATCTCTGGTCAAGATACTTTTCCTATTAACTAGCCACATAAAAACTTTAATTTTTCCAGGCACTTTGGTCTTCCACAGAAATTTCTGTGGAAATGTCAGACCAAGAGTGATAATTTTCCTGTACAAGGATCCCACCGAAAATTCACGATTTGCAGTGAGGGTCCAGGTGATT
>LR880967.1:1016636320-1016646639 GCA_904067115.1 Aegilops sharonensis | reverse complement strand
GTGCCCCCTTCCACCATATTCCACTTCGGTCATATCGTCGTAGAGCTTAGGCGAAGCCCTGCGCCGGAGAAGTCATATCGTCGCGGAGCTTAGGCGAAGCCCTGCGTCGGTGGAGCATCAACATCGTCACCACGCCGTCGTGCTGACGGAACTCATCCCCGACACTTTGCTGGATCGGAGTCCGGGGATCGTCATCGAGCTGAACGTGTGCAGAACTCGGAGGTGCCGTACGTTCGGTGCTTGGATCGGTCGGATCGTGAAGACGTACGACTACATCAACCGCGTTGTTATAACGCTTCCGCTTTCGGTCTACGAGGGTACGTGGACGGACACTCTCCCCTCTCGTTGCTATGCCATCACCATGGACTTGCGTGTTCGTAGGAAATTTTTTGAAATTACTACGTTCCCCAACAGTTGTTCCACCAGTTCTTGCATAGTTTGCTGAGAATTTTCCAGTTCCTTAATTCTTTTTTCAGTTTTAGCCCATAATGCACTGTGTCTGGTCTTATCTTCTTCCAACATTTTGATCTTATTAAACATAATGTCACTTTCTTTTTGTCGTTTCCTTCTTTTTGTGTTCATTTCATTCTGCCATTGCCTCATGTTCTCTTCTACTTGTGTTCTCACCTTCTCAAATTTCCCACCTATTTCCTCACTTTGCTTAAGGGACAAACATCCCAGTGCAATGCCTCTGTGATCTTTATCTTCCATCTTTGTTCTTTTCCTTTTGTCCTCCTCTTCATCTGCAGCATCCAAGTCACTGATATCATCATTTTTCCTTTGCTCTTCCTTATACCATCCAATCTCAACCACTTTCTCCACTTCTGTTCCAATTCTGAACATGAGCAAATCAGGGGAAGTGATTTCCACCTGAGGGGGAATTTTTCCCACATATTTGATCTCACATTTAGCTCTGACTTTTTCCTCATTTATGGTGTCCATGTCAATTTTCAGGACAACCCAACTGCAGCAGCTGCTTCACATATGCCCAAGAAGTGTCTGAAGCAGTCAGGCACTTTGTTCAGTTTATCCAAGCTGTGTGAATTTTTCCAATGGCTTGATGATCAAGAGACCATGGTTGTACTTTGATCACTACTCCAGTTCCCAGAAAATTAAAATCATTAAATTCTGCAAGCTCCACCAATTTTGAGTTGTTGGGAAACCTCATCATAAAGCCATTCTTCCCAAATTCTTTAACTCTCCATTGTCATCCCCAGTCAAACATCTCTCCCAAGGCCTTGGTCAGTTCTGTCTCATTGATCTGTCCATCTTTGACAATTACCACACCTAGAGGGTTAGTGTGTTCTGCCACCATCATGTCCTTGTAACCCTGTACCAGCAGAATCCCCACGCCCTTAGCTGCATATCCCACATATTTTGGCACTGGCTTCATTTGTTTCAACAAGTTGCACTCTCCTGTGGTGTGATTATCTCTCCCACAAATCAAACAATGTCCCATTCTGCAATCTCTGGTAGCATGTCTTGGATCTTTACATTTTCCACATGCCCGTTTGTTGAATCTATCCATTCCTCTTTTATTTTCCTCTAGGTTTTGCGGCCAATTACCACTTCCACCCTGCTGATTGCTACGTCTCGAGCTTGGGTTGGTTTTCCCCGAAGAGGAGAGGATGATGCAGCACAGTAGCCTAAGTATTTCCCTCGGTTTTTGAGAACCAAGGTATCAATCCAGTAGGAGGCCATGCGCAAGTCCCTCGTACCTGCACAAAACGATAGCTACTCGCAACCAACGCGATTAGGGGTTGTCAATCCCTTCACGGTCACTTACGATAGTGAGATCTGATAGAGATAATATTTTTGGTATTTTTGGTATTAAAGATGCAAAGTAAAAAGTAAAAGCAAAGCAAGTAAATAAAGTGATGGAGATTGATATGATGAGAATAGACCCGGGGGCCATAGGTTTCACTAGTGGCTTCTCTCAAGAGCATAAGTATTCTATGGTGGGTGAACAAATTACTGTTGAGCAATTGACAAAATTGAGCATAGTTATGATGTTATCCAGGCAATGATCATGTATATAGGCATCACGTCCGTGACAAGTAGACCGAAACGATTCTGCATCTACTACTATTACTCCACTCATCGACCGCTATCCAGCATGCATCTAGAGTATTTAGTTAAAAACAGAGTAACGCCTTAAGCAAGATGACATGATGTAGAGGAATAAATTCATGCAATATGATAAATACCCCATCTTGTTATCCTCGATGGCAACAATACAATATGTGCCTTGCAACCCTTTCTATCACTGGGTAAGGTCACCGCAAGATGGAACCCAAAGCTAAGCACTTCTCCCATTGCAAGAACTACCAATCTAGTTGGCCAAACCAAACGGATAATTCGAAGGGACTTGCAAAGATTACTTAATCATACATAAAAGAATTCAGAGAAGAATCAAATATTTTCCATAGATAAGCTGGATCATAAACCCACAATTCATCGGTCTCAGCAAACACACCGCAAAAAGAAGATTAGATCGAATAGATCTCCACGAGAGAGGGGGAGAACATTGTATTGAAATCCAAAAAGAGAGAAGAAGCCATCTAGCTACTAACTATGGACCCGAAGGTCTGAAGTAAACTACTCACACTTCATCGGAGGGGCTATGGTGATGATGTAGAAGCCCTCCGTGGTAGATGCCCCCTTCGGCGGATCTCATGGATACAGGAAGTTACGGCGGTGGAATTAGGTTTTTGGCTCCCTTTCTGATCTGTTGGGGGTACGTAGGTATATATAGGAGGAAGGAGTATGTTGGTGGAGCGTCAGGGGGCCCACGAGGCAGGGGGGCGCGCCCCCCACCCTCGTGACCGCCTCTGGCACTCCTTGGAGTAGGGTCCAAGTCTCCTGGATCACGTTCGGTGAGAAGATCACGTTTCCGAAGGTTTCATTCCGTTTGGACTCCGTTTGGTATTCCGTTTCTTCGAAACACTGAAATAGGCAAAAACAACAATTTTGGGCTGGGCCTCCGGTTAATAGGTTAGTCCCAAAAATAATATAAAAGTGGAAAATATAGCCCAATATAGTCCAAAACAATAGATAAAGTAGCATGGAGCAATCAAAAATTATAGATACGTTGGAGACGTATCACTTATTCATCTCCATGTTAATGGTGTGTTCATTCCCTTTATCTGCTTTCTGTGTAATATCTCCACTTCTCTCCTCTTTTCCCAGTGTGTCTACTCCATTCTGCATGCCTGTGAGATTTCCCATCATCCCTTCTAGCTGACCTTTTTCATTGCTTTTCATTCCTTGCACCAGTTGAGAGAGCAAAGATGCCAGCAACTGCTGGTGCTGATTTTGGTCCTTACAAGCCATCTGTTCTTTCTCTCCCTCCTTTTCCTCTCCAGATTTCCATGCCTCCACTCCTTTTTTGTTCTTGCTATCTCCCGTTGTCTCTTTCCTTCCTTCTTTAGCTTGCAAAATCATCTTATCACCATTTCCATCACCAACAAACTTCTCCTCCTCTTCGATCCCTTCGCCTAGCCCTGTTCCCACACCAAATCTTCCTCCACCTCTGCCATAACCCCCAGTTCTATCAAAAGAATTAGGCCTACCTCTGTTCCATCCATTTTCTCTCCCTGAGTTGTTGAATCTTCTCGCAGTATCTCCCACGTCTCCTCCTCTATTCAGTCTAGCAGCTCCATATCCTCTCCCAAAAATTCCAGCCATCTCTCGCTCTGGCGGCGGTGTGGGGGAGGGAGGAGGAAACCTAAGGAACGGGACTGCATCTCCCCCACTCCCAACCCCTGCTTTATACCCACCTGCCCCTTTTTCTCTTTCTTGGATGGGCTCTTACTTGGCCCACTAGCCTTCCACCAGGATAGGCCCATGTCCACATCCGTGTCTATATTTTTTCCCACAGAGCCTCCAAAAATAATCAGAGGTCTCTGTTGGTCATCATTTTTTGTTTTTTCATTTTCCCCTTTTTTTTGTAGCCGAATGTGGCCCAATATGGGTTTTCTTAATTTCTAATTCCCCAAAATCAATCCCCCTTCTCCATACCAAGGCAGAATTGATGGAACATTTCCATTTTCAATGTGTTTTTTCACAATATTAGCATCCATCCCTTTAGGGTTAAATTTTTTGCCCAGTTTAACATCCCCCTGATCTTCCTAATCTCTCCCCTCCCCTTGCTCACTACTTTTGCATATACTTTTGTTGTCTTCATCAACAGCTCGGGATTGAAGCCCTTTTTTGTTTCTAATTTTGGCTTTAAATCCTCTCAATCCTTTTTTGCTAATTTTCCTAGCATCATCTACATCAATCAACGAAGTAGATGCTAAGTACTTGGTGTGATTTTCCATACCTGAAGAGAAGATCGGGGCCTCCCCTTCCCCCTCCTCCTCGGAGCCCTCCCAGGCCAGCAACCAGAATCGATTGCCGGCCGGCGAGCATCCTACTGGCGGTGGGAGAGCGCTTGGAGGCGAGGGGAGCGCCTCGGGAAGCAGGAAGAGTGTCGAGCAAGCGAGGTCGGAGTCACTGGAGCCCTGACCCGTCGCCTTGGAGGTTCCGCCTCCTCCTTGTCTCCCTCGATCTCGATTGGCATCCACCTGGATCCAGGTGCCGGAATCCCCATCACCACCACCTGCGGTGGCACCGCGGATGGATCTGGCGGTAGCGGAGAGACCGAAACACCTTTCGCTTCTCCCTCTGCTCCGGGATCGGCGACTCCGCCTCGAGCATCGCCCAGAGCAGCACCCCCATCGCGGGCTGGCGGTCGTAGTTGGGGAAGCACCTGAGGATTTCCTCCCCCTTGAGCTTGTCCCTCACCATCCCCGACACGTCGTTGAGCGCCTTTGCCGCCGGAAACCAGCGGTCGATCTCCTTCAACCTCCCCATCATCACCTCGTCGCTGGCAGCCAGCGCCCACATCTGTTGCACGCGCGTCGTCATCGAACCCTAGCTTTCGGTGTGGCGAAGCGCGGCGGGGTGTGTGGTTAGGACGAGTGGGGGGAGTGGTGGAGAGCCGAGGCGTCAGCGTGGGCCTCCTAATATCCTCCCTCTCCCTCCCCTCTCGCCATTACTCACCTCGGGAACCGCACCGGACTCGCCCCACCGGTCAGCCGCCGCAATTCTCGCCAAGTGGCACGGAAACCGCACCAACTGGCCCACCGTGAACCCCGCATCGTCGCGCCATCCCCGTGCGTCGACCACCACCTCATCGGCGTTGAGGAGCACCAGCCGCTGCCCTCGCCGGTGAACGGCTCCTAGCCTGAAAATCAGCAGCACCGTGCCGAGATTCGGCACGAAGTCGGTCCTGAAGTGCGTGTCACACCGCAGCCGTGTGTCACACGTCATCTCCCGCGGGGCCAAGGTAATGGAGCTCCTCTTCGGTTGAGTTGCATGTATTTACTGGTTTATTGAAACAATGCTTTGCATTCTGATGCTTTTGCTTGTCCTAGGTACTAGTTGAGTAGTTCCTGACACACACGAAGGTGACTAGTCTTGTAGACCCTGAGCTCGTGCGAGCCATCCCTAGACGTTCGGGCACCTCTATAAACAACGAGCCATCATCTCCCCCTTATGCAAGCGACACAAAATACACGCGGTTTTTTATCCCTTAGCGAGCATGTTCTTCACCAGGCGCTAGTTGTGCACTTTAACCTCGTAGATCATGGCATCCAGGATGGCATGGAGCGGCCAATGATCAGAGGAGGGAGCGATGCACACTTAGAGGTAGCGGTGCCCACGACACGAGATCTTTTCGTAGTGATGTGCTTTTGGTTGAATGTGTGCATGATGTTTTCCTCTTTTTTTTGAAACATAATATGATGGCTTGCTTTTGATTGAACTTGTCTAGTTCATGCATTTGGAATCAATGCCATCTTAAATTTGAATTTAAAAATTAAAAAAGTGGTTCAAAATGTAATTTTTAAGTGTGTGATGTTGAACGGTGAGAAATTCAACTTATATCATTGCCAAACTTTCCTAGGGTTCGACCGAAAGGAGCTGTGTTCTATGGTTTGACGTTGTGGAGGTCCAGCACTCTTCTAAAACTAAGGATAAATTAGAGTGTATATAACTGTATACGCACAAACATAAGAGAAAAATGTGATAGTGAAAAATATGAGGCTGTAGCTAGGACCTACTTTCTCTGTCCCAAAATATAAGAATGTTTTTAACACTACACTAGTATAAAAAACGTTCTTATATTATGGAACGGAGGGAATAGGAGTTTGCATGGAGGCACCACAGGCTTATAAAAAAAATATGCAGCACCTAGCTAAACCCTAAACCTAGGCCCAGCTGATCCATCTCCCAGATCGATCCTTCCAATGCGGCCAACTCAGACGGCGGAGGCCGTCGCATGCCTCCCGCCGGAGATGCTAGACAACATCCAAGCCCGCCTGAGCCTCCTCGAACGCCTCGCCTTCGACGCTGCCTTCGGCAAGCAGGAGGCGCCGTGGCTCGTCCTGCCCGGCGACTGCCTGGAGACCACCACGCTCTTCTCGCTCGCCGAGCGCCGCTCCGCAGTCGTGTGCGCCGTGGACCCCGACCCCGCCGTTCTGGGATCCTCCTCCTTCCATGGGTGGCTCGTCACCGCGGACGATCGGGCCCGGCTGCGCCTCGTCAACCCAGTCACCGGCGAGCGGCGCGTGCTTCCGGCCATCGACACCATCCCCTGCGTCAACGCCCAAACTCAACCTGCTGGGGGCTCCATCTTCTCTCTCGATCTGAAGCGGTTCATCAGGGCTCCCCCGCCATACCCGGACCGAACCGTATCGTTAACCCCCCAAGGGATGCGCCACCGCTTCTACCGCAAGGTCGTCCTCTCCGACTCCTCCGCCATCGCCATGCTGATCACCGATCCACGGTACGGCGCCGTGGCCTTTGCGACGGCGGACGGCTGTGCGTGGAGGCTGGCGCCCTCACGCCACGGCGTTGCGGAGGTCGGATCGGAGAGTGTCACGTGGCCGATGGGACCCTCGCGCGACGGCATCGAGGACGCCGTCTACCACGAGGGCAGGTTCTACTCGATCTCCTGCTCCGGCGAGGTGGAGACATGGGAGCAGGACGCCGACGTCCCCGGCGTGTTCACCAGCACGGTGGTCGATCCAGGGCTGCTGCTGCCGCCGCTGCCCAGCAGTCTGGAGCGCCGCAAGTACGTCGTGGTGGCGCCGGGAGGACGGCTGATGGTCGTGGTCAAGGAGTCCGAGGAAATCACGCGTTGGTGGAAGTCCACGCCGCCGTGCTTCAAGGTGCACGTCCTCGATACCGGTGGCGAGCGGTGGAAGGAGACGGATGACATCGGCGACGCCACACTGTTTGACGGGGCAAATGGCTTGCTCTGCGTGTCGACGAGGGAGCGCCCGGAGCTCAGGGCCAGCTGCGTCTACTACACCCAGGATGATGGGCGGCGTGGTGTCAGTATCAGGGTGTTCAGCCTCAAGGACGGCACGGTGGAGGAGGTCGAGGCACTCGGGCTGTACCTGAGCTCGTCGCAGCCGCCAGCGTGGTTCATGCCTTCCATCCCCTTGAGTCGGCGTGTCAGTAAAAAAAAAGGCTTAATCACAACTCATATAACAGTTTAGTTTGCAGCTTCTACTACTTCTTCAGGAAACGCAGTTGAATTAATTAATTTGTCCACAGGATTCAGACTTAATTACTTTTGTGATAGGTAGAATGATTGCATCCAAAAAGGTTTATTAATCGGTTATTGCCTTGTAAAGTTTCTGGATTAGCAGATTTAATTCAGGGCAAAACAGAATATACAGAAGAGTACGCAATTAGGACTTTTTTTCCACACTGCAACCAAGCTAACAACAAGCTAGCTGCAGTTGTTTTCGAGGATGCAGAGATTACATCAAAAGGAAAATTAATTGTTGCAGTGTGATCTAGGATAGTGTAGTTTAGCTAAGGTAGTGTACTAGCTTCTTGCTGCACATACACATACTCGGTTATGATCAGTATCTCAAGAGAACTACAGTTGGGTCCCTTTGCAGTTTCCTTGTTAAACTTAGATCTCAAATTGTAGCCAACTGATCTGTATCTGGTAATATTAAACAAGATTTAATACAGGTCGTTTGCCGCTGACAGGAGCTCACAATCTCAGCAATCAGAGTATACGAATCAAAGTGAATCATGACATAGGTCATTATTTCCAGACACACAAGGGTCTGAGGCAGGGCGACCCGATGTCACCAATTCTGTTCAACATTGTGGTAGACATGTTGACGATCCTAATAGGAAGAGCCAAGGATAATGGCCAGATAGGCGGCCTTGTCCAGTGTCCATCTTATAGTACGCGGATGATACTATCATCTTCATGGAGCATGATTTGGCAAAAGCAAGAAACATGAAGATTGTGTTATGCTTATTCAAACAGTTATCGGGGTTGAAAATTAACTTCCATAAAAATGAATTGTTCTGCTTTGGAAGAGTTGGAGACGAACAAGAAGCTTATAAACAACTGTTCGGGTGTGAATTGGGGTCTTTGCACTTTACGTATTTGGGTATACCAATCCACCATCGCAAGCTTTCCAACGCAGAATGGAAGTGCATTGAGGAAAGATTTGAAAAGAAACTAAGCTGCTGGAAGGGCAAGCTTATTTCATTCGAAGGCCGACTTGTAATTCAGTTCTCACGAGTATGCCTATGTTTCTCTTGTCCTTTTTCGAGGTACCCGTTGGAGTTAAGAAAAGACTAGATTTCTACCGCTCGCGTTTCTTCTGGCAAAGCGATGAATTAAAACGAAAATACAGGCTCGCTAAATGGGACATTATTCGTAGACCAAAGGACCCATGGGACATTATTCGTAGACCAAAGGACCAAGGACTAAATGGGACAGATGTCTTCTCCGCAAGTGGCTGTATAAGCTTTTTGTAGAGACCGATGCCACATGGGCCCAGATTCGGCGTAATAAGCACCTACATTCCAAAACCCTATCTCAAGTGACGGCCAGACCGACCGATTCACCATTTTGGAAGGGATTGATGAGAGTGAAATCAGTCTTCTTCAACAGGACAAAATTTTTAGTTGAAAATGGTACTACCACAAGATTCTGGGAGGATACATGGCTAGCGGAGACGCCCCTTGCTCTCCAATATCCCTCTCTCTATAATGTTGTTCAGCGAAGAGACGCTTACGTTGCAACAGTATTACAGTCGAACCCTCTCAATATTCAACTCAGGAGGACTTAGCAGGAAACCGTTGGGAAGCTTGCCTCCATCTTGTGAGAAGATTGATGGATGTTCACCTCTCTTAACAGCCAGATCAGCTACACTGGAAACTCACTAAGAATGGAGAGTTCTCGGTTAAGTCCATGTATCTGGATCTTATTAACACTGGTCATATAACTCGATCGAAGCATGTTTGGAAAGTCAAAGTGCCTTTAAAACTTAAAGTGTGTATGTGGTTTGTTCATAAACAAGTCACTCTAACTAAGGACAATTTGGCAAAACGCAACTGGACATGATCTACAAGATGTAGCTTCTGTGATCAGAATGAATCCATCAAACACCTCTTTCTTGATTGCCCAATGGCAAAATATTATGGTGGTCTATCCACATAGCATTTACTATTACTCCTCCGAATACTATTAACACGTTGTTTGGGACATGGTTAGATGGAATAGGTTCTGAAACGCCGAGACAAATTCGTGTAGGAGTATGTGCTTTATTATGGGTATTATGGAATTGCAGAAATGATATGGTATTTAACAGAACAACAATTTTTCACCTCTTGCAGCTTATTTTCCGGGCCACTACATTGATCCGTATGTGGTCGCTACTCACTCCGACGGATGCCAGGGAGCGTTTGGTTACTGGGTCTATCCGTGGGAGACGGTAACACGGGCTATCTTCAACCGGTTTGGGTGACAGTCATATAATAGGGTAGGTGTTTAGTTTCCTATCTTCTATATGCCAGCCGGTTGTGGCTTTTTTCTGTTTTTGCTCTTTGTGAGCTTTGTTTACCTTTGAGACATGATGACTTTGTTGAACCTTTTACTTGTTTAATAATATGGCCGCATGCATCGATCTGATGCAGAGGCCAGGGGATAACCTCCTTTTCGAAAAAAACTTATTATGCATACATACATAGTGAGAACTTCATACTAATGCCGATTTGTAAGTGGATGAACTTTGAAAAGGAGTTCATATATATATAATGTTTCCTACAAGCAGTGGTAGTTACCAACACTTGCGTTTTGTATGTTGTATGTAGTATCTATCGAAACCGAGAGTATGCATATGTAATATGTAGTATATAACAATGATTAGGTAGTATATATACTAATTTTTAGATAGTATGTACCATGTTTTGAGTATGCTCTTTTTACGTACAAATATGTATGTATTTCA
>LR880967.1:1016614999-1016635751 GCA_904067115.1 Aegilops sharonensis | reverse complement strand
ATATCTGTGTGTGTGTGTGTGTGTGTGTGTGTGTGTGTGTGTGTGTGTGTGTGTGTACTCATTAGGCTCAAGCAATAGACAACGATTCCACCAATCTCCCCTCTATCCCTTCTAACATGGTATCAGCCTAGTCTCGATCCAATCCCTATCCGCCGTCGCTTCCGCATCGCGCCGCCCCTCGTGGCGGTCGATCTCCATGATCACCACCGGGGACAGGCCGTCCGTACCTAGGTTCGTTTGCCGGTCGTGTTGACCGGATGCCCTAGAGAGTGTTTTCCCGAGCCCTTGCTCCAGGGTTCTCTCCCTCGCCGGTCGTCATGATTGGTGTTTTCTTTTGGTTTTCCGATCTAAGATTGGATTGCGTCACCCGCCGCCGCCGTCGAATTTAATGAACTTTTTTTCAAAACTAATGATTTTTTAAAAAAATATGATTTTTTCAAATTCGATGAACTTCTTCGTAAATGGATGAATTTTTTTTCAAATTTATGAACTTTTTTCCTAAATTGATGACCTTTATTCAATTTTGATGATTTTTTTGGTTAATGGATGAACTTTTTTTTTCTAAATTGATGAACTTTTTTCTTATCGATGAACTTTTTTTTCAAATTCGTGAACTTTTTTAAGTTTGTCAACTCTTCTTTCAAAGTTCATGAACATTTAAGAGTTTACATTTTTTTTGATTATTTAATTTTTACTTTCAAAGTCAAAAGTTGACTGGTCAACTATGATCGAACGAACGTGGCGAGAGATTGAGCAAACTGAGGTGACCTGAGCTGGCCCAGTTTGTGGGCACCTGAGCGCCCGGGAAGAGTTCGGGTGCATGAAGCGCTCAATAGGAGCTCCCCTCCGTTCCGGCGTATACATTCCCACGGGCGACCCATCGTACATATGAAAGTAGGTATGATTTGTTAAAGTTCCATATTGTCCTTTATATGTGTATTGGTGAGGAGATTGTAGTGAAGCAAGTGGGTGCCGGCCAACCATGCATGTTGGTCCGCCCCTAACCTGAGCGCGTGGGTCACTTTCCGCCTAATCCACCCACTTTCCAATCGTCCATTTAACCCGTCGCCAATCCAATCCTTGACTTCCAATTGCCTTCGCTAGTTGTACATGCCACACAGCGCCTGACCCTCCTGGCGGACCAAAGACGGCGCTGCGGAGTCTGAGGAGGTAATTCTTCTGCTGCTACTGATGCTTGTCATGTACTCTCTTTGTTCGGAATTACTCGTCTAAGAAATGAATGTATCTAGATGTATTTTAGTTGTAGATACATCCATTTTTCTGACAAGTAATTCTGAACGGAGGAAGTACTATATGTTCTTAAAAATATGTAGTGGTACCCCCAGTTCTATCAACACTTGTAGTCAGTCAGTTAGTTAGTAATGGCTGGCGTTGGCATCCCGTCTTCTCTATTTCGATAGGATAACTATATATATGGCCTGGCTTCAGTTCAACCTACTATATCTAACCTATTGGAGATTTGCAGCACAGCTGCTGCTGCTTTCCTGCGATCAAACTGTCACGTAGCTCCTTCAGTTTATTTAGATTCATGCTAACGAACCAGGAAGTGACCTCAGTCTTCAACCTGTGTTCTGATAGCTGCCAAAAACAAAATAGAGAGAGAAGGGAGAGGACAGGCCTTCACCGCCGGTTGGGTTCTTCTGGCTGCTGATATGGGTCGGCCCACCACGAGGCGAGGCAAAATCGCTCGCCAGTACACCTGTAAGTACGTACACCACTAAGAAAAAACTGTACGTACATACGTTCAAAACATGTGACCGGTCCACCGTTGATTTTTTTTATAAATATATCCGAGAAAAGTGTGAATTCAAAAAAAGTTCATGAAATTGAAAAACGCTTCATAAATTTTGAAAAAAAAAGGTTCCCGTATTCAGAAAAGTTCACGGGGATCTGAAAAAAGGTTCACAAATTTAAAAAATGTTCACGGACTTTGAAATAGTTCATGAATTTTAATAAAGTTCATCAAACTTGGATTCATTGAATTTGAAGAAAAAAATCATCAAATCTGAAAAAACTTCATCGAATTTGAATAATTTTTCATCTAATTTTAAAAAGTTCATCAATTTAAAAAAAGGTTCACAATTTTTTTTAAAAACCGCCCATTAAAGAAAACAAAAAAAGAATGAGAAAAAAAGAAATAGGAAATAAAATCGAGGGCACATGCTCTGCGATGAGTCATCACCGGTACGGAGCCGGTCTGGGTCCATGAAGCCAGCACGATCATGATCCGAGTGTGTTGCAAGTCAAGATGGCAATGGGCCCCGAAACCCACGTCCCCGCTGGTTTTTACCCTATTTGGGGACGGTGATGGGCGACTTTCTATCCCCGCGGGGCTTCTGGTGGGTACATTATAAAACCCGGCATATCTCGCAGGTTTAAAACCGTTCGATTACTACCCGAACCCGAAACCCGACAATACCCGTCAACATACATTTTTTTAGCATCCACTGATCCATCTTGACTCAAGTGGCCCAAAGCCATAGCGCATGAGCCCCAGCGTCGAGGCCCTGGAGTACAAACCAACCCCTCACTCGGTCGTTGCAGTGTCGCACGCTTTTCAGGCCTCCCTCTTTCCCGCACAGCACAACACCTAAAGCTAGCAGCTAGATCCCCCCAGTCGTTGCCTGCGGTTATAATATGCTCTTGTTTTTCTTTCAGAAGTTGTTGCTTTCTTTGGCTGCTCGTGGGGACGGGTTCCCGTGGGTTTAGAAAACCCAGCGGGTTTAGGGGCGGGCAAAAAATTAACCCCGCGCACATTGATGGGGACGGGGACGGGCTTGCGATTTTCTCGCGGGGATGGGTTTGGGCAAGCAAAACCCGATGGGTTTTGTCCCCGTTGCCATCTTGAGTTGCAAGAGGACCATCGACAAGGCTTTTAACATAAAATGGACCATCGATCAAGAGTACCGTCAATCGACAAGGCTTCCAAGTTGTATGAAGCCGGTCTGGGTTCATTTAATTTGCTAGAGCATCAAGATCTGAGCTTGAAGGGAAAGGAACCCAAGGGGAGAGAGACAAGGTAGGCTCACGCCATGAAGGTCAAAACTATGTGTGACTCACTGTTAGCCTGCTCCAAGAAGATCAGCGGCGTTGTCTCCAGCTGGAACGTCCTTGAAATATCAGACTTACACCTCTATCCTGAAGGTTTATCAACTAACTTGTTTGGTCAATTTTCCAATAGTGTTGCTTATCTGTCTCCTAGGGATAGTTTTTGCAACATTTGCCATGTCGCTACCTATTAGGTGTATATACACTAGGTGAACCGTTGCACCAATTGCCGTCGAGACCAACTGCAACCTGCAAGTTAAACTAACTGTATGAAACATAAAATTGAAGTTAAGTGAACTATTTGAAGAGACCAAATAACCAACTACAACTTGGAAGTTAAATGAAGTATTTGAGATATAAAATGGAAGTCAAGTGAAAACTGACCAATATCAACCTAGATAGTTTATGAAAAGATGATTCGTTACACCATTGGCACAAAGACCAACTTCATCAAAGAAGCGTAGCATCTAATGCAACCAAAAATTTAGGTGCAGGGGTGCCTTTTGAGATCAATAGCCCTATCGTGCTGATACACATTCCGAGCTAGGGTTGCCCAACTAGACTCATAGGAGTCCCACTACATTGGAACTAAGTCAAGCTAGTCATTATAATGAGTTGTAAAACTTACATCCCGGTGGATACAAACAGGTGAAGGCTCGTTGCACTGTGTCATCGAATTGTATCGGGTAGAGTTCATTCGTAAGAGTGCTCGTCGATGTATTTTATTCGGTTGCTTGATTATGCGAGTTGGATCGTGACAGGCACCTTTCGTGTGCTTTCGTCCGCATGTTTTTGGTCGGAGTCCATCCGATTCTTCCCCAATACGAATGGCGCTCCGCAATCCCGTTTTAATGTCTACGGGCCATTGCGTTCGATGTAAAAGTTTCTTATCGTATTCTTCTTTAGTTCTGGGCGCTACTGGATCTTTCGGTAACCTTCTCTCTGCACGGGATTTTGAAGCAAATAGGCAGGGGCTATGCGCGGCCATCTTGTGTATTCTTGTGGCCCTGTTCGGTTTCTATCACAAAGATGGGAAAGGAAGAACAGGTGGTGGTTACGGAAGTAATGGTGGTGATGGCTCGTCAACGGCGGCTTCCCATGGCTATACCTGACAAAGGACACCTCCGCCGCCAATCCCCCCTGATCCGCGTGGATTTCGCCCGACCGGGGTTCAATCCCGGTCTGCCCTCTGTGTGCCTTCGGTTAGCACCGGCTGGTATGAAACCCCGCTCAAACCTCTCGTAAACCACACGGAAACCGCCGGGAAGTAACCCTCTCCTCCCACCCCGTGGAAGCAACCCCCGCTCGAGTCCTCTCTATCGCCCCAACCCCTCTCTCCCTCTTTCGATTGTGTGGTGGCGGAGATGGAGGGCCAGCGACAGCGCTACTGGAGGAGACCGCGGCAGTGCTTCCCCGTCCCCTTCCTCTTCCTCTCCCCTGCCCAACCGGCGGCACCTCATCCAACCGCAGCGGCGGCGGGGGCTCGCCGGCGACCCGGAGCAGCGGCGCCAAGAGCTTTCTGGCGACCACATGTCCACAATGACCCTATAGCCGGCGTGCTTCTTCCCCAATGGTGGACAGGTAAAGCCCGTGCTCCTCCTCCTCTAATGTCTGGTTTGGATCAAAGTGTGAAGATTGGATTCTTAGCCTCATGATGGTGTACCTAAACAAGGCCGAACTGCTGAATCCAGGAACAAGACCTGCAGGCTGCAGGGCATCGAATACGGCTCCAAATTCCTCTAGAACGGCCAGCCCGGTACCTCCATCAGATTCAGCTAGCCCTCTGAACAGATTTAGCCTGACGCTTGGATTGTATAGTGGCAGGGATTTGGCCCCCGAGTGGTTTTGATGTCAAGCGGGGGTCACCTAATCCTCTAGAGGGTTAAATCCACTAGAGGTTTATTTCCACTACAACCGAACAAAGTCTCAGTGGATTCATTCTCGGCCCTCCTTCAAGGTTGATGGAGAAGTACTTTGAAAAGTGGTCGCCTTAGTGCGCAGATCAAGCTTATTTGGCACGAGCATTCCGAGATGCTAATTAAGCGACACTGACATGCCATAGCCTCTAGGGGACTCAAATAACCTTTTGTACCATGGCAAGGTTCGCACTCGAGTATACACATGCATAGCCGGTCAGCAAACCCGTCACAACTACACCCACTTGTCCCTGAAGATATAGTTCCTCTCGACACAGCCGAACGCTATTATGTCTGCACGATATTTACATTACGTGGACTTCCCGTATGGTATCGATTTTTTTGGAAATGGAGGCGTATTCCCGGACTCTGCATCATATTGATGCATGCAGTCATCTTATTAAAAAGTGTCGAAGTAGTACATAGTCATAAAAGTATTACGGCTCGCAAGCGGAGCGAAACAAAAACATGAAAAGGACATGCTCAAAATCTCAACCGGTAAGGCAATATAAAGGATAAGCTTCCTAGACTCATATCCTGTTATGCGACCGCCATCCGAACCGGTTGAACAGAACCAATGCTACCATCTCCCACTGGTTGCACCCAGTAATCAAAGGCTCACTGGAGTCCATAGAAGTGAGTAAGGACCATGTACAGATCCATGTGATAGCTCTAAAGATAACCTGCAAGAAAGATAAAGTGTTTTGTCTGTTAAAAATCTTATCATTTCTAAAATTCTATATAGCCCAAAGAAGCGCGCATATTCTGATCCAATTGCGAGCCGTAGTAATATGCTCAACCCCAGCTAACCACGTCCCAAACAACGATCCAATGTCAATTGAAGGATTAATGTTAAAGGCTATATGGATTGTGATCCAAAGCAATTTGGCGAGTGGGCATTCAAGGAATAGATGTTGTATTGTTTCATCATGATCACAAAAACAACAACAGGAACTACCTACACATCGCCCTCTTTATTAAGTTATCCTTGGTGAGGATTACTTGCTTGTGAACAAACCACATAAATATTTTAATACGCAAGGGCACCTTAACCTTTTAAATATGTAACGATCTCGAGATTGGGCCATAATTAATCAGATCCATGTAGAAAGATTTCACCGTAAATACCCCATTTCGAGCTAACTTCCCATGCGTTGAATCCGGTTGGTCGGATAATTGAACGTCTATCAATCTCCGAACCAAGTGCATCCAGGCCCCCCATCGCTCACCAACTAACTTACGTCTTAACTGAATATTCAAGGGAGTCGTTTGAAATATTGTGCCTACGTAATTATCCTTATGTTGCACAATGTTGTAAAGGTTGGGATATTGTACAGCTAGGGGCATCTCTCCTAACCACGTATCCTCCCAAAATCTTGTTGACATTTCATTGCCAACCAAGAATTTGACCCTACGAAACAACAAGTCCTTCGTTCTCATGATTCCCTTCCAGAATGGCGAGTCGGTTGGTCTCACGGTAACCTGGGCGAGCGTTTTCGACTGTAAATATTTATTGCATAGAATCTGTGCCCACATACCCTCCGGCTCTGTCTCTAACCTGTAGAGCCATTTACTCATAAGACATTTATTCTTGATTTCCAAGTTCTCAATACCTAGGCCCCCTGGTCCTTGGGACGGCAAAGGATATCCCATGGCGCTAGACGGTATTTCCTCTTGGCCTCATCTGACTGTCAGAAGAATCGAGATCTAAAGAAATCAAGTCTCTTCCGCATCCCATTTGGAATCTCGAAGAAAGATAGCAGGAACATCGGCATACTAGTAAGTACCTAGTTAATCGGCACTAATCGACCTCCATACGACATAAGCTTGCTCTTCCAATAACTAAGCTGTTTTTCAATTCGATCTTCGATGTACTTCCATCTTTTACTAGATAACTTAAGGTGATGAATCGATATGCCCAAATAACTAAATGGCAAAGAACCTAATTCACACCCGAACAACCTTTAAAGATTGGGCGATAAGCATCTTGAAACACGGCAATGTAAAATGCAGCAGATCAGCCATGCTTCATACGTGGAAAACGGTGGTACCTAGGCCCCCTGGTCCTTGGGACGGCAAAGGATATCCCATGGCGCTAGACGGTATTTTCTCTTGGCCTCATCTGACTGTTAGAAGAATCGAGATCTAAAGAAATCAAGTCTCTTCCGCATCCCATTTGGAATCTCAAAGAAAGATAGCAGGAACATCGGCATACTAGTAAGTACCGAGTTAATCGGCACTAATCGACCTCCATACGACATAAGCTTGCTCTTCCAATAACTAAGCTGTTTTTCAATTCGATCTTCGATGTACTTCCATCTTTTACTAGATAACTTAAGGTGATGAATCGATATGCCCAAATAACTGAATGGCAAAGAACCTAATTCACACCCGAACAACCTTTAAAGATTGGGCAATAAGCATCTTGAAACACGGCAATGTAAAATGCAGCAGACCAGCCATGCTTCATACGTGGAAAACGGTGGGATTACTTTTACTTGTGTTCTGTTAGGCGGCGCCTCGCGGACTGTGCCGTGATTTCTCTACTGATTGCATGTCGTCCACCTCACATTGCGTTTCTATCAGGGATACAAAGCCCAGTTGACCTCAACCTGGTGCTTTTTATTTATACATCACCAATAGAGAAAGTTGAATGCATACATCAACAAAAGCCTGAGGGTTACATATAAAACAATCAAAGTTAGGATCCACTAGTCGTCAACCCGTGCACCTGCACGGGCTAGAAATTATAATATAAGATATTACAATGCTTTGACAAATTAGAAATGTCAAACAATAATTTGAATATGTTTATATAGGATATATTATTAGTCATGCACGTAGGGTCTAATGAAGTTACAGTGCTTTGACTATTTTTTGATTAGATTGTTTAAGTCCAATTGTGTCACAACGGTATAAATACTACCGATGTGTGATGGCGAACCACCTCAGATTTATAGAAGATATGTGGAAATATGGATGTGCTACTTTATAAAGATTGTATAAGGGTATATGTGTTATGTTTATAGAGAACATTGTTACAAACGCAAAAGTTGTTGCCCTTATTGATTTCTCAAGGTATTAGAGAGCAAGTGCCCTATTGTAGCACGTATCTTCCTTTCTTACTCAATCAAAAAAATATGTACATTTTTCCTTTTGCCATGGAAGCACGGTAGAATTATAGACTATGTTTCTAACACAATATGGACACATGCATGCACGACTTTCTATCAACATATATGATATTGTAGCAAATAATATACATATTTTAAAAAGTAGAAGGTCTATACTATAAGCATCGTAGATTATTAAGATTAGAGATTCTTCTGTCTACCAACAAAGTTTTGCAAATCAATGTATTTGCATGAGCCTTGAAATTTTCAAATTGCTTTCCAAACTATACATATCTAGAATATCACACAGACACCCATGTGTTTATATGAGATCTTTGTGGTGCATGATACATCGAGATTCTTTTCTTGATGCAGTAATTTATATGTATATAAATATATTTTAATAGATAATTTTTCTCTTTGTCATAAGGACAAAAAAGAATGCATAGACTTACTATATATGCATATAAGTATTAGCAGTCTACACCTCCAGAGAATCACGTGAGTCCACGTAATTCATGACTTGCATGCATAACAGGCAAAGTAGTATATATGTAAAAAATTGCATAATACTAATCGATGCTTCTGATGATTCAAACACATATGCATCACCAGATCACTACCTTGCAAATGGCGACAATGGATGCAGCTGAATCTGGGACAGACTACAACATAATTAAGTGAAGTGTGCTCATCAATAGGCATGTATATAGAAAATTTTCTATTTGTCGGACGCTTGGTATCACGATAATTTATTGCGGTCTGTCATAACTCTAACATGCTAAACAAGCAGAACATTCAACAAATTCAAGGATAGGTTTTACATGCATGTGGACTTGCGGAACGAATGATGAACACGATGACATCAGACAGATAAATCGCTATGCTTTATGTCTGCTATTGGTTTTCCAGTGGGCAGCTTACCAATTAGGACAACAGTACGATTTACTTGGAGCACCATCGGTACACCTCATCCTATGCTGCATCCACCATTATCATCGTTAGATTGCAATCTGGTCAGAACATGAAGCCAAGAAGAATAGTAAGAGGATGGTTTTGATAGTTGTCCTTTTTTCTGACGTGAAGTGTAATTTGAAGCTTGCGGATGGAGAGAGATGCGGTGATGCTAACAAACATGAAGACCTATCGCCTCTTGGGTCGCTCATCATCCCTCGCAGCACCTGGCCTTGGATCCTTTGTGTTTCGCCTATGGCTATGCGGATGGGAGAGTGCACCTGATGATGATGGGGATGTCCCTTCGTGAGAAAAACTGCCCCCAACTGCCATAGAAGAGAAGAACTGAAGGAGATGTTTTTCCATGCTATTTTTTGAGGAAGAGGCGTTATCCTTTCTTGTGTGAGCGTTTTCTCCTTTCTCACTCGGCAGAAGAATTTCTTTATTTACTTTTAATGGACATCAATTGGATGTGTTTTTTCTTTTCATCGGTGGAGTTTTTATGGAAGGATGCTATCCTTCAAAGCAACTGATGGATGATTTCCTTCTTTTGTCTCACCAATCTTAGGTGTCAGATTTTCAAAAAAAAGTAAAATATTAGGTGTCAGATATTCTTTTTGATGGTACGATCTACTTATATGTTACGTATCAGTTTGAGCAGCTAGGGTCAAGCGAGAGATGTTTTTTTTGCGTGAATATTTGTTTTCCTTTTTCCATCGGAGAAATAATTTATTAACCGAATTTCAAGGGTCATCAAATGTTTTTTCTTTTTTCGATGTAGTTTTTATGGAAAGGAGTCTATCGCTTTTAATCGATGCTTTCCTTCTGTTTCGCCAATATTAAGCGTGTCAAACGCAATCTCTTATTTCTTTCCGTTTCATCTGTTGCGTTTATATGGAAGGAGAATATCCAAAAAAAATTGAAATGGAAGGAGACTATCCTTAAAAAAGAAACCGTCGATGCTTTCCTTATTTTTTTTCCACCAACGTTAAAGTGAATGTCAAACGCAATCTGCTTTTTTTTTTCCTTTTCATCCATGTATTTTTTTATGGAAGGAGTCTAACGTTTTTTAAGGAACCAAGGATGCTTTCCTTACTTTCTATCACCAACATTGAACGTGCCCATCTATAAAAACGTTGAACGTGTCATAATTTTTTTATGGGCCATTTATGTTACGTAAATTCATCTCTTATCTTAGACGTAAATTATAGTTCAACGATGTAATTAATTTTGATGATGTGAATTAATGAGAAGGCTAGAATGGTGCCTCCAATTAGTAAATATAAGATTTGATTGAAATGAAATCGGGCCAGCAAAAAAGCCTAAGGATTTCACTAAATAGTGATTGAAATCGAGTGCTTCTAGTGCGAATAAGGTGTCGTCCTGCACCGAGTAGACTCCCTTTTGCGAGTGCCACGAGACCCACCACTGTTCAAGCTCCAGGACAAGCGAGGCCAGCACAATCGGAGATAACGCACGACCAATGTTCGTCGTACAACTTTTTCAAGGACGCGCGCTGATTACACCCGACTATTGTTACACAGTCTTGGTAGGTGGGCATATGAAATAGTATTTGACGAATTCATTCGGCATGTTCCATCCATACACGTGGGCTATAGCGCAAACCATGACATACAACTCGATCATTCCATGCCTGGGTATTGACCGAGTAGACTCGTCCTTATGCATGCGCCATGAGACCTACCTCTATTCAAGCTCCAGGACAAGCGTTCTTTCCAACAGACGACCAAGACACACCAGCCGGTCACACCATAGGGAAAAGGCCATAGGTAAGTGACTTATTTAGGGCTTTTTTTCGACCTAACCAGAAATTATTACCAAATTATTATATTCCCTCAAGCACACCACCTGACTAGCAAAACACGCCGTTCGTCAACGGCAGCAGGAAAGACACCGCCAGGCGGGTCCGGGCACGTCTTCCCGCGCAAGAAATAGCATCGTTCCTCACCTGTAGGCACGCTCGACGCCACCCAATGACAGTGGACCCGGGCGAATCAGGCGGTCCACCTGTCATGGTCCTCCTAGCCGGCTCCTTTGGGTCCGACCTGTCCAGGCAAATCGAATCACGGCCAAACCAACTAGCTGGTGCTAAGACGCAGCCAGATGGGATCGGCCAGGACTTCGCGAGTAGGTGCGAACACACCCAATGCGGCCCACTGAAGGTGGTCCTGGGCGTGCTCGGCGGTCCACTCGTCATGGACCCACCCAGGTGGGTCCCCCATTGGCGAGCCGTCCGGGCAGACGCCACCAGCCGGGCTTGGCTAGCCCATGGCATGCAGGAGGGTGCACGACAGCCTCCGCCCAATGACGGTGGCCCCGGGCTGGCACGAGGTCCACCCATCATGGACCTCCCAACTGAATCACCTGGGTGCGAATAGTACGGGCAGATCGGACGTCTTGTGTTGGCCGAGGGTGGCTCCAGCGGCACACCAGCGGTCAACGAATGGCCAAGAGGCGCTGCTCGCGCGTGGAGAGCCCAAGAAGGTGGGTATTCCGCCATCCTTTATAGGAGTAATACTAAGTGGTACCTTGTTAACCTTACCTATTTGACTTATTTCTTAATCCCCCACCCACCACACCAAAAAAAGCAAATGGAAACTTCACACTGACTTGGCTTTTATTGTGCTGACCTCTAATGATCTGAGATATGTAAGTTTGATTTTCTATTTAAATAACATATACTATAGTCATGATGAAAATAGGTTCTTCTCTGCATTTTCATTAAGGAGTATTAGACTTTTTTGCCACTGGGTTTTCATGCATATTCATTTTTTGTCATTACTGTCTATCTGGCATGAAGGACATGCCTAGGGTGGGGCAGTGGTGAAGTACTCCCCACATGTGCCAAGAGGTCCTTGGTTCGACGCAATCTCTCAGCATTGCACTCTGCAGGGGTATGACTTGCCTCGTATAATCTTTCCTGAGACCCCACCTGATGTGGGAGATTCTAGCATTTTTTGTTTGAGTAACTGGGGAGATTCTAGCATTTTTTGTTTGGGAAACTCTTGCTTTCAGCGTTTGAACAAATGTTGGGTCTCAAAATAAACTTCCATAAAAGCGAATTGTTCTGCTTTGGAGAAGCCGTTGAGGCGGCGGCCGATTATGCTGACCTATTTGGTTGCGCACATGGCCAATTTCTGATTAAATATCTGGGAATACCGATTCATTATCGACGCCTCACCATTGCGGAGTGGAAGCATGTAGAGGAGCGTCTAGAGAAACGGTTGAGTAGTTGGAAAGCAAAACTACTCTTAGTTGGAGGACGGTTGGTTTTGATTAACTCTGTCCTCACAAATATGGTTCTCTATATGCTTTCTTTCTTCCAACTCCCAAAAGGGGTCCTAAAAAGACTGGATTATTTTAGATCCAGATTCTTTTGGCAAGGAGACGGTGAAAAGAAAAAATACAGGCTGGCCAAATGGAGCGTGGTTTGTAGGCCGAAAGACCAAGGAGGGCTCGGAATTCATGACTTGCAGNCTCTCTATTTTACAATACGCCGATGACACAATTCTTTTTATGGAACATGATCTGGACAAGGCTCGAAACCTGAAACTCTTGCTTTCAGCGTTTGAACAAATGTCGGGTCTCAAAATAAACTTCCATAAAAGCGAATTGTTCTGCTTTGGAGAAGCCGTTGAGGCGGCGGCCGATTATGCTGACCTATTTGGTTGCGCACATGGCCAATTTCCGATTAAATATCTGGGAATACCGATTCATTATCGACGCCTCACCATTGCGGAGTGGAAGCATGTAGAGGAGCGTCTAGAGAAACGGTTGAGTAGTTGGAAAGCAAAACTACTCTTAGTTGGAGGACGGTTGGTTTTGATTAACTCTGTCCTCACAAATATGGTTCTCTATATGCTTTCTTTCTTCCAACTCCCAAAAGGGGTCCTAAAAAGACTGGATTATTTTAGATCCAGATTCTTTTGGCAAGGAGACGGTGAAAAGAAAAAATACAGGCTGGCCAAATGGAGCGTGGTTTGTAGGCCGAAAGACCAAGGAGGGCTCGGAATTCATGACTTGCAGGTCAAAAATGAGGCCCTACTCAGTAAATGGTTGTTCAAACTTCTTACTGAGGATGGTGTTTGGCAAACCATGCTGCGCAACAAGTATCTAGGTCAAAAGTCGGTGTCCCAGGCATTTTGGAAACCTGGCGATTCATACTTTTGGGCTGGCCTAATGGCGGCAAAGAAACATCTCTTTCGCTTTGGGTCTTTCACGATAAAGGATGGGTCGGAGATTCGTTTTTGGGAAGACATCTGGCTAGGCAATGCCAGTCTCCGAGAACAATATCCAGGCTTATACAACATTGTTCGCGATAAGAATAATACTATTGCGCAAGTGCTCAGTTCGTTCCCGCCGAATATTTCGTTCAGGCGGGATTTGATTGGCCCCCGACTTGTGTCATGGCATAATCTTTTATCCCGACTGGATTCGATTAACCTGACACAAGGCCGCGATGTGTTTCGCTGGAACCTTACTACATCAGGGTCTTTCACTGTAGACTCTATGTATTGTGCGCTCACACATTCTGAGGTACCAGTGAGTAATAACAAGAAAATTTGTAAGTCCAAGATTCCATTAAAAGTGAAAATTTTCATGTGGTAACTTCGTAGGGGGGTTGTGTTAACCAAAGACAATCTCGCACGACGCAATTGGCAAGGGAGTAAGAAGTGTTGTTTTTGTACTCATGACGAGACAATCAAACACCTCCTTTTCCAATGCAAGTTTGCGCGTTCTACGTGGTCAGTCATCCAAATAGCGTCAAATTTGTATCCGCCCACAACTGTTGCCAATAGTTTTGGTCATTGGTTGGACGGTATTTCAAATAGGTTCAAAACGCTAATAAGGGTGGGAGCGTATGACTTAATTTGGTCGCTTTGGCTATGTAGAAATGATTTTGTTTTTAATGGAAGAAATGCTTCTCCTCTACAGGTTATTTTCCGCTGTACACAATTGCTACGTATGTGGTCTATGTTACAACGACTGGAGGACCAACCGCTGTTCAAGGCGGTCTGTATGCGATTGGAGCAGGTGGCTATGGAGGTTTTTTCCCAACATGGGTGGCAACATAACCTTCGGATCGATCCACCACCTCCTTCGACATAGGCATAGTGTCGGTCTATAGGGCTCTACTGTTGCCGATTTGTCGGTTTTTTCATCAATTTTTTCTCAGACCTTCATATTGGGCCGTGTGCATCCTAGTTATGCAGAGGCCGGGTGTTACTCATAATGCTTTGTATCTGCTTGATGCTACATTTGAGATAATAAAATCGCCCTTTATCGAAAAAAACTGGGGAGATTCTAGCAGGTCTGTCCTTTACAGTCTATCTGGTACGTGGGCTAAAACGTGAAACGAGGCAATCAGGAGATGGGCTTAGTGCAAAGAGGAATGCTTCCCTTCAATAAGTATATAATATAGCTGTATATGTTGTACTCCCTGCATCCCAAAATGATATTTGACACTATTACATTTTGGTGCTTACTAGTTGAGACATGACACGTATGCCCCAACGTTTTAAAGGCCTGTTTGGTTGCAACCCTGGGCCAAATTTGCCTGGCCTGAAGCTTGCCTGGGATCTGCCTGAGATCTGTTTGGTTTGTATCCTGAATGGTTGGAGCTAGCCTGGCCTGGGGAATTTGACAGCGTCACTAGCCTGGCGTAAAACCAGGAAGGGCCATTAGCCTGGTCCCAGGCAACCTGGATCGGATGCCTGGACTGCTGCCTGGCTTGCTAATCTGTGGTCCCAACCAAACTGGAGAAGACATACATGATTTAACATTCTTTAATACATCAACCAGGCCTGGTCATGATCCAAACAACACTAGCCTGACCAGGCAAAAAGCAACGCCTTCCCAGGCCGGCTCCAGGCACTCGATTTTGTCAGGCACAACGCACAGGACGCGAACCAAACAGGCTCTAAATAGATGGCTATAGTTCCGCTATAGCCTCACTATAGCCTTTGAGAGCTCTCCTGCTAAAGCTATGCACTTTTAACGCTAAATGAAAAATTACGCTAATAGCCCGCTATTTCCCGCTATGGCGCTAAATTTGGAGTCATTTAGCCCGCTAAGCCGCTATACAGAACCATGATTTTTATTATTTTTTTGTTCTTGCTTATGATATATATGATGCATTGATGCGAACTTGGTTATTGTATTAGGATACCTAATTGGTGTTAGGGTTTTGATATGCGAACATGTGTATATGTCAAGTATATGCAATATATCATATATGATGCCTGAGCGTATACTTATATTTTCAATTCTTCTTGATTTAAGGAAAACGCTAAATGAGGCATAGCTTCAGCTATAGCTTTTCATAGTTTCTGGACAAGGCTCCGCTAAATGGTATAGCCCGCTATTTAAAACAACGTAACTGCAGAAATACACCAGCAGGCATGTGAGATCAGGAGCGTACGCATCGCCATTGCCTTTATTTCGGCCGGAGTGGATCCCCACGGTCACTCACTGACCAAATACAAATAAGAAGCATCTCTCCACCAACAGGACATCAAATCATCAAATCAGCAAATAAACAAGGTAATTTAATCTTCATGCCATCTCTTCCTATTCTAGATGATTGCCTGTTTTTGATGTCAGACTCTTTGAACTAAGCTTAATGTTGTTTATACGATTTCAACAGTGCTAAGTTATAGCCATGGCTTTGGCAATATTCAATAAGTATGCTGGGGTGCTTTCCAATGTTAATGCATGTCGTGAATTCTTCAGTTGGACGGCATCAGTTATAACGGCCACTCGTTCTTTACGGAACACCTCAGAGTTGCCAGATGAAGACAAGACTGAAGAGCAAATTGAGCGGCTGAAGGATGATCTTTGGAAGCTGGAGACAACAATGCCCAAGATGCTTGACCTCATTGATCGGGTCGAGTACCAAAGCCATAAGAAACAAGCGGCTGATCTCCTCCCGCATATCAAGAATGCAGTCTTCGAAGCGGAGGACCTGCTTGATGAGCTTGATTACGACGCACTCAAGTGGAAACTTGAGTGCAGCAAGAATTTGGGGCCAGATCAATTGCATGATACCTGTCTGGGATTCTACGACAGTGTCAGATCCAATGGTTACATCAGAAAAGTTAACAGAGTTCAGAAAAACCTAGATCATGTCCATAAGCAGTCCATGGAAATGGGCTTGCACCAAGCACAACTGAAGTTTGATAAATCAGTTAGGCCAGAAACAACTTCCAGCTTTAATGAGGGAAAAATGTTTGGTCGCAAAAAAGAATTGAAGAAGTTGGTTGAAACACTAGGAGTTCGTGCCCCAAAAAGGGAAAGGACTGAAAGCAAAGCAAGAATGACAGAGTTGCCTGTTTTGTCAATTGTTGGGATGGGAGGTGTTGGAAAGACAACAATGGCCCAACACATATGCAAGGATACAAATGTAAAGACAGATTTTGGCCCCAAAAATATAATTTGGACATGTGTTTCAGATGACTTTGACATTAAAAGGTTAACGAAAGAGATTATAGAGCACCTGGGAGGTGATGCGTCATCTAATAATCTGAATGTTTTTGAGAGAAAACTAAAAGGCTGTGTCAAGTCCAAAAAGTTTTTACTTGTCCTTGATGACATGTGGGATGATGTCTTGAAGGATCATGGGGTGGGATGGAACAGTTTTTGTGCATCTTTGAAATATGGTGCTGAAGGAAGTAGGATTTTGGTCACCACTAGATCTCCCGAGGTTGCTAAGCTAGTTAGCCTTATGAATATTTATGAGTTAAAGGGCTTACAAGCTGGGGTATTCTGGGACCTATTCAAATCTTGTGCATTTGGATCCACAAATGCTTGCAACAACCGGGAGTCACTGGAGTGCATTGGTGAAAAAATTGTTCCAAAGCTGAAGGGCTCCCCATTGGCTGCCAAGACTATTGGACGCTTGCTGAGAATGGATCTAAGTACAACACATTGGAAAAATATAATGGAAAGTGAACTCTGGCAACTTGAACAAACGGAGACTGATATTCTGCCAGCCCTTCGACTGAGCTACATGTACCTACCACAAAAATTGAAGAGATGCTTCTCAATTTGTGCAATGTTTCCCAAGGATCACAAATTTGTGAAGGATTTTCTAGCTGATATCTGGATTGCACAAGGATATGCGTCAGGGCCCAAAGAAGCATCACTGTGCTTTGATGCCCTTGCAAATCGTTCATTCTTTCAGAAAGCATCGCCGCATAGTGTTAAGTATGTCATTCATGATCTGATGCATGATACGGCACAACTAGTCTCAAAGGATGAGTGCTTCATTATAAAGCATGCTAGTGACCTTGATAAAGTTCCTTCAAAAGTCCGTCATCTGTCAATATTCACAAACGGAGATGTTAAGTGTTCTGAATTGAAGAGCATATGTAGCAAGAAAAATTTGAGGTCTCTAGTGTGTGATGAATCATATAGCAAATCAAAAGATTTTGAGCCCGTGGTAAACTATTGGTTCAAGGAACTATTGAAAATCCGTGTATTGAGTTTTAAACTTTCCAAAGGAGGACAGCTACCTGAGAGCATGGGCAACTCAAAGCATCTGCGTTACCTAGGTTTACATGGAACTTCTACTTTCAGCACACTCCCTTCATCAGTTTGCCATCTGCATCATCTCAAAAGTTATAGACTGTCGCAGCTGTGTGATTGAAAGGTTTCCTCCAGGCTTCAGTGATATCCTCAGCTTAGAGAAAATCAATTCAAAGGGGCTTTCTTATAACAAGGACAACTCTGGCAAGCTCTGCCTAAAATGGCTCTGTATGAAGACGATGAAGATGATGGAAAATCAGATCGAAATGTTACCTCACTGGAAGCTCCAACATTTGAATGTAGACTTTTACGGAGGCGAATCTTGTCCTAGCTGGCTCCAGCCCAACCTCCTACCAAGGCTAAGTTTCCTTGGATTTTATATGTGTCACCACTTGAAGAGCATTCCGTTTTTTCTCCCGTTAGAGAAGTCACTTGACAATACAGCATGTTCAGACAACGTCAATCGTCTTGAAGAGTTGATCATAATGGGTTGTAGTCGAATCAATTGGCAAGGCTCGGTGGTCTTACCTACTTCTCTTAGAAAGCTAGTCCTTCATAATTCGGGCTATTCCATGGATCACTTGGTGAGCCGCTTCCTTGACCTCACTTCCCTCACTTTTTTAAATATAAAGAACTGTGAATCCTTAACATCTATTCCCCTGCACGTGTGGAGAAGCAATCTTCCATCTTTGGAGGAACTAGATATTCGTTCTTGTGAAAACCTTTCTTCAATAGTCTCTGAAGCAAGTACCAGCGGCAGCAGTGTTACAGGATTCTCATCTCTTGCTAAGATACGTATTGAGAGGTGCTGCAAATTGTTGACCTTTGATGAATTGCTGAAGCCAGATTGTGTACCTGCTGTGAAGATCGTCGCGGTTTCTGATTGTAGAATGTTGATGTCCCTCTCTGTTGATAGGCTCGACTGGTTGCAGGCTCTGGAGATTTCAGATTGCTATTTCAAGTTGAATTCGCAGAGGGTAATGATATTACCATCCTCTCTTAAGCAGCTCTATTTATCGACTTGTGACGGCATAGAATCCATCAACCTCGCCAATAGCCAGTTGGGAAGTTCTCCATTACTGGAGGTACTTAGCATTAAGAACTGTCGAGGCCTCAAGTCCATCGGTGGTGCAGCAGCTGTTGACAAAATAAAGAAAGTGAATATACAGGAGTGTCCCGCGCTCAATGAGATACAACAGCCCCTATGTCGCTGGTATGTACAATGACGGGCAATTGAATCACTGTATGCACACAATTTGTTGTTTAGAATTTATCCTTGGAGATATCTCCTGAAAAAAATAGATTTGGACCTTTGAGCTCATTAACCTTTTTCATTTGTCTAGCCTGGTCGGCACTGCTGCTAATGAGATCAGAAATTGGCACCAAATACATGGGAAGAGGAACTTAACAGTGGGTCCGGGCTGAACGAGATTCAACAGACACTCTGTGGATCGCTGGTATGTGCAATGACGGGTAACTTAATTATTGTACGCACACCATTTGTTCTTTAGAAACTATCCTTGGGTACCTGCATGTTAATCTCGCAATGTCGCTTCTGAAAATAAATAGATTTACATCCTTCATCTCGTTAACTTTTTTCATTTGTCTAGCCTGGTTGGCACTAGGAGGGTACAAAGGCGAAGGGTGGCGGCTTGCGTGAGAACATGCTGTTGAAGGAGTGCGAGGAAAATAAATATGAGCCTGTTGCGTGCTATGTATCAAGGCAGAGCAAAATCTAAGCCTTGAGTGATCTCAGTTTGTGTGTATCATATCCTGTATTTCTAGTTTCCCATTGAAGCATGTTTTGTTGGAGAGATTATATTTCCTGTCCCTAGCCAGCTTATTTACCGTATATCTTCCTGAACCTAGCAATTTGTTATGGCAAAACAATGTGTGACTGAGAACATGGTGTTAGAATAAAACGCTAATGCAAGATCATAGACGACACACCAAGGCACAATATTTGTTAACGAGGTTCACCAATATGGCTACATCCCGAGGCAATGACTACGGGCACTCCTCCCCAAGATACCGCAACACCGGCCGCCCGGGCGCCGGCATAAGCCGTCAGCTCCACCGTGTACCTGTTGCTATCAAGTCGTCATGGGTTACAACGTGTGGTGTCCCTTCGTATATAAGAGGTCTAGGATACAACATGTCCGACTCCTTCACAACTCGTAACTAGCCACACCAATTACAACTCCAAGTCCACGTAACCCCTTGCGTACATAATATATTCGACACAAATATAACAAACTCCACCTTGACGAATATTCTCCACCACCAAGAAGTCGTCCATGCTCGAACCTTCATGTACTCCGGACTTGGGTTGTCGTCTTTGTAGCTTACTGAGAGCTACCCGACGGGTCAGACCCGCCGCCACCGTGGGACTCCACTACTACTCCTGCAGCTCCACTCTCCATGGCTCCAGCTGCAATAGTGCTCCCTTGTAACTTGTAAAGATGTGAAGCCGTCCTCTCTCCTATCATCACGGTCACCCCATCTTTTACGATTTTCATGGTCTTCTTATCCCGATCAAAACAGAATTACATACCACCATCATGAAGAACACCAAGTGAAATTAGATTTCTCTTTAGCCCTGGCACATGCCTGACTACCCGAAGCATCCGCTCAACTCTATCAAACATCTTGATTTTGATGCCACCTACTCCAGCAACACGATAACCTGTGTCAGCGCTCACATAGGCTAAACCAAACTCACCAGACTTGTACGAAGAGAACCACTCCCTGTTGGGCGTCGCATGAAAAGAGCAAGCTGAATCCAACATCCACGCTTTAGTTTTTGTTGACCGCCTATTTGATACTACGAGAACATCACTATCACTGTCCGAGCCATCAACATGAGTAAACGTATTAGCACTTGCCCAACCCTTCAGTTCTGGGTATTCCCTATTTATATGTCCCCACTCCTTGCACCTGTAGCACTGCACCTTTTTCTTCTCCACCCACTAGTAGAAAATGGCCCGTTTGTCCCGGTTCCAGAGGCCCTTTAGCCCTGGTTCTGGTACCGGGACTAAAGGGTCGGGACTAAAGCCCAAAACCTTTAGTCCCGGTTCGCTTACGAACCAGGACAAAAGGGACGCCACGTGGCCGTTGCGGGGCGCCCAGGCAGGAGGACCTTTAATCCCGGTT
>LR880967.1:1016574423-1016614514 GCA_904067115.1 Aegilops sharonensis | reverse complement strand
TTAGGGGTTTTGGAGGGTTAATTTAGGGGTTTCATATTGTGTTAGATAGCTAATAGAGAGAAGTGTCCTCTCTTTCTCCGTGCTTGGTCGACGCTAGCTACTATACATATAAAGAGAACTCGACACGCTAGCTAGTAAGCAAATGAAGGAACCATTAATTACACAAGATCGTCATGAACATATACAGAGAGGAGTGACCTCTCTTTCTTCGAGAGATTGGTCGAACAACAAGTTTTTGTATATCTATCCGACGCTACTAGCTACATATATACAATATGAGATCTCTTACAATCCCTAACATCTCATGTCTATATCAATTTACACATGGTATACTTCCGCTTTATGTATGACGTGGTCAAGAAAGAATCCCGTCAATTCCTATTGAATATCTCGTATGCGATCATGTGGTAGGAGTTCATCCCGCATCTGCCGGATCTAATTTGAAGAAGGGGGTCAATACATATATATGAATGAAACTCAACACAAATGATGGTAATAAAATAAAATTGTGAATATTATTGCTTACGCACTTCATATTGTTTTTCAGAGTAGCCCCACTTAGAGGCCGTCGCGTTGTAGATGAACTCGCAAACGTAGTATCCACAAAAATCATTCCCGACTTCCTGCCACAAGCACTTTACGAGAAATAGAGTTTAATCAAACTGAAAATCAAGCATGATAAATGGTATTGACGAAACTAGAATTAATGGGAGATGCGCGGAACTAGCTAGTAGTACTTACTTTCGGGTGTGTAAATCGCAGCACCCTCGGCAGTGCCGGAACAATTCCAGTGAACTCTTTCCAAACCCTGCCAGACAAAGAAACTAATTACTTGATATCAGGAAATGAACAAAGTTGCCGATATGGTGCGATAATGATCGATTGAACTTACTTCTGGAGCATTTCAGTAATGTCCGCATAGTCCCGGGAATCTTTTCATCTCGAGTCTAAGACGGTTAATACTCCCTGGTCAAGCTTAATCTCTAGCAGAATAAAGTGGAACCTGCGCACGCATGCATAACTTATCAATTACATTACTATAACCTCCAGTAATAAGGGAAACCGAATATGCACAAGACAGTAACACTCACTTGAAGTTGTAAGGAAAAAGTATTTTATCTTTGTTTTGATTTTTAAGCATCGATTGTAGCAAGTTGTCCTCGGTTTCTGTGACATTCTTTTGAACCGTCCATTCATGTATGATATTTGGGTTAATGAACCCAGTGTCATAGATTTATGCATTTTTGCATTGGACGATCTTCAATCTGCATAATATAGTGAGGATAATTATATATACATGCAATGAAAGAGCCAAGCTATATATAGAGATTTAATTACAGAAGTAGTACTTACAGACAGTAGCAAGTCACGGGTGCTTTGTCGAGGGCCTTTTGATTGTATAACTGGAATAACTCGTCAAATTCAACAGACAACAGATCAGTTCCAACGAGGTCGTGCTCCTCTTTAATTCTCAGCATCAAAGTATCCTTCCCAAACTCGCTGCAGGTTTTCATGTACCATTCATGGAATCTTCGCATCATCGTTGTTAGAGGAGGAGGATCAGGTTTGACGAGAGGCTGCCCGTACTGGTATCTGAATTCGTCCACCTCCATTGTTTCAAACTCTACATCATCGCTCAGGTATTCAGCAGGATTGGTACCGGTCACCATCCCTAGATGATAAGCGACGATATCGCTAGACACCTTGAGCGGGGGGCTGATACGTCCATTTTGCAGCATGTTTTCCTACTGTTATTTATATTGTTTTTATCCATAATAAGGCTTTTTGGAGTAATTCTAATGCCTTTTCTCTCATAACATGCAAGGTACACACAAAGAGGAGAATTCCGGCAGCTGGAAATCTGGACCTGGAAAAGCTACGTCAGGCCACCTATTCTACACAACTCCAAATGAGCTGAAACTTCACGGGGATTTTTTATGGAATATTTGAGAAATATTGGAGCCAATAAGTACCAGAGGGGGCCCACCAAGTGGGCACTACCCACCTGGGCGCGCCAGGGAGCCCAGGCACGCCCTGGTGGGTTGTGCTCCCCTCGGCCCACCTCCAGTGCCCATCTTTTGGTATATAAGTCATTTTGACCTAAAAAATAAGGAGAGGACTTTCGGGATGGAGCGCCGCCGTCTCAAGGCGGAACTTGGGCAGGAGCACTTTTGCCCTCTAGCGGAGCGATTCCGCCGGGGGAACTTCCCTCCCAGAGGGGGAAATCATCATCATCATCATCGCCAACAACTCTCCCATCTTGGGGAGGGAAATCTCCATCAACATCTTCAACAGTACCATCTCCTCTCAAACCCTAGTTCATCTCTTGTGTTCAATCTTTGTACCAAAACTATAGATTGGTGCTTGTGGGTGATTAGTAGTGTTGATTACATCTTGTAGTTGATTACTATATGGTTTATTTGGTGGAAGATTATATGTTCACATCCAATATGCTATTTAATACCCCTCTGATCTTGAGAAAGAGATTATCATTTGTGAGTAGTTACTTTTGTTCTTGAGGTCACGGGAGAAATCATGTTGCAAGTAATCATGTGAACTTTATATGTGTTCGATATTTTGATAGTATGTATGTTGTGATTCCCTTAGTGGTGTCATGTGAACGTCGACTACATGACACTTTATCATATTTGGGCCTAAGGGAATGCATTGTGGAGTAGTTATTAGATGATGGGTTGCGATAGTGACAGAAGCTTAAACCCTAGTTTATGCGCTATTCTGTAAGGGACCGATTGGATCCAAAAGTTTAATGCTATGGTTAGAATTTATTCTTAATACTTTTCTCGTCGTTGCGGATGCTTGCAAGGGGGTTAATAATAAGTAGGAGGTTTGTTCAAGTAAGAACATCACCTAATCACCGGTGCACCCACATATCAAATTACCAAAGTAGCGAACACGATCGAATCAACATGATGAAAGTGACTAGATGAAATTCCCGTGTACCCTCAAGAACGCTTTGCTTATTATAAGAGACCGTTTTGGCCTGTCCTTTTCCTCAAAAGGATTGGGCTACCTTGCTGCACTTTTGTTACCGTTACCGTTACTTGCTCGTTACAAATTATCTTTCTATCAAACTACTCTGCTACTTACAATTTCAGCACTTGCAGACATTACCTTGCTGAAAATCACTTGTCCTTTCCTTCTGCTCCTAGTTGGGTTCGACGCTCTTACTTATTGAAATGGCTACAATTGATCACATATACTTTTGGGTCATCAAGGCTCTTTTCTGGCGCCGTTGCCGGGTAGTGAAGCGCTTTTGGTAAGTGGAAATTGGTATGGAAAAATTATTACTACGTGCTGAAATTAGTTGTCACTTGTTACTCTGGGAAACAATCCTTTGAAGGGTTTGTTCGGGGTATCTTCACCTCGACCAGAACCACAATTAGTTACCCCTCAACCTACTGCACCTACTGAATATATTGAATATGAAATCCCTTTGGGTATGATAGAACAACTGCTAGCTAATCCTTATGCAGGAGATGGAACCGAACATCCTCATATGCACTTGATCTATGTGGAAGAAATTCGTGGATTGTTTAATCTTGTAGGTTTACCTGGAGATGAAGTGAAGAAGAAGGTTTTCCCTTTATCTTTGAAGGGAAAAGCATTGGCATGGTGTAGGCTATGCGATGATATTGGATCTTGGAATTGGAGTTTCACCAAAAAAAAATATCCTATGCATCTAGTTCATCCTGATCGGAATTATATATATAATTTTTGGCCTCATGAAGGAGAAAGTGTCGCTCTAGCTTGGGGGAGGCTTAAGTCAATGTTATATCCATGCCCCAATCATTAGCTCTCAAGAGAAATTATTATCCAGAATTTTTATGCTCGGCTTTCTCATAATGATCGGTCCATGCTTGATACTTCTTGTGCTGGTTCTTTTATGAAGAAAACTATTGAATTCTGGTGGGATCTTTTGGAAAGAATTAAATGCAACTCTGAAGATTGGGAACTCAACGAAGGTAAAAGAGTCATGTATTAAGCTTAAGTATGATTGTGTTAAATCTTTTATGAATACCGATGCCTTTCAAAAGTTTGGCACTAAATATGGACTTGACTCTAAGATAGTTGCCTCCTTTTGTGAATCATTTGCTACTCATGTTGATCTCCCTTAAGAGAAGTGGTTTAAATATCACCCACCTATTAAAGAAGAAATTAAAGAACCGGTACCAGCTAAAGAGCAAACTATTGTTTATAATGTTGATCCAGTTGTTCCTAGTGCTTATATTGAAAAACCACCTTTTCCTGTTAGGATAAAGGAACAAGCTAATGTTTCAACCGTGGTCAATAGAAGTTATATTAGAAACACCTAAACCTGATGAACAAATCAAAGTAGAACCCAGTTTTGCTATGGTTAAGGATCTCCTGGAATAAAATATAGATGGGCATGTTATTTACTTCTGTAATGAAGCTACTAGAATTGCCAAACCTGATAAAGAGGATAAACATAGACCCGTTGTTAGAATGCCTGTTGTCTTAATTAAAATAGGAGATCACTGTTATCATGGTTTATGTGACATAGGTGCTAGCGTGAGTGCTATTCCCTTTACCTTATATCAAGAAATTATGATTGACATAGCACCCGCTGAAATAGAAGAAATAGATGCTACTATTAAACTTGCTAATAGAGACACCATCACACCACTTGGGATTGTTAGAGATGTTGATGTCTTGTGTGAGAAAATAAAATACCCTACTGATTTTCTTGTTCTTGGTTCCCCACAAGATGACTTTTTTCCCATTATCTTTTGTAGACCTTTCTTGAACACTATTAATGCTAAAATAGATTGTAAGAAACAAAATGTCGGTGTCAGCTTTGGTGATGAGTCTCATGAGTTTATTTTTTCCAAGTTTAGTAGAAAACCTCGTAAAAAATTGCCTAGTAAGGACGAAATAATTGGTCTTGCTTCTATTGAGGTGCCTCCTACTGATCCTCTAGAGCAATATCTGCTAGACCATGAAAATGATTTACATATGCATGAAAGTAATGAATTAGATAGGATTTTTTTTAACAACGTCCTCTGCTTAAATACAATTTGCCTATTGAATCTCTAGGAGGTCCTCCTCCACCTAAGGGCGATCCTGTGTTTGAATTAAAACAATTGTCAGACACTTTGAAATATGCTTATCTTGATGAGAAAAAGATATATCATGTTATTATTAGTGCTAACATTTCAGAACATGAAGAAGAAAGATTATTGAAAGTTCTAAGTAAGCACCGAGCTGCTATTGGATATACTCTTGATGGTCTTAATTAAGGGCATTAGTCCCACTCTATGTCAGCACAAAATTAATATGGAACACGATGCTAAACCCGTTGTTGATCACCAACGTCGATTAAATCCGAAGATGAAGGAAGTGGTAAGAACGGAAATATTAAAACTTCTGGAAACAGGTATAATCTACCCTATAGCTGATAGTACATGGGTAATTCCTGTTCATTGTGTCCCTAAGAAGGGAGGAATTACCGTTGTTCCTAATGATAAAAATGAACTCATCCCACAAAGAATTGTTACAGGCTATAGAATGGTAATTGATTTTAGAAAATTAAACAAAGCAACTAGAAAAGATCATTACCCTTTGCCTTTTATTGATCAAATGCTAGAAAGATTATCAAAGCACACACATTTTTGCTTCCTTGATGGATATTCTGGTTTTTCACAAATACCTGTTTCTCAACCTGATCAAGAAAAGACCACTTTCACTTGTCCCTTTGGAACTTATGCTTATAGACGTATGCCTTTTGGTTTATGCAATGCACCTACTACCTTTCAAATATGTATGACTGCGCTTATGGCGTCGTAGCTTACCGTATCACAATCAAAGGCCTCCTCGAGCTTAATGCTGAAGCGCCGACCTTGTGAGGCCTGTCGCAGAAACCCCCGTTGTCGCCGCACCAGGAGCACTCCCCGGGACCTTCTTCGTCCGACGACATTTCCTATGTTCATAATTCAAAGATTAAACTTGTACAATTAAAACTCTCAGCTTGTTCATTATTCATCACGGGTTGACTATCGGTCTGTCAAGTCTTTTCTTGAAGTCAACCCGAAATATCGTTTAATTATCTTTCTATAAAATCCAGGCCACTCGATATTTCCTACATATTCTAGCACAAGTCATGCCAAAATTCATGGAAAATTCCGGCACGACCTTTGCTAAAACAGAACATATCGAGCGCCTGAAATTTGCTGGAACAGAAATTAATCAACAATCCGGCAAAACATAGGCCACCCGGAGGTGTAACCTGAACATGACTGGCCACTTGGGCAACCACATATCCTATTTGAGCAACACAAGATATACATGTTTTTATCTACATCATATCTTATAGGACTCATATTGACATGGAGATTTGGCTGGTCTCACCTCGAGGTCGGAGGGGGTCGGTGACGGGGACGACCGCGGGCAAAAACAAAAACCCTATAAGTTATCACTAATACATCCCAAATAGTATCATACATATATATAACATCACTAATACAACTAAAACACTAGCGAACGACGGGTATCGACGACGAGGATGTGGGATAGGCATCGTCAACGTCAATGCGGCAATAATTGCTTAAACTAAAAAAATAACAACAAACGTGACATGTTCAACTAGTTCTATTAATTCAACTAGTTCTTACTAAATATAAACTTACTATAAATAGAAATAAACTAGTTCTTTCTAAAAGTAAACTAGTTCAACTAGTTATATTAATTTTCTTACTAAAAATACATTTGTTCTATTAATTCAAGTAGTTCTTACTAAAACTAAACTGGAAGCATCTTCGCTACCTTGAAATCCAGCGCTACTTATAAGATGTTGTGTATAAGGTTTTCCCTAGTAGTTGAGAGCTTTGGCAACTAGAAGCATCTTCGCTACCTTGAAATCCCCAGAGCTTGTCCTATGAAGAGGATTCCTTCAAGTTTCGGTTGTTTATATAATCTGCAAATTTTATATACCAAGAAGTGCAAGCTAGAAAGCTTGCCCGACGACTTCGCTAAGTTGACCAGTCTATAGAAATTTGATTCACATGGATTGACATATTGTGCCGGGGGTCAGATGACTATCAATTCAGCAAATGGACAGGGAAAATGTATCAGGTTAATAAAGAATCTGAACCAATATCGTGGACACTTAAAGATAAATAATGTTGGCATCCTAAGTAAGGATCTTGCAGCAGAAGCAGAATTGGGAAATAGGAAATATCTTGATGAGTTGACACTGAATATGAAATGGCCAAGCTGTAGGGGCTCCCATGTGTCTAGAATCATCGAGAACAAAGAAGTCCTTCAAGTTCTGCAACCTCCTGTCAGTCTCAAGTCTTTATTCCTCCTGAATTACACCGGTGTTTCGCTTCCAAGCTGGTTTCAGCCACAAAACCTGCCAAGCTTAATTAAAACTACTTGCTTTTCTATGATGTGTTGGGATCGAGAGCATAAGCCTCAATGTGATACCTGCAGTTGGTACTTTAATGTCTCTGACAGATCTAACCATTGATGGGTGTAAAAATATATCAAGCCTCGAACATTTTCTGTGTCCAGATTATTTACCAGCCATTAAGAAAATAGCAACTCAGAAGTGCAATATGTTAGCATCAGTGCCAACTGAAAAATTTGGGGACTTTCATTTCCTTGAAAAACTGGAAGTGTGCCATTGCCCAAACATCGGCCTCCAAATTATGGTTTCGCCGTCCCTTCAGATTCTCATTCTGATTAGTTCTGTTCACTTTCGCAATATGGATTGCTGCTCCCTCACCCACTTTCATTTTGAATGTGAGTTTGTCACGTCCAACCAACTGCAATTGTGGAATCTTCCATCTCTACAGCAGTTAATGATCAGGTGCTAATCTCTTACATCTGTTGGAGGCACTGGTAGGATTACAACATTCTTGTTCCTTAACACCCTATCAGTTTGGGACTGTGATAAATTGTTAACCCTTGATGACTTCCTAACACGAGAATCTTCTATTGAGGAAATTAGCGTCAACCGTTGCCCCAAGTTACTGTCCTTGCCGGTTTTGAAAGGTTTGTGAGTTTTCCTTGTCTGAAACATCTGTTGGTTTTTGAGTGCCCAAGTCTCAATTGGCAAAAAGGGTTGGTGTTGCCGCCATCTCTCCAATGTCTTGGCTTAAAGGAATATGGGGATATCTCTCCATATGTTCCCAGTTGCCTACATAACCTCACATCCCTCGTCTCACTAAGCATTGGTGGCCAGGGTACAACATCCATTCCAGGCGACATTTGGCGCAGTAATCTTGCATCACTTGAGAACTTGGTGATTCAGGATTGTCCAGACCTAGTTTCAATTGGCGGCAAAAATTCAATTGCACAAATAAGGAAGGTGCTGATATCCGAGTGTCCAAACTTAGAGGAAATGGGGCAGACGGACACAAGATTCCACCAAAGGTATTTGTGATAACACTTGTTTCTCATCCGGCCTTTAGATACGAGTTGTTTGAAACTCCCTGTATTCTGGAAATAAGTCATGTATTATGCAGTAACAATCCAACTTAAATCATCGTCATTAAAGTACACTGGTCTTACTGGTGACACCTATGTGTATTGGATGTCTTGTTTCTGCTTGTTAATTCCAATGCTTAGTCCATATAGAATCTTGATGTGTTAATATTGTGGAGGAATGTAGTACCCATCCTGGGCGACGGTTGCGTGTTTATATAGCTAGGTCGCGACCTCATGGTATAGCGTACAAAGTTGGTTCAGATTACAAACTTGGAGAGAAAGAGATAAGAGAGGTTACAACCATATGCGCATAGCTAAAGATCCTAGTCTATCTTCGGTTGGACTCCTCCTGCGATGCTTATCTCCAAAGATTCTGAACCTGTCACGTAAGTGACCGGTGTGACCAATATTATGTTCAACACCCTCCCTTAATCACAACTTGGTCAAGTTGAGATTACGCTTGAACTCTTCAAAATTTCGTGTGGGCAAAGCTTTGGTGAATCCATCTGCAACCTGATCTCGAGAATGAATAAACCGGATTTCCAACTTCTTGTTTGCAACTCGTTCCCTAACAAAGTGGAAATCGATCTCAATATGTTTTTTCCTTGCATGAAAAACAGGGTTAGTAGACAGATAAGTGGCACCAAGATTATCACACCATAAACATGGAGCTTGAGTGTTCTTTACACCAAGCTCTCGTAACATGGACCGGACCCAGATGGTTTCAGCTGTGGCATTAGCCAAAGCCTTGTGTTAAACCAGCCATATGCGTCAACCCTCATGGGCGCTACATGTAACGTATTTTGACAGGATCCGTACATACGAAGCGGAAAACGTCTTACCCATCGAGAGGGGGACGCCGTACATTATATGCAGGGGTGCGAGACCCTGGTAACGCGTACAGCAGTTGGGATCTCGTACAGAAGGATTACAACTTGGAGATCAAGATAGCNGCAACTCGTTCCCTAACAAAGTGGAAATCGATCTCAATATGTTTTTTCCTTGCATGAAAAACAGGGTTAGTAGACAGATAAGTGGCACCAAGATTATCACACCATAAACATGGAGCTTGAGTGTTCTTTACACCAAGCTCTCGTAACATGGACCGGACCCAGATGGTTTCAGCTGTGGCATTAGCCAAAGCCTTGTGTTAAACCAGCCATATGCGTCAACCCTCATGGGCGCTACATGTAACGTATTTTGACAGGATCCGTACATACGAAGCGGAAAACGTCTTACCCATCGAGAGGGGGACGCCGTACATTATATGCAGGGGTGCGAGACCCTGGTAACGCGTACAGCAGTTGGGATCTCGTACAGAAGGATTACAACTTGGAGATCAAGATAGCTAGAGATAGAATCACGGGATAGAGATAAACCTCCTATCCTAACTGCCAAGAGATGTACGGATCCTGTCAAAATACGTTACATGTAGCGCCCATGAGGGTTGACACATATGGCTGGTTTAACACCCCCCCCCCCCCCTTAATCACAACTTCATCAAGTTGAGATTATGCTTGAAGTCTTCAAAACTTCTTGTAGGTAAGGGCTTTGTGATTCCATCTGCAAGTTGGTCTTTGGAATGCACAAAGCGTATGTCAAGTTGCTTCTGAGCAACTCTCTCTCTGACAAAATGAAAATCGATCTCTATGTGCTTTGTTCTAGCATGGAACACTGGATTTGCAGAGAGATACGTAGCTCCAAGATTGTCACACCATAAACAAGGTGCTTGTTTACTTTGTATGCCAAGTTCCTTCAGCATGGATTGAACTCATATGATCTCTGCTGTGGCATTTGCCAATGCCTTGTATTCTGCCTCTGTGCTCGATCTGGATACAGTTGCCTGTTTTCGTGCACACCATGATATCAAGTTAGGTCCAAAAAATACTGCAAAACCACCAGTGGAACGTCTGTCATCAAGACAACCTGCCCAATCAGAGTCAGAGAATGCACTGACTAAAGTAAAGGGTGATTTGCTGAAGTTCAGTCCTAAGTTCAGGGTGTGCTTAACATATCGAACTATGCGTTTTGCAGCTGTCAGATGAACATTGGTGGGTGCATGGAGGAACTGGCAGACTTTATTAACAGCAAAAGAAATATCAGGCCTGGTAAGTGTGAGATACTGAAGGGCTCCTACCAGGCTCCTGTATTTGGTGCCGTCTTCTTGGCCGAAGACGCCGGCGCCGCGCAGCTGAGGTGTGATCTGCGTGCGCCATAGCACGTAGTTCGTGCGTGACAGCTTCTCTGTGACCTGATTGTTGAGGCTTGGTGAGAAGGCGCCGGAGGAAGACATGGCTAGGCTAGATGGGTTTGACAGAAGCTCTAGATGGGAAAAGGAGAGGCTCTGATACCATGTACGAAGCGAAAAACGTCTTACCCATCGAGAGGGGGATGCCGTACATTATATGCAGGGGTGCGAAACCCTGGTAACGCGTGCAGCAGTTGGGATCTCGTACAGAAGGATTACAACTTGGATATCAAGATAGCTAGAGATAGAATCACGGGATAGAGATAAACCTCCTATCCTAACTACCAAGAGATGTACGGATCCTGTCAAAATACGTTACATGTAGCGCCCATGAGGGTTGACACATATGGCTGGTTTAACACCTTGTACTCAGCTTCAGTGCTTGACCTTGATACAGTGGCTTGTTTCTTTGCACACCATGATATTAAGTTTGGACCAAAGAATACTGCAAACCCACCACTAGATCGTCTGTCATCTAAACATCCTGCCCAGTAAGAGTCGGAAAAGGCACTAACAAGTGTAGATGAAGACTTGCTGAAAGTGAGGCCAAGATTAACTGTATCTTTCACATATCTCACTATACGTTTAGCAGCAGTCCAATGAGTTGTAGTGGGTGCATGAAGAAACTGACAAACCTTGATTACTGCAAATGAAAGATCAGGTCTTGTCACGGTCAGATACTGAAGTGCACCTACTAAGCTTCCGTACCTGGTACTGTCATCTTGACCCAAAAGCTCTCCTTCTGCAAGTGACAATTTTTCTATGCTGGACAATGGAGTTGTTGAAGATTTACATCCCTGTAACCCAACTCTTCTTACCAGATCAGTGGCATACTTTTCTTGAGAGAGATGAAGACTGTTTCCTTGTTTCTTGACTTCAATCCCTAGGAAGAAATGCAAGTCACCCAGATCCTTGAGAGCAAACTCAGCATTTAAATCCTTCAACAGTCCTGATATAGCCTCATCAGATGAGCTTGTGACAATAATATCATCAACATATATAAGAACGAATATGGATGTTTTCAGCTTGTTGTAAATGAACAAAGATGTGTCAGACTTAGAAGGAACAAAGCCAAGAGTTTGCAATTTGTGACTTAGTCTGGAGTACCACGCCCTGGGAGCTTGTTTGAGTCCATATAGCGCTTTATCAAGCTTGCACACATGAAAATGTGTGTTCTTGTTCTCAAACCCAGGAGGTTGTTTCATATACCTTCCTCTTCCAGAACGCCATGAAGGAACGCATCCATCTAGCTGTCGAAGGCTCCATCCCCTGGAAACAGCAATAGAGAGCACAAGATGAATGGTTGCAGCTTTAACAACTGGACTAAAGGTGTCCTCATAGTCTATGCCATGCCGTTGTTTAAAGCCCTTCACAACAAGTCTGGCTTTGTAGCGATCAATGGTTCCATCAGCCTTCTTTTTTATTCTAAAAACCCACTTGCAGTCAATTAGATTTTTACCTTGCCGTGGAGGAACCAGATGCCACGTTTTATTTTTCAGGAGTGCCATGTGTTCTTCTTCCATGGCTTTCTTCCACTTAGTGTCACTGAGCGCCTCGCCAAGAGTGCTTGGTTCATCTGTGGAGCAGACTAGACTGAACTTTGTTAACTGTTTATACCGGTTTGGTTACCCCTTTTTGAAGACGTGTTCGTGGAGCAGCAGTTGAGGGAGTTGGTGCAGAAGATCCTGCTGCTGCAGCGACAGGAGCAGCAGATCCCGAGGCGGATCTCGTGGCATCCCCCGCCTCGCTGCAACCGAGCCGGACGGATCTTCTATGTCGTCACGGGGTGGAGGCATTGGAGATGCAGCTAGATCTGGCGCAGACGATCCTGAGTCGCGGGACACGTCCACCGCAGGCCCATTATGGCGTAATGATGAGGCGGACCCAGGTGAAATCTCACCAGATCGCACGCCAGATCGTGCGCCAGGTGACTGGGCCGGATCCACCCTGGGAGCCGCGCCTGTCTCCTATCGAGGAGGCTCCCCGCCTAGCGGCTGGCGACGCATGTAGTGGCGGGGCCCATCAGCAGCCCAGCGAGTCTCGGTGCACCGCGTGGGGGCGTCCGAGTGGTGCGGGCTAGATGGGTCGCCCGAGCCCGTAACAACGCATCGTGTGGCAGGCGCGGGGCCGCTGCTGGGTCGGCTGGAGGTGACGCGGAATCCAGCACGCTGCCCCCATGATGCGTCTCAGATCCCGAGGGAGATCCGTTGTCAGGCTGCGGTGGAACTGATCCCGAGGCGGATCTGTCCCCCAGCCCTGGACACATAAAATGTGATATATTGGGCAGATTTTCTTCACCGTTTTGGTTGTTTTCTGCACCATTTTCTACGCAGTTCTCATCTGCATCACCATAAAACTCATGCACATTGTTATGAACATTTGTCAGCATTGAAGCACTACAATCATTATCCCCATGAGGAACGCCGGTAAGACTAGATGGTAGAAGAAGAATTTCTTTGTGAAGGAGTGCACCGGCATTAGGATGAAGTTCAGAAAAAGGGAATTTTGTCTCATCAAAGACAACGTCGCGAGAAATATAAACGCGACCGGTAGAGATGTCAAAGCACTTAACACCCTTGTGTTGAGCGCTATAGCCAAGAAACGCGCATTGTGTAGAGCGAAACATGAGCTTGCGATTGTTGTATGGACGGAGATTCGGCCAGCAAGTGCAACCAAACACACGAAGGGTTTTGTAGTCAGGTTTGGTGTGGAGGAGACGCTCAATGGGAGTTTCATAGTTGATGACACGGCTAGGTAGCATATTTCTGATGTGTACTGCAGCAAGAAAAGCCTCGTCCCAAAACTTTAGAGGCATGGAGGCGCCGGCAAATAGAGCTAGACCGACTTCAACGATGTGTCTGTGTTTGCGTTCAGCAGACCCATTATGTTGATGAGCATGAGGACATGACACGTGATGAGATATGCCAATTTTCTTAAAAAACGAGTTTAGCTTCTGGTACTCCCCTCCCCAATCAGATTGGAGAGTAAGGATTTTGCAATCAAACTGGCGCTCAACAAGAGCTTGGAAGTTCAGAAAAACTTGGAACACATCTGATCTTTTCTTAAGAAGATAGATCCATGAAAACTTGCTATAGTCATCAATGAAACTCACATAATACGTGTGTCTACTAACAGAGGAGAGGGCAGGCCCCCACACATCAGAAAAAAAAACAAGTTGTAAAGGCTTGGTAGAAAGGCTGTTAGAAACTGGATAAGGTAATTGATGGCTTTTAGCCTTTTGACAAGAATCACAAATTGTTTCAACATCACGCTCTCCAATGTACGGGAGCTTATTTTTCCTAAGCAATCGCTCAACTAAAGAAAAATATGCATGTCCTAAACGATCATGCCATCGTGTTGAAGACACTTCGGTGGCACTGAAAATTTGTTTATTAAATCTTTTATAATCTCCGAATCAAGGGGTAAAGCCCATGAACGCATCTACCTCGATATAGCACCGGCCTTCTTCGTTGCCTGATCCTTGATCAAACAATACTTTTTGAAGCACTAGTAGGGACATGCAAATAAATTATAAGATGAATTTTTTGATGAGGGGTTTTAATAATTGAGTGACCAACGTGACTAATTTTCATACCTTCTCCACTTGTTGTGTGTATGTGATCTTTGCCACGGTAATTATCGCGCATGGTCACCTTTTCCAGCTCACCGGTGATGTGGTTCGTGGCACCGCTGTCGATGTACCAGTTGGTGTTGATGCCGTAGGAGCCATCAGCGACTCCAGCCACCTTCTCGTCTTGGGAGGAATCATCTTCATCGTCCTCAAAACGATACCAGCAATCTTTTGCCGAGTGTCCCGGCTTGCCACAGATTTGGCACCTGTTTGCGTCAGTGCGTGATCTGTTGTTGGAGGAGTTGTTGCGCCGATCTCGGTTGTTGGAGGAGGAGGGCCAGCCGCCGCATGTGCTGTTGGCGCCGCTGCTGTTGCCACTGTCGGCGCCTCTGCCTTTGTCATTCCGAGGCGGCCCGCGGTAACGAGAGCCTCCGCCCCAGCTGCGAGTGGCGACGTTGGCCGACGACTTGAAGCCGCCTCCCGCGCCAGCTCCCTGGAAGAGAGCCACCCGCTGGTCGAAGTTGCTCATTTTCCCGAACAGCTCATCGAGGGTGACCGGAGTGGTGCGGGCGTCGAGGGCGGACACCAATGGCTGGTACTCCATGTTAAGCGCGTTGAGGATGTAAGAGATTAACTCATCATCCTTCAGCGGCTTGCCAGCCGCAGCGAGCTTGTCAGCGAGTCCCCGCATGTATGCGAAGAAGGTGGCCACTGATTGTGTTCCTTTCTACGCATTGGTGAGGGCGGCACGGATGTTGTTGATGCGGGACAGCGACGTCGACGAGAACATGCTCGCCAGCGCCGTCCAGAGCTCGCGTGCATGCGTGATGGAGGTGACCTGCACTAGCACCTCTTTGGACAGGTTATTCAGAAGATAACCGAGTACCGGCTGATCCTCGCGGAACCAGACGGCATGAATCAGATTGGGGATGGTTTCCTCTTTTCCATCCTTGTCCTTGCTGACGACGTACTCGGCCGGTTCCGCCATGCTTCCATCAACGTACCCGAAGACTCCAGCTCCTCTCAGTTGCGGCGTGATATGAGTGCGCCATACGACATAGTTGATACGGGTGAGGCGCTCGGTGATCTGGCCGCAGAGGGGAGAGGAAGCGGCGGCGGATGAGGCCATGGCAGGAAGCTGCGGTGGAGAGGACGAAAGGTAGATGGGAAGAGTTAGGCTCTGTATAACATGTGGAGGAACGTCGGCGACAGTTGCGTGTTTATATAGCCAGGTCGCGACCTCCTGGTATAGCGTACAAAGTTGGTTCAGATTACAAACTTGGAGAGAAAGAGATAAGAGAGGTTACAACGATATGCGCATAGCTAAAGATCCTAGTCTATCTTCGGTTGGACTCCTCCTGCGATGCTTATCTCCAAAGATTCTGAACCTGTCACGTAAGTGACCGGTGTGACCAATATTTTGTTCAACAAATATTTTCATAAATTATTTTGGCGATGTTTACAAAATTTTTATAGGTGACATTTTGGAAAAACTTTGCACTTAGAAGTTAGAAGTGCTGCCGCATTGCGCGTGTTATGCTGAAACTCTGTTTATTTTTCGTAGGCCAAATTTGCTTTACTGACCATGCTTAATTTCTTCTTGAAGGGACTGGACCCCATAGACCATAGTTCATTGATTACTTGGAAAATGGAATACCTGGGGACAAGGAGAGTCCATGCCTATGTGGATAATTATCAGTTCCCAGTTTCCATGATTCGTAGTAAAGTTGCTGTAACTTAGGAAACAGCATAGCGTCGTTTTGCATCCTTAAGACATGTTGTATCTGTATGCATTTGTGTGGTTTGGTGTTCTTTACTCTGGAATATGTTCATGGCCTTTGCCATGCATCTGCCTGTTCATGGTCTTTCCTTCTGTACTTTCTGCTCTTAGCTCTGTGGTTTCTTCTTGTGCTGTCTTCCTTCTCTGGTTTTACCTTTCTCACTGGTTTTTTGGCCTATATGAAGACCTGCGTCACCATCTCGACACTTCCTCTTGTTATTACAAAATGAGGCGCACCACTTTGATGTGTGTCCGAGAGGGGGGGAAATGATCTTATCTAGTCTAAACAATGGGCCGGCAGGCAGATGGTTTCAGATTGCAGGCGGGGCTTGCTGCTGAATTTTGAAGACAGTGTTTAGGTTTTCAGAAATGAGAAAAACAATTTTTGCTTCCACGAATGAGATTAGTCTTTTGTGTTTCTTTTGCCTTGTGATTTTTTTCAGTTTCAAACTGCAACCAAGTTGAATGAACGGCGTTTAGAAGGACCGGCGGTTTCAAGTTTCAGAAGTAGCCTAGTACCAGCAAAGTTTGCTGCACGCAGCTCTGCTTCTGCAGGGCTCATAATTCTATATCTCTGCTGATCATTTCCATCTGCTGCACAAAGTTGAGTGGGCTTAGTTTTAAGGTCTGCTAGCTGCTAGAAATAAATCTGCGGCGCATTTTGTTCGAGAGCCGGATGGGGTCAATTAGGTTTAGTCTGCACAATTAGGTACACTGAGTGTGGCATGTTCTCCGTCCATGCATCATTGATTCGGTCCAATAGTGAGTGTGCCAGTGTGCAATTCCTGTACCAAATATTGGTACAGGAATGTAATACAGGTGTGTTTGGTTTTCTGGTATGTTTACTTGCATGCATGTATGATGGCCTTTCGATCAGGGAGCATTTGATCTCAGGAGCAGAAGAGGAACGCAGAGTATCTGCTCCCGAGCTTAAATGCTCCTTGATGAACATGAAAATAAATAAAATAGAAAAAAATCTGAAACTTTTTTGTCTTAACTTTGGCAAATGTTTTTATATGCATGTTGACAAATTTCAAAACAAAATGACATTCGTAAGAGTCATAGAAAAAAATCAAAGCTAAAAAATGCATATTTTGCTTTTTACTCATGGCAATTTTAAAAACAAAACTCAAAAATATAGTTTAAACATATGATATCATCTACTATGATGCTAGTATGGATTGCTCCACGCTCTTCGTCTTGTTGATCAACGACAAGCAATCTGATGCTATTTCCAAAACATGTTTGTGCTGCAAAGTTCAGAGCATGTCTTATAGCAAAAGATTGAGCTAGTCCCAGATTTTCCACTTGATCAACAAAACCCCTTCCGACTGCTTGTACATATCCTAAGTGATCTTATATTATCACACTATAGCCCACACACCATGAATTAGAGAAATTCACAACATCCACATTCATTAATTAGCCTGAACTCAACCGGCGGAAGAGACCTTTTTTGAATTAATCCCCGCTTCTCAACCTAAATGGATGGGTCCCATTTTGCCAATCTTCATATGGGTCCCATTTCTTCTGCAAAGAATGAATTAGCGAGATTGTTCAGTTAGACAGTAAAGTATAGTATACAAAGGTGCTATCCATGAATCGCAACTTGATAAGTGACAAACATGGAGGAGACTTTATCCGGGGAAGACAATATTAATCTTTGCATTCCCATTATTTACATCATCAAGGTTGTTCTGCTGACACCAACGATTGCTGGCAGCTAAGGTACTGAACAGTGATTAATCAAAATGTTGATGGTCACCACTTCCACTAGAATGAAATAGATGGACACTAGAAACAAAAAACAATGAACATGAGAAAAGCAGAGCGGCGGCGAGCAGAAGAAAAAGTAATATGAGATGTACATGTCTCGTCCTGCCTCACTAATTAGCGACTATTATATTTTTAGGGACATATACAAACGCCTCATTCTCTTTACCTCACATGCATGTGCATGCGCACACAAGACGACAAAAACGATTGCATCCAAGATTCTTCTCATTTAAAAATTTAAAATATTTTGTAGCTCAAACTACATGTCCGATTCAAAATCTATTTTCATAACTAAATATGTCGTGATAAGACCTTCAAAACTAGATCTCATGTTGGTATGTTTCAACAAGTTTTTGGAGGGTCAAAGTTACCAGCCCTGGTCTACATAAGCTATCATGCGTGTGGTGCGTAAGTACAATATGTTGTCATTTACACTTAAGTTACCGGGCATAAAAATGGTTCATCAATCTTTACCACACATGCACATCAATACATGAACTAGAGGACAAAAGCTAATTTCATCCTAGATTGTTCCCATTTAAAATAATAAAAAATTTCTATAGTGAATCCGTCAGTCTGATTCAAAATCTTTTTCCACCATTAAATCTACTATGATAAGACTTTCAAAACTAGACCCCACTTGATACATTTCGACGAATTTTTATTCAGACGAAAATTTACCATGTCTGGTGTACGTAAGTTACCACGTCTGCAGTCCATAAGTTATTTTGTTATCTATACAAAATGTATCCGTGCGAAAAAATGGTTCCCCCAACCTTCTTCCTACATGCACATGCACACATGCTCTAGAGAACAAAAGCAGATGCCATCATAAATTATCTCAATTTCAGAAATTTAAAATATTTTGTAGCTTAAATCGTTCGTCTGATTCAGAATCTGTTTTTAACATCAAAACTCGTCGTGATGATACCTTCAGAACTAGATCCCATGTTAGTATGTTTCAACACTTGCATAAGATACCATATTAGCCATGAAAACATTTCATTTTGCAACATTTCAATGTTTTTTTTAGGTGGAAAGTTATCAGCCGATACTACAAGTGTTACCCATAATATTCATTGTTGTTACCGGCAAAATTATGCAGGTTGTGAGATTACTCATGGATAGTTATCAATTCCAAAACTAGATCTTCATTGCAAACACCAATATAACCATATGACTACTACAATGGTGAATGTGACCTAGCACACATGAAAAAATGCAGCAGGGGCAGCTGTTAACTATACTTGTCTCATGTTGATAACTATATAATCACTAATTTGCGATGCTTGTGACTGTAGCATTACGGTCTGGTAGCTTTAGTATGAGTATCATGATAAGTATGACCTAAGCAAACCGGTAACTATAACATGAGCAACTTAATAAATATAGCATGAGCATGCTGGTAACTTCAGCCTGGGTAGCCTGATAACTTTAGTATGACCGGCCTGGTAACTATCTACAGACTCGTTGTCTTGGTAAGTTTAACATGACCAGCATGGTAGCTATATACTTGATGTGTTGGTTAACATGGGCGGCCTGGTAACTACTTAAGTGTTGTGTTGAGGATTTTAGATGGGTGGCTTGATAACTACTTATCAATGTGTTGGTAACTAGAGTATGAGCAGTGCAGTTGTGTGACATAAATGGCATTATCGATAATTGTAGCATATACTGTTGGGTGATTACATAATAGCCATGACACCTACTATAGTTAGCAATATAGTGCCAATAATACACATGAGAAAAAAACCAAGAAAATGGAAACTAGGATTATGCCAATAAAGGTTAAAAGTCTTGTTTTTATGTAGTGAATAAGTGGGAAAGATAGTTAAGTTGGCTACTGTTGTAGTCAGTAACCAACCTAATCTGGTTTCGAATAGTATGCCATGCACTTTGGAGTAGATAATTAGTCTGGTCATTGCGTATGCTATATATTTTCTAAATAGTTCATCTTCACTACTTGTATTATTTTAATATACACACATGCCATATCATTAAAGGCCGACCACAACATGCATGAGAATTATTTTTTATTATTAGTTGATCTCACTAATTCTATTTATTTTAACATGCACACATAAGTCATGTAAACATGTCCCCTCATCAAAGGCCCACCAATAAGCATGAAAAAATCAAAATATTATACTACCAATATTCAATAAATATTTTTAACTACAAAAAATAATCCACTACAATATATAATATGTATTTTTAGTTTTTTCATATTAATCCAAATGTTTCATACAACTAAATCTTATTTAAATATATTGAACATATTCCCGCTGCAACGCTTCAAATAGAAAAATATACATCTCATTCAACACTTGTCATGTCTATGCAAAGATAGATACTCATGTCATCACCCGCAAAAAACAAAGATACTCATGTCATGTCTGTATTTAAGATTAAAGAAACAATACTCACTAGACAGTCTGATAGATTGGCAGGCCATACCTCGCGTATGATGTGAGCAAGCTTCATCTTGTTCTCCTCTGATTTACACCACTTCTCTAATGTAGGGCATCCATCAATTTCCACAGATTCAAGCTCTGTCAACTCTTGTATGCTGTCTGGCAAAGCCATGATCCCTTCACAGTCCTTGATCTTCAATTTCCTGAGAGAGATTAGTTCTCCTAACCATAGCGGTACTGATGCCATGCTTCTGCACTTAGACAGACTTAGTTCCTGCAGAGATGTCAGCTTAACCAACCATCTCGGAAGTTCTGCCTGGTGCAGACACAGTACTTCAAGAGAGGAGAGGCGTTGGATAATCTGACGTGAAGCTTTCAGATTACTGCAACAACTGATAGTCAAATTACAGAGGTCAGGGAGGTGGTGAAGCAACCTCCACTGATGCAAGGGGACCTTGCTATCAGCAACCTTCAGATAAGTTATTGGAGAAGACGAGGAAGCACCGCTGTGTAACGAGCTCTTCCCCAATAATGATAGTATATTATCACAGTCTATTATCTCCAAATTCAATATAGCCCTAGGTAGACATGGTTCTATCCTCAACTTGGGGCATTGCTCTATGGTCAAGCGCCTAAGCTTAGAGGACATGAGCTCATTTGCGCCTTCTGCACCACTGGTATATGCAGTGTTCCACTCTTCCAAACTCTCCATATGGTAGAGATGCAGGCTACATAGGTTTGGTAGTTGACTAAGTGGTGGTAGGATCTTGCAGTTAGGAAAATCAAACAAACTTAAGGAATAAAGATGAGGGGTATACTGCGTAATACCCATGACCCAATCAGGAATGCTGACACTCCTATAACCAGCTATCCCCAGTTTCTGTACACTGCTTGGTGGCACAAGTTGTTCTAGCACGTCCTTGTCATCCACAAACCTCTCAGACGCTGCAGTCCATTGAAATCCTAACGTTTCAATATTTTGTTTCAATATCAGTTGTATACTCTGTGCCTCTGCTGCAGACTTCACATTTTCAAGTCTGTCTATCGTCAGTTCTTTAGGATTGGTATGCTCAAGCAGACTGATATTGCTGCTACATTTATCACTTGAAGCATGCACAAGAAAGTGTGGCAACGAGGGAGCATTTAACCGAGAAAGCGTGGATTGATCCAATCTCATATGTCTCTCCATATATAGAACCTTCAGAGTAACCATCTGATCCATACTATGGGGAAGTTTCTTTAGTTGGTTGCAGCGTGAGAGGTCCAACGTAAGAAGCTTCCTGAGGTTGCCAATACTTTCCGGTATACTGAAAAGCTTTTGATTCCCGGACAAGTACAGATGTTCTAGATTGGAAAGGGTGCTTATAGAGTCAAGCAAACTACCAATTTGATCATTTGACCGGGTCATAAGGTGTAAGCACTGAGATAGATTTAAATACCTGAGATCGATTAGATTTCCGATGATCTCTAACAGTCCTCCCCTGTACACATTCATATGATAAGCTTCATGTGATAAATTCAGATATTGAAGTTTGGTCAAGCCACCAATATCTTCTGACATAGGCATACGGCAGTTTGATAAATCTAGATGCACCAACTGCTTCAGCTCCACGAATGATTTTGGGAGCTCACTAATTCCATAGCAACCTGATAAATTCAGATACTTAAGTTTGGTACAGCTACCCAGAGCTTGTACTTCAGATATTATGCAGTATGATAAATCCAGATGCACTAGCTGCTTGAGCTCTGCGAATGATACTGGGAGTTCACGTAGTAGAGCCCAACCAGATAAATCAAGATGCCTCAGACCTTTCAAATCACCAATTGACTTCGGTATTGCTGAGATATTTTTACAATCTCTAAGGTTGAGGTAAGTTAATTCCGAGAGCTCGGTGATACAATTGGGAATAATCGAGTATTGAATCTGTGGAGCATGAAGATATCTCAACTGCTTCAGTCCACCAATAGAATTTGGCAACTTATATATGAAGCATTCACTTAAATCAAGGACTCGGAGGCACTTAGCTGGTGAAAATGCATCACCACTAAGCTCTATCTCGTCACAGTCTAGAAAAAACAACGCCTTTATATTTTCAGGAGTACTCCTTTCTTGAAACAGGTTGAAGAAAAATTTGAATCGAGTGTTTTCAGGAGAACTCCGAGACAACTGCAATGGCTCACTGCAATCTGTGAGCAATGCATAGTGGCAGCTGCTTCCCACAGCATCCCCCTTTTTGTTAACTTTATCGGCCAATGTCTCTGTTGCAAGATCGTGAACTAGGTCGTGCATCGTGAACAATATAACATCTTTGTCCTCCAATTTACCACTCTGCAGCATAAACACCTGATGTCGTCAGAATTTCGAATTTATTTCATTTTATAGTAGTATACTGTATTTATAAATAGATGAGAGGGGGGTTTTGGCACCCAGGAGCATATGCACCTGGTTTTTGAAATGTGTTTTAGTTGTATTTTGAAATATCACAAAATTCTGAAAAAATGTTCCGTGCGTACATCTCAACATTCTACATATTCACAAAGTCGTTTCATCAAAAACCGACAATTTTTGTGTTGCATGTGAAAAAGACAAAATTCAGTGTTAAAAAGGGCTTTTGACGAGACATTTGTTTGTCTTTTTTACACAAGCCATAGAAAATGCTGGGTTTTCACAAAACTTGGCGTGCGCACATAGAATATCGAGATGTACGTGTCAAATATTTTTCAGATTTTTTTGACATTTTGAAATGTTTTTCTGATGGTAGGACCATATGCTCCCATGTGCCAAAATGAATTTCCGTAAATAGATGTACTTCATATTACTGTAGAAAGTGTAAACAGAGTAGTATAGTCAACAGTAAAAATTGCTTGACAATTTGGAACAAGATTTCAACAATGTGAGTATAGCACCTACTAAATCTGGTATGAGGTAAAAGTTATGTGTAGGAGGTCATGCAAAAGGTTCAAATTTAACCCCATAGATGTTCAGAAGAAATTAGTTAGTACAGCGGAATAAACAAACAGATGGAGGAAGGAACACAATAGCTAGCTAGTTTCATGTCCACGTTGGACACTGCTTGGCAACAGATCTGGTGCATCAGGTTAACTGAAAACCATCAATGAAGTGGTGATGTTTTCCATCTCCAAAGGTGTACAGTGACCCATTGACCTTATGTACAAATATGGAGAACAGTTACTAGTTTGATGCGCACTAGTAGAAAACAGGGCTTTCGTCCAGCCCATTAGTCCCGGTTCAGTCATGAACCGGGACCCATAGGGGCATACATCCCGGTTCGTGCGCCCAGGGGGCCGATCAGAGCTTCGTGAGGCATTGGTCCCGATTTGTTTGGACCCTTTTGTCTCGGTTCCAGACACGAACCGGGATCAATGGGCGACGTTCCTGGCCCACATCCATTGGTACCGTTTCATGGCCGGAACCGGGACAGAAGGGGGGCTTTAGTCCTGGCTTCTGTCCGGCAAGGGAGGGCTTTGTGGTGCTCTAACTCACCTCCTATGCACATGAGGTGTTCGATGAAATGCCCGAGCCACACTACTTAAGCTTTCTCCTCTCCAAACTCGACCTCCAAACTCCATTTTCCTCAAGATTTCTCTAGGTTTAGCGTTCCGTCACGACCCGTCCTCGTCTTCACCGCCATCGATCGCCCGTGCCGATCTCGTCGCCGGCACCACCGTGGTGAGCCTCTTGTTCTTATCTTCTTTCTGAAAGGAAAAAAATCTTACTTGTATGTTTAGATCGATACTTGTATAATTTTCTTACTTTTATTATTGCTTGTTATTATGTAGTGCGATGGTTCTGGTATCCGCCCCCATCGGCCCTCGTCCTGTCTATGATTCGAATGTGGTATATATTATCTTTTATAACTATTAGGTTCATTTATTGTTTATGACAATTGTGCCGACCAACGTGACATAAATTTTATTTATCTAGGAGGTATGTGAACTAGAAATTCCAACCAACCCTACTGTCGAGAGGTTAAATTTAGTTGAAGTAGAAAACAATTACTTGAAAGAAAAAATAAAAAATATTGAGGAGGAGAAGATGATATTGGAGTTGCATGTTGCGGATGTCGTCGATGATCACAAGATCAAAATGGATGCAATGCGCTTGAAGATTAGAAAGATTAGAAAATGTGACATTCATACCGAGGCTTGGTATCATTATGCCGTTGGATTAATTGTTACCTTGGTTGCGATTATGATCGCATTTGTTGTTGCATTGAAATGTTTTACATAGTTTCAATGTATGATTTAATTAGATGCTCTGGAGAGCTATATGTTGTTCAATGAAAACTATGTATGTAATTTGGTTTTAATGTGATGATGAACTTCTATTAATTTGGTCACTTATCTATTTATGATGTTCTGCAATGGTTTTTGACACACTTAATTATATATAATGCGCGCATATGAACCGACAATGGATGTACCTACGGTGACAGACACACCTCCAAGCACACTAAGGGCGTGCATAATTTTCTCAAAGTGGCTGAGGCAAATAAGAAGAATGGTTTTATGTGTTGTCCATGCGCTATATGTGGGAATACAAAATCTTACTCTGACTCGAAAACCCTTCACCCCCACCTGCTTTATAAGGGTTTCATGACACACTATAATGTTTGGACCAAGCACGGAGAAATAGGGGTTATGATGAAAAACAACGAAGAAGAAGATGACGATGACAACTATGTGACCCCTGAATACGGTGATGCTGCAACCGGGGAAGTTGTTGAAGATTAAGAGGAACCAGACGATGTGCCCCATGATGATCTCCGACTGGTCATTGTTGATGCAAGGAGACTGTCCGAAAATCAAAAGGAGAAGCTGAAGTTCGATCGCATGTTAGAGGATCACAAAAAAGGTTTGTACCCTGATTGTGAAGATGGCAACACAAAGCTCGGTACCGTACTAGATGATCTTGGGCGGTCATGCCCACCAGATGGAAAACAGTTGGGGTTATTTCATGCATGACCAAAAATAGACCATGTCAAAGAGGGTGTTCGGTTAGGCCAGAAGGGTCCGTTTGAGAGTGTTTTTCCAGCATCCGTCAAATGACCCCTATTTTTTTCATGATCTTATATGACCAATTAAAGGCACCATGGGAAGTTGTTTCAATCTTTGAAAAATGGTCGATAAATGGCTAGGCATGACGCAACTTGCATACCATGTCGGAATATGTCCAAACCTGGCATGGGCATGCCTACCTGCTGGCAAAAGTTGAGTTCATTTCATACATGTCCAAAAATAGACCAGGTTAATAGAGGGTGTTCGGGTTGGCCAGAAGGGTCCGTTTGATAGCACGTTTCTTTCGGCATTTGTCAAATGACCACAATTGTTTTACATGAGCTTATATACTAATCAAAGGCACCATGCCAATTTGTTCAGTTTTTGATAATTCTAGCATTTTTCTTGAGTTTTATCGGTGAAAAATGGCCGATAAATGATGGGGTGTGGGCGTGTGGCACAACTTGCATACGGTGTCGGAATTCGTTCAAACCTAGCATGGATGTCTTAGTGTGTGTCAGGCTTCTGCAAGAAGTTGGGGTCATTTATCCACAGTCCAAATAAACATCAGTTGAGAGGAATGTGCTAGACTAGGCCAAACGAATGCATATGAATGTAGTTTTTTTTCTCAATTTGAATGCTTCTGTTATTTGTAATTTCCATCATTATAAATCAACATGAACATTTTCTCATGCCGTAAACCTTTTCTTGAAAATTTTCAAAAAATTTGGAAATTTAATTTGGGTATGAATATTTTGTAAACTTGAACACTTTTTCCAAAATTGTTAAGAAATTCCCTGCAATTGATGTTAAACAAGGTTTTTTGGTATTCCAGACAATATTTCATTTTTTTGAACAGGTTTAGAAATAATAATAAAGTTCAAAAATAGAAAATGAATTATCAAAAAAACGAAAAACCAAAAGCCAAAAATAGAAAAAAATGCTTATGCCTTGGCCCAACTAGGCGAAGGTATCACTCCCATCGGGTCGCTCTTCACGTTTGGTTTCTTCGGTTTATTTTGTTTAGTAAATAATGTTTCTCGGTTTGTATGGTATTGATACTTCGGCAAATATGGTAAAAAATGCTGTCAGATTTTGGTATATACCAAAGAAAATCGGTATCGTTTTGGTATATGCCATATTAACCAAAGTTGACACAAATTTTAAAACTGTACCGTGAAAATTTACCCTTTTATGTGTCAAAGTCAAAGGTTTTGCTAGTACAGAAGCATATATTTATGCATGCATCACATTTGCATGATGGTTGCCGGCTCCTATTTTTTCTTAAGGCCAGTCGGTCAAGGGCCTGTTCCACCGGCCTGGTCCGCTGCCCACGCGCTGGAATTAGTGTGACTTGTGTGATCTACTACTTTGTCTCAAAAAGAAAGTGTGATGTATTGCTGTGTCTACGAATTAGTGCCACCTCGCTACTTCACAAAAAGACTGAGGTGAGACGACTATAAGATGAGGTCCCGGTGAGTTGCTGGTAGGAACCTCACACAGCTAGCCTTTTTTAGTTTTCTAGTTCATGCGCGAAGCGCAACAGCCCAATAAATCAGGGTGTTGCGCTTTATAACATAAAGAAGAAAAATGAAACACATTGATGTTCCTATTTTTTGGTTAACCGATTGACAAACCGAAGATCCAAATTGTATGGAAATCTCAGTTGATACCGAAAACACCGGTTCAGTGTTCTCGGTTTGGTTTTATAATGCACATGGTGACCGTCAGGATGGCCCATGTGTTCGTGGATTTTTAAAAAAATCATCATTTTTGAAAAACAAATGTTAATGAATTTGAAAAAAGTTTTTAAAATTTAAAAGAGATCATGGATTTCGAAAAAAAGTTCACTGATTTGAAACCAAAGTTTGCAAATTTAAGAAAATGTTCATGAATTTGTAAAGTTCACGGATTTCATAAAAAGTTCCTGATTTAAAAATAGTTCATGATTTAGAATAGAAAAGAAAATAAAGAAAAAAAACTAATATAAAAAATGAGAAAACAAAAATCGAAAAAAAGAAAACCAAACATGCTTGCGCGAAACTGGGAAAACAAAAATCAAAAATAAAAACTGGGAAATTCAAGAAAATGTTCACGATTTTGTGTTAGTTATATTTGAAGAAGAGAAAAATATGGTTACTAGGCTCAGCACTAGGGTAGTCCAGTTGGTCAACGTGCTTGTGCGAGCCTAATAGTTTTTGGGTTCGAATCTTGTTAGGCACTCTTTTTGTAAAGGTTGTACAGAAAAGGGAAAACCTATAAATTGGGCCGGCCCAAGGTGGAGGGGGTGTGTGCGGGCGGTACGTACTCAGGCCGTGTAACGAGGGCGACCTACTTTCAGAAAAGACGAGATATCTCCTCCGTTGATGAGTTGTACCGAAGAAGAAGTCATACAATATAATATTTTTTATTTCTAAAGTTGGATCTTCTACAACATGGGCATACACATTGTAGTATGCTTCCGCTCTGATGTGAGTTTGAATATATAAAGTTCAACAAAAACAGTAGAATTGAGTAGTGATTACCAAAGTTGACTTCGAATATTGAAGAAATGACCTCCCCAAAAGTTGTGTAACATATTTCTCGCAGAGCTGCATAGAATCAAATACCGCAGATGGTTCAATGAATCCAAGAGCTATCCATTGGTGAATTAGATCACGCTTCACTATATTATGACCTTTTGGAAAGACTGCGCAATAGGAAAAGCACAACTTCAAGAAATAAGACATATGGCTATAGCTTAACAACAAGGACTCAAGCACTTCATTATTTCCTGACGATGGACCCTCCAAAGTAGATAGATTCCAGATATAACTGTCCCTCACTGACTCCCATTCGTCACCGTTCTTCATGTCAAGCAACATGTACCCAAGTGACTGAGCCGCTAAAGCCAGACCTCCACACTTGGTTGCGATTTCCCTTCCTATATGCTCCAATTGTTTTTTGTCATGTCGGTCTTCAAAGTTACTTTTTTGTTTTATTATAGTCCAGCACATATCAACCGTCAAAATCTCCAGCTTGTATGGTGTAATTGCACAACTACAAATTTTCCTTGCTATGCCTCCATCACGTGTAGTTACCATAATCACCTTTCTTCCCATACCAAGACTTAGCATTGCCTTCAATTCAACTAACATTTTTTGGTTTTCCTCCCACAGGTCATCTAAAACAATAAGGATCTTGTTGCCAGAAAATAGATCTTTAAGGCATGTATGGAGCATCTGTTTGTCACGTATATTGCTGGTCTTGTTTCTTAACTGTGATATTATAGAGTTGCCAATTTTATTCAAGTCGAATTTCTGGGAAACATATACCCACACCTGAGAGTAGCCTTGGAACTGTGTGTCATTGTATACCAATTGTGCCAAGGTTGTCTTGCCAATGCCTCCAAGACCGTATATTGGAAGGATGACCATCTCTTCTGTGACGTTCTCAAATAAAATAGACAATATTATCTGTTTTTCCTTGGTCCTTCCGATGATTGATTCTTCTGCCACATCTGATGTTGTTTCCCTGTCAAGAGCTTGTTGCACATTGTGGCTAGAGCTATCTTTTGGCATGCAACTGAAGTGTTCATGTTTCATTGTTATATTGTCCATTTGAGCTATCACGGTCTTAAACGGAGTACACTCTGTGGTCTTGGGAACAATTATTGGAGATGGTAGCCCATCTAGTATCTGCAACAACCTTACAGTATAAGTACATGGAAAAGACCCGCAAAAATACCATGATCATGTTCTCATAGTATATATATAGTAACTATCTGGGACGCTTACGATATATGTGTGTAAGCTAAGTTATTGACACTTTCAGTCAAACACTCAAACCGGGAGGGTCGTGTGCTCCCAGGTGAACAGTATAGCGAAAAAAATTAAATGCTTTCAAAAAATTCTGAAAATTTCTGTGGATGTTAATGTTACTATCACAAGCATGCTTGACAATTTTCATGTGAAATGGAACAGCAGTGTTTCGTCGGTGAAAGAAACAAATTTAGGGTGACATTTGGGGTAACATTTGGTGTTCAATTTTTTTACACAGGCCAAATTCTTAACCTTTTCGCCTCAAAATTTACAGGTAGCATTTGGATGTGACTAATAACACATAAAAAATTTGTCTTGATTTTTTTGACATTTCAAAAATTAGTTTTGGGCCCGGGAGCACATGCTCCCAGGAGCCTAATTGAACTTCCGTGTCCAACCGCTCTTAACAAAATGTGCAAACAGGCAAAGGAAAACTCTGCAATAGTACGTGTTGGAAAAATACACCGTTTCCAAGAATGAAAATGCAGCATAAACTAAATGGCAAAATGCAACACATCGAAGCCGCAAACATATGAACACATGGGCTGCCTTTGCTGTCTCAACGCCATCTTCACCTAGACAAGAATGAGACTTAGTCCTATGGAGGATGACGCGATGATGTGAACCAAGCTGAGCAGCCAGTGCTGTCCGCCCAACCTCTCCCCACTCCAGCGGCACCCTGGAGGCACTCCTCTCCTTCACCATCTTGGTTCTACACCGGCCACGATAACTCCTCGTCCTATCCTCTGCCTCCCTTCTCCTTCCTCCCTCCTCTCTCTTTCCCCATAGTGTTGGTTTTGAAACCTAGCTCGTATCGTCCGGAAGCCAAAACACGTAGCGCAAGCTAGCTAGCAGGCAGCTTAATCGATTTTGGTCGTACGTACGTGCGTAGCCGGCGACTCTCTCAACGTCAATACACTTTCGATCGAAACTGGACAGAGGAAGCTACTTTTTGTGATGGGGGTAGCTACAAATCAACCGGATGATTTCTCTAGGAAATCATCCGGTTCGTCAGCCGTCCGATATACGCAATGATGGTCGTTCTATCGCAGGAACCCCACGGCAGCACCGAGCACGCGACAGTTTCAACACAACACTGATGGCGTTCGGCAAAGCTTCATTGTATTCCCTCCGTTCCGAAATATAAGTCTTTTTAGACATTTCAAATGGACTATAACATAAGGATGTATGTAGACATATTTTAAAGTGTAGATTCACTCATTTTGCTCCGTATGTAGTCACCTATTAGAATATCTAAAAAGACTTATATTTTGAAACGGAGGGAGTAGCACTCATGGCAGCACCGACAGTGTCCGGCATAGCTCCATTGCAGCCCGGCTGAGCTTCAACGCAGCACCGATGTCTCCGGCGAAGCTCCATTGCAACTCCGGCGAAGCTCCATTGCAACACCGACGGCTCCGGCGAAACTTCATTACAACTACGGCGAAGCTCCATTGCAGCCCCGTCGGAGCTCCAATGAAGCACCGACGGCTCCGGTGAAGCTCGTTGCAACTCCGGCGAAGCTCCATTGCAAACACCGACACCGAGATGAAGCGGGGAATGCAGCAGTGACGTCGGCGCCCGAGATTTCGCCGCCGCCGTACCTCGGGTGCTTGCAGCACCGCACCTTCCGCAAGCACGTACCTCCCTTCCCCGTGTTGCTTTGACGCATGCGTCGCCGGCAAGGACGCCCACTGCTCGCAGCACGATGGGTGTAGCAGCGATGTTGGTGATGTCGCTCCAGTTTTGCTGAGCGGTTTCTGCAACAGCTGTAGTGGCGGCAGCAGCTCTTCACGGCGCGGTGGCCGGAGACGGATGCAGCAGTGGCCTCGAGCCGTGGTGGAGAAAACGAACAGAGCACGAACGGGAAAGAAGAAAAGAGGAAAACTGACTCACGAGAAATGTGTGGATGGCTTCGCGAAGGAAGGGATAAGGCTGGATGCGTGATAGTCCCACAGGGACACGCGTCGCCCGCTCGAGGCGGATGATAACGCGGAGAGATAAGTCGGTTGAAAATAAACGATTTCCTTTTGTAATGCGTAAACTTGCAACTTTTCGTTTATTTGTTCAGTATATAAAGGGATACAGCCGCGTCCAACATGTCGCCGACTCGGCCGGCAACCAACACGACGCAACCCGGACTCGTACAACACTTGTCCGGTTTACCAACGACTAGTACTAGGACTCTTTGGACTAATACGTGATCAAGGGTAGCTCGTACTATGTGCTGGCTGTTATATATTGCCATGTAAGCCCCTTGTAAACAGCAACCAAGAAGAAAATAAGAGAAAAGAAAAGGCCAGGAGCGACACACCCCTATAGCTATCTCCAAAAATCAGTTTCGTCTGTCATTTCAAGTTTTCGCCGAGACGTCCCATCAAATCGATCCAGCCAGCAAGGCCGGGCTACTTCACGTACACGCGCATATCGCGAGACGTGCACAGGCACGTACAGGAATCCATCAAGCTGCTTGCTTCGTTCGCTACAAGTTTACCAGGAGTTTTCGCCGAGGAATCCATCAAGCTGCTTGCTAGCTAGCTAGCTTTGCACGTACGTTATGTAGCTCCTAGGCAATTTGATCTACCGATCAAAAGCCAACACATATTAGATCGCCACCGCCCACCGCACGGTCGACTCCGCACCCAGCCGGTGAGGAAGGTGGGAGGCCAGTCGGGTTCGACAAGTGCGGTGTCGCTGAAATCCCCAAGGGCATCTCTTCGAGCCGCGGGGGCGGCCACCACAGGGGAAAGGGAGGCGGCGAAGGCAAGGCCTGTCACCGGGAGATATTTTAGAGAGAGAGAGAGAGAGAGAGAGAGAGAGAGAGAGAGAGAGAGAGAGAGAGAGAGAGAGAGAGAGAGAGAGAAGAATGAGACTACTCAAAGGTTTACATGGCAAAAAATTCCACATCACCCTTCCCAACCGGACCCTTGTATCATAATCGTGCTCAAAAAGGATAAGCAGCCACCCCGTGTTTTTTGTACTCTCTCCATCCCGAAATAATAGTCTCAACTTTGTACTGACCTTTTTACAATAAGGCACTTATTTTGAAACAAAGGGGTAAAAGATTAGGCACAGAATCAGTGGTTTTATCATAAAACAGCAAACTCGTATTTCCTACAACCCTAGCCTTCAACGTCGATAATTTCTGTAATTTACTCATTTCATTTTCATTAGGGATGCATATCATACCTGTTTCTTGGGAATATGAGTTTCTGTCTTATTCAGAGTATCCAGGATATCTGCTATAGTGGGTCTTATGTTTCTTTCATAAGCCACACAACGTATTGCTAATTCCATGCATGTCTTCACCTGTTGTATTTCCTCTGATTGGTACTTTGATGTGGCTTCAATCGTAGTACTCCATTTTGTAAGTACCTATATAACCAAAATATAGAGATATAAATTTGAGATGACCATTATAAAGCTATGATATGCGATACTTGTTCAGAAGTGTTCTTGACACACAAGCATTCCAAGCTCAATATATTGCGCGCAGGTGACAAGTTCGATAATGTACGCCCTAAGTCAAAAGTCTCACATGTGCTCCGATACATATATCAAATATGCTACTCCCTCCGTCCCAAAATAAGTGTCTTGAGCTTAGTATAAATTTGTACTGGAGCTAGTACAAAGTTGAGACACTTATTTTGGGACGGAGCAAGTATATTCTTGTTCAAAAATGTCACATATGACTTCTCAGATGACTAACTTAGCCAGATAATACTAGATATCTAAGTCTTTATCTAATAAAAAAATTATGGAAGCGAAGGGTCTTTTACTCTTTTCATATTCTACTTGCTCCAAAATGGAGATGGAAAGTTATTTTAATTAAAAGAACTTGAAAAGGAAGATATCTACTGCATGCATGTGGGTTATCATTTGTCTCGTGAAGCAAGGTTCTGCATGTGCATTTCTTTACATTTTTTAGAATATCTAAATACACATTTTCAGTACTTCGATGAGTTGTTATAAAACTAACCATATGCTAAAATTTCTACTAGCAAGCAGATTAATTACATGAATAATTTGAGCATCTGTTGTTTATACTGGCAAATAACAGTTCCATATAGGTTCCTTAGACATATAGTAGATATCCAGTGCTGTAGAATTGGACTGTAGACCTAATGTTTTCCCTTTCAGGAAACGATAAAAGAAACAGCCTTGTACATTAGCTTATAACCTTTAGTTATAGCTCAATTAAGTTATTAACCCATTTATTTCGACAATCAAAATGCATAAAGTATAGGTGTCAAACATATTCATGATGTGGTGGTTTGATATATTAACTCAAGTTCTAAACTGAAAATGTTTTTTTTACTACCTTCTTCGTTAATTGTGCCACATCACCCATTTCTGAAGAATTGGAGTAACCTGTAGGTCGTCCTGTCATTATCTCTAACATTACAACACCTAAACTAAAGACATCATTCTTAGATGAGATGATGCCTTCATTTCTGAATTCTGGTGGCATGTACTTCCTGTGTGATACGAAGGGCACGGTCAGTGTAGATACCATATACTCCCTTCGTCCCAAAATAAGTGTCTCAAGTTTATACTAGCTCTAGTACAAATTTGTACTAAGCTCAAGACATTTATTTTTGGACGGAGGGAGTATTTGATTACAAAGGAAAAAAAAAACAAAATGAGGAATCCCAAGGGCTACTTACCAGGTTCCTACGATTTTTTTTGTCACATGATTATGTAATTGAGTGAAGATCCTTGACAATCCAAAATCCGCCAATTTAGGCTTCATGAAACTGTCCAGTAATATATTGGCGGGCTTCAAATCAAGATGCAAAATTTGTGGCACACACTTGTGAAGGAAATTCAAACCTTCGCAAATCCCCTTTATAATATTGTAACGTGTGCTCCAATTACGTGCAAAAGATTGGTCTACGAAAGTTGACAAAGACAATAGTACAAATGAGAATTTACGAATTCAGTTTTCTTAAACACATAAGAAAATCATCGTGTTGAAGTTAAGTTCTCATACCATAAACACGCTTGTCTAGGCTTCCACCCTGCAAGTACTCAAAGCAGAGGACTCTATATATGCGTTTACAAAGCCGTCGTTTACCATTGTGTTCAACTAATTCAGACCGTGTTTCATAACTATAACCAACTAATTCAACGATATTTGGATGGTTAACACTCAAAAGATTACCAACTTCATTGATATATAGTTGGTCATTAATCCCCTGCGCCATATCAACACGAAGCAACTTCACAGCAACCACTCTTTTATTGTAATCTGCCTGTACTGACATAAGCATTGTACACAGTTATTTGTTTATAACCGGGTTGTTTGATGTTAGTGCTATTGAAACACAAAATGTCAAGTAATAAGGCATACCTTGTAAACATCTCCATACCCACCCGTTCCAATTTTTTTGTGCTCTGAGAATTTATCTGTAATCGTCTCTAAGATATGTAGCGGTATACACTTTTCTGTACTCATGTTATGTCAGCTAGCTTCGATCCTCTGTATACACAAAAGGAACGTGTGAAAATATATATTTTCATAGCTTTCAATAGAAGAAAACATTTTTTCTAATGATGGTATGGTAAAGAAAAACAAAATCATACCCCTAGTGCCAAGAAATAGTTTAACAGGGCATGGTCCTTGTATTATCCGACCCTCAGTATCATATATGAGATCAAGAACTGGGGGAACCGAGCTGATACCTCAACCAGGAACCAGCGCCCTCCAAGTCTTCCCCCACCGGCTCCTCCACCTCTGCTCCAGAAAGCTGCCGGCGACAAGCTATATAACCCCGCCTTCAAAGATCGATCCTGTACAAATAACATTGGTTTGCTCTTTGTGCCATATTTATCGAGTACAGAAAGGAAAGCTAGCGATGATGATGCCGGAGGAGCACACTACTTGGCTATCCTCAGAAACTATTCTCGTAGCTAGAACAAAAGAAAGCGTAATTACCTGGAGAAGAATATCCTTGCTGCAGTGCAGCCTAGTGATGGCAAGTAAGTTTCTGAGATGCTGAGTAGCCCTGTTGAGAAAGAGGAGAGGACCATGGGCAGTTCCGGAGAGGCTAGATCTAGATCCAGCACCAACTAAATTAGCCCAAGCGCGTTGATTTGATATAATTAGGACTACTAATCTTTGACTAGTGGAACCAATCAGCGCATCTCCCCATGTCCCGAAAGTGATGGCGGCGTTTTTAATCAAAGTGGGTTGGAACGCTGAGTCACCTTGGCATAAACTACTAAACTAAATTGTCCCAAGCGTGTTGGTTTGCCGGGAGTTGGTAAGTTAGATTGTTAGAGCATCTCCAGCTGTTGGGGACGCATAAAAATCGCCCCCTGTGGGCGAGCCGGCGATTCGTTCGGTGCTGGGGCGGGTCGTCGCCCCCAGCTCGCCCCCAGACGCCGATGTTGGCCCACTTTTGAAGCCCCATTTCAGCGAAAAGGGCCCATATGGGCGAGAATAGGCCTATATTTGGCGTGGTTCGCCGTGGCTCGGCGTTTAATTATCAACATAAATATTTTTTTAACACATATTTCATCACAGAAAAATCAAATACTTCAACAAAATAGTACAAATAACAAATAGTTCAATACAAATTAAATAGTTCAACAAATAAAAACTCATATTTCATCACATGTCGCGCTCGGTGTCGCCCTTGAGCCTCCATAGGTGCACTATCAGATCTTGCTGCAGTTGATGATGCACCTGTGGGTCTCGGATCTCTTGACACATACTGAGGTAGGCAGTCCAGGTTGCCGGTAGTTATTAAAATTACCCTTCAAGTTGGTTAAATTACCCACCGATGCCACCCGTAAGTGAAAAAATGATTTGATTTTTCGGACCAAAAATCGACGCCTCCTTTGTTGTTTTATAGAGGCGCGACGAGTAGAGGCTATAGAACGTTGAGTAGCATATTGGTCGGCCGATCGCTGTTTTAGCGGCAATACCAGGGTTCGATCCCCAACTTCCATAATTTTTATCTTTCTTTCTCACCCATGTCCTACTCATGTATGCACATGGGCCGGCCGGGGCTTCACTCCCCTGTTTTATTTCATTTTCCTTTTTGGTCTTTTCTTTTCTCATTCAGTTTTCTTTCTTCTTTCTTCTTTAAATTAATTCCGGATTTTAATATTCTAAAAGTTGCGAGTTTTCAAAAAAAAATAAGTTTGATAAAAAAACATAAAATATATTTGAATTCAATTTTTTTTAGAAAAAATCATAAAAAGTTTGCAGATTCAAATAATGTTGGTGGTTTTGCAAAACTGTTCGCAAAATTATAAAGGAAATCACAATTTGTAAAAAATGGTCGGGAAATAAAATCATGTTCATGATTTTGAAAAATGATCGTGTATTCAAAACATATTCGGGAATCTGAAAAAAATGTCCATGAAATTTTAGAAAATGTTCACAATAATATTAATAAATATTTGTTTTTTTAGTTTTGTTCCCCAATTTTTAAAAAAAGTTCATCGATTCAAAAAATGTTTGTTGAGTCAAAAAATATTAATGAATATGAAACCGGTTCATACATTCAAAAAATTCGTCAACAAAACTAATGTTAATGATTTTTTTTTGAGAAAATCAAAAATTTCAAAAAAAATGTTTGTCGATTCGAAAAACTGTTCACTGATTCAAAAGTATTTATGTATAGGATTTGATTAGTTTTTCGAAAGTCATTATATGTCTTGGCGTTGGGAGTAGTTCATGGTCAATGAGAGTTGTTTTTAAAGTATTAAACGTACCCTTGCGCAACATAGTGACAAGTGTGGCATGCACTGGCAAACTCATAGCCTTGGGATTTACCACGTCGAGTGCATTGTGATCACGTGGACATCGCGACCATCATCGCCTAGGGTGAGAAAAAAAATTACAACATGGTGAACCACTATTTTAAAATAGAGTACGCTCATATATCAGGATATTGAGTCATACTTATTAGGTTAGCCATAATATTTTTGTCTCTCATTGCAACACACGGGCATATTTGCTAGTCACTGCCAATGTAAGGTAGGTACAACATGCATTTCTTTTCTTGGTCCTCCCACAAAGGCATGGTTCACTACACAATCTTAACCACCGGATGTCTACCTGAATAACCAAACCAATCAGCATGTCAATTACAACTACAGTAGAACCAAGAGAATCCCTAGTAAATTTCAAATGAGCTAATATCACCATAAGTACAAGAACTTGAGCATCGTAAACAGATACATACATAAACTTGAAAAAAAAAGACAAATAGTCACTTAACTTCTGATGCATTAACATTTTGATACAAAACAGTCCCTTAACTGAAGATCAGACGCCATGTCATTAAGTGGCATGCTCCTTGATGTTATTTTACGAAACCCCCTTCTGTTATCATGTAAATGCTTTATCAAGTCCTCTCACCGTTTCCCCAATTGTCTACCCCAATTCTAAATCCCGAACCCCAAGCCCGTGTCCGCGCTCCAACCATCAAGGGCTGCCGGCGGCCAGGCACGTCGGCATCGCATGGCTCCAGCGCCGCGAAGGAGGGCATTGGCCGTGGCATTGAGACATCGCCCGCGTGACGCAGAGGTGATCTCGCTGGCGGTTGCGCATGAGGGCGGTGGCTGTGGCGTGTCGCAAGGCAGAGGCGGTCTTGGTAGCGGCGGCGACATAAGCAGTGGCTGTGGTATTGGGACATCGCTGTTGGAAAGATGAGCAAATTACTACGAGATTTAATCTGAATAAATAGGAAATAGATCATGACAGCAATAGCAGAGATTAAACTAATCATGCGAACTAGTATAGCAGATGAACAGATCACATCTAGGGCACATACTAGAAACATGAATTCTACCACGATCTCGAACAGGAAGGATAGAACCACATACGGTGCAGCGGGAGCAGCACCGCCGGCATTGACGTTGTCGCCCATGTCGTTGAGGATGAGGTTGCCGAGGTCGGGGAAGAAGTCGTCGTTCGCGAAGTCGTCGCTGCCAGCAGTCGCGCGAGTGCGCTCCCCAAAAACCTGATCGCCCCTCTCCCGTACAGGATCACGAGAGGCGGGGTTCCGGAGGCCTGCTGTCCCTTCTCCCGGTGCACGCCGAAAGGAGGGATGGAGAAGACTTGCTTGGCAGCGCAATGATCTGCAGCGCTGGTGAGAAACCATACGAAGCGGCGGCGGATAGGGTAGACGTCTGACTGACTATATAGTGCGGGCCGGGTACGTCGTGGGAGTAAACCCCACGTCCGAGTCGTCACGATCCAAAAGAATCGGAAACGGTTCAGTAATTAACGCGTCCGTTAATTATTAATTAATGACTCATTAATTTTTCCCGAGCAGCAAAAATATAGACAACGTGCATAGCTCTGTCCTCGGCTCGGCTCAATCCCGCAACCCGCGGCGCGGCGCGGCGCGGCGCGGCGCGTCGTGACGAGGCGAGCGAGGAGGAGGAGCGCGCGTGTAGGTCTCCTCTTCTCATGCTCATACAAGTGGTAGAAGAGCTCACCTTATAAAGAGGTGCAACTCTCTCTCAACTTATGAGGTGGGACTAAACTTTAGCCTCACTCACTCCACTCACATGTGTGCATGAATGGGCCAAGAGAATTTCAGAATTTTAGTTGGGCTTTGGGCCAAAAGCCCACTAGCAAATTCCAACAAGCCCCCACAAAGTTTCATTGGCACATTTCACCATTTATTTCCAAAACATTGTTTATATACCGGTGCATAGTGGAGACTGTGAAGTTGAACTTCCACTTAGAGATTTATGCTACACTAGATCACAACTTGAATAGTGGACTATGCCTTGAACTACAAGTTTTCTGCTAGACTAGTTTCACACAAACTCTTGACCGATATTGGGCTGCCGCAAGGCTTCCCCGCGGGTGGAGCGTATACGTCATACTCCAGGGCCTTTCATGAATTTATTAGAGAACACCCAATTCTCACAGACTGCGACGTTAACAGTCAAATTCATATAGGTGTGTTCCTCAGAAGATGTTCTGCAGGACAACATCTCTGCTTATCCGAATAAGCCACTTGGAACACATTAAGATAAGTATCAACCTGCCATGCAGATCAGGAGAGTATCGCATCTTCCCGGAGTGGGATAGTTAATATAGGGATACTCTCCTCCCAGCTGACCAACAGCTTGTCTCCCACTTCTACTTCACGGGATCTCCGATCACATAGATTGGGTTACCACTATGGACAACTCATGCAGTGGGTCTCAGACCCATCTCCATCGATGCATTATCTATCACATTACGTGATAGACCCTTTGTGAAGGGATCTGCCAAGTTTTTCGACGTTTGGATATAATCCAATGTAATAACTCCGGAGTTCCTCAGTTTCCTGACAGATTTTAATCTCCTCTTCACATGCCTTGAGGACTTCATATTGTCCTTAGAACTGTTTATCTTGACGATCACAGTTCATCAGGATAGGGGGTATTGGTTTTTCAACCATAGGTAAGTCCATCAATAGCTCACGAAGCCACTCTGCTTCAACAGTGGCAGTGTCTAATGCCGTGAGTTCTGCTTCCATAGTTGACCTTGTTAAGATGGTCTGCTTGCAAGACTTCCAGGAAACAGCGCCACCACCAAGTGTAAAAACATAACCACTTGTGGCCTTAATCTCATCAGCATCAGATATCCAGTTCGAGTCACTATAACCCTCCAGTACCCTTGGATACCCGGTGTAGTGAATCCCATAGCTCGCAGTGCCCTTCAAGTAGCGCATAACTCTCTCAAGCGCACGCCAATGATCATCTCCCGGTTTTGACACAAACCGACTCAGCTTGCTCACAGCAAAGGAGATGTCAGGCCTCGTGGCACTCGCCAAATACATAAGCGAGCCAATAATCTGAGAATACCTCAGTTGATCTCTAGCAATCCGTCGATTCTTTCAAAGCAACACACTAGCATCATATGGAGTTGGAGAAGGCGTGCAGTCGCTATACCCAAAACGACTCAAGACCTTTTCCACATAGTGAGACTGAAGCAGTGTGATCCCACCATTCTCATCTCTCAACAGCTTGATGTTTAAGATAACATCAGCTA
>LR880967.1:1016532591-1016546607 GCA_904067115.1 Aegilops sharonensis | reverse complement strand
AAGAAGAAAAATAGAAATTTTCTATTTTTCTTCTTCTCCTCTATTCCTTTCTTCTTCTCCTCTTCTTTTTCTTCTTATTTCCTCTTCTTATTTATTTCTCCTCTTCTTCCTCTCCTCTTCTTCTCCTTTCTTCCTCTTCTTATTTTCCTTTTTCCTCTCATTCTTTTAGTATTGCTTGTTTTAAAAAAAATGTTCAAATAGAAAATTTCGAAAAAAACAAAGGTTTTGCCTAATGCATTGTTCATATGAATATACAAACATTTGCATATTTATACAATAATTAATATCACCAAAAAAATCTATGAACAGAAAAAAAACCTAACTTTTCTAAAAATACATATATGAAGAAAAACATGCTTTGAACAATTTTGAACATCTACATACACATAGCCACATACATACACATATACATTATATATATGAACAAAAAAATTAAACTAATAAAAATAAAAAAAGAGCCGGTGCGGCGCGGCGGCTCACAGCGGGCGGCTAGATGACGATGGCGACGGTCTCGGGGAGGCCGGCGACGAGGACGGCGCGGGTTCGGGGAGGCCGGCGACGAGGACGGCGCGGGCTCGGGGCGGCGCGTGGGGGCGGGACGGGGCGCGGGCTCGGGGAGGCCGGCGACGAGGACGGCGCGGGTTGGGGGGCGACGGCCTTGGCGGCGGCGGCGGCAGCGACGACGGCGAGGTGGAGCAGCCTGGCGGAGTTGAGGAGGGTCGGCGTCGTCGGGGGCAACTGGGGATGAGATTGTGAATTTTTGCGAAGTGTTTGCTTATATAGCAAAGCCTTTGGTCCCGGTTCGTGAAACCAACCGGGACCAAAGGCCTCTTTTTCGGCAGCCCAAAGGGCGAGAAGCGGCGTCCTTTGGTACCGGTTGGTTCCACGAACCGGTACCAATGCCCCCCCCTTTAGTCCCGGTTGGTGCCACCAACCGGGACCAAAGGCCCCTGTGCTGCCCGTGTCGGGGCCAAAGTTTAGTCCCACCTCGCTAGTTGAGAGGGGCGCGCAGTGGTTTATAAGCCCCACTGCCGCACCCCTCTCAACCTCCTCTCCATTGCAGGCTTACGGGCCTACTTGTTACTGCTATGCCTGATGGGCCTGCTGGCCCTGCTACGGGCTTGAATCCTGGCCCATGAATGGGTTTCTAGTCGTATTCAGGCTGTGGTGGCCCAGTAGGTGGCAATTTTTTTTGTTTTCTTTACTTATTGCTGCTATTTTTATTTTTATTTTCCAGTTTTTTTGTTTTGTTTTCTGCATTATTTATTTTGTTTTGTTTTTTCTTTAATTTTTAATTCTTTTTGCTTTTAGTTTTAGGAAAATTATAAACTTTCTGTTAGTGCCATTACTTTTCATTACTTATTGTTGCTATTTTTATTTTTTTTCCAGTTTTTTTGTTTTGTTTTATTTTTTTTGTTTTGTTTTTTGCTTTATTTTTTAATTCTTTTTGCTTTTAGTTTTAGGAAAATTATAAACTTTCTGTTAGTACCATTACTTTTCAAATTTGAAAACACTATTTTGTTTTTTTTGTTTTCTTTCTTGCTTTATTTATTTTATTTTGTTTCTACTTACAAAAAAAAACTTATTGTTGCTATTTTTAATTATTACGAGGGCCGAACCATAAGACATTAAAGCATTTCAAATGAACTCTGAAAAAGTTGAAAGTTGGCATGGTATAATACTCGTCAGTTACAAAATTGGCATGGTATCATCATAATAGTTGCGGGAGAAAGTCTTCACTTTTTCTTCGCTTGTGTCATTTCCTTATTGTGCTATAACCATGGATAATCTTCATCGTTTATCAGGATGCTGGGGTCAGCCTTGACTTTGAAGGAAGGAATTTCATGAAACTTTTCATAATCTTCAGACATGTCTGTCTTGTCCTCCACTCCCACGATGTCCCTTTTTCCTGAAAGAACTATGTGGCGCTTTGGCTCATCGTATGATGTATTCGCTTCCTTATCTTTTCTCTTTCTCAGTCTGGTAGACATGTCCTTCACATAGATAACCTGAGCCACATCATTGGCTAGGACGAACGGTTCGTCAGTGTACCCAAGATTTTTCAGATCCACTGTTGTCATTGCGTACTGTGGTTCTACCTGTACCCCGCCTCCTGACTGATTGACCCATTTGCACTTAAACAAAGCGACCTTAAAATCATGTCCGTAGTCAAGTTCCCATATATCCACTATGTAACCATAATATGTGTCCTTTCCCCTCTCGGTTGTTGCATCAAAGCGGGCACCGCTGTTTTGGTTGGTGCTCTTTTGATCTTGGTCAATCGTGTAAAATGTATTCCCATTTATCTCGTATCCTTTCCAAATCAATACAGTCAAAGATGGTTCCCTGGACAACAAGTACAGCTCACAAACAGTGTTGTCACCTCTGATACGTGCTTCCAACCAACTGCTGAAAGTCCTGATGTTTTCACATGTAATCCAGTCGTCGCACTACTCCGGGTGTTTGGAGCGCAGACTGTTCTTGTGTTCATCGACATACGGGGTCACCAAGGTAGAGTTCTGTAGAACTGTGTAGTGTGCTTGAGACCAAGAATATCCGTCCCTGCATATTATTGAGTCCCTTCCAAGCGTGCCTTTTCCAGTCAGTCTCCCCTCATACCGCGATTTAGGGAGACCTATCTTCTTAAGGCCAGGAATGAAGTCAAAACAAAACCCGATGGCATCCTCTGTTTGATGGCCCATGGAGATGCTTCCTTCTGGCCTAGCGCGGTTACAGACATATTTCTTTTGGACTCCCATGAACCTCTCAAAGGGGTACATATTGTGTAGAAATACGGGGCCCAGAATGACATTCTCGTCAACTAGATGAACTAGGACGAGCGTCATGATATTAAAGAAGGATGGTGGGAACACCAGCTCGAAACCGACAAGACATTGCACCAGATCACTCCTTAGCCTTGGTATGATTTCTGGATCGATCACCTTCTGAGAGATTGCATTGAGGAATGCACATAGCTTCATAATGGCTGATCGGACGTTTTCCGGTAGAAGCCCCCTCAATGCAACCGGAAGCAGTTGCGTCATAATCACGTGATAGTCATGAGACTTTAGGTTCTGGAACTTTTTCTCTGGCATATTTATTATTCCCTTTATATTCGACGAGAAGCCAGTCGGGACCTTCATACTGAGCAGGCATTCAAAGAAGATTTCTTTCTCTTCTTTCGTAAGAGCGTAGCTGGTAGGACCTTCATACTGCTTTGGAGGCATGCCCTCTTTTTCGTGCAAGCGTTGCAGGTCCTCCCGTGCCTCAGGTGTATCTTTTGTCTTCCCATACACGCCCAAGAAGCCTTGCAGGTTCACGCAAAGGTTCTCCGTCACGTGCATCACGTCGATCGAAGAGCGGACCTCTAGGTATTTCCAGTAGGGTAGGTCCCAAAATATAGATTTCTTCTTCCACATGGGTGCGTGATTCTCAGCGTCATTCGGAATAGCTAGTCCGCCGGGACCCTTTCCAAAGATTACGTGTAAATCATTGACCATAGCAAGTACGTGATCACCGGTACGCATGGCGGGCTTCTTCCGTGGATCTGCCTCGCCTTTGAAATGCTTGCCTTTCTTTCGACAGTGATGGTTGGTCGGAAGAAATCGACGATGGCCCAGGTACACATTCTTCCTGCAGCTTGCCAGGTATATACTGTCGGTGTCAAGTAAACAGTGTGTGCATGCGTGGTATCCCTTGTTTGTCTGTCCTGAAAGGTTACTGAGAGCGGGACAATCGTTGATGGTCACGAACAACAACGCCTTTAGGTTAAATTCCTCCTGTTTGTGCTCATCCCACGTACGTACATCGTTTCCATTCCACAGCTGTAAAAGTTCTTCAACTAATGGCCGTAGGTACACATCAATGTCGTTGCCTGGTTGCTTAGGGCCTTGGATGAGAACTGGCATCATAATAAACTTCCGCTTCATGCACATCCAAGGAGGAAGGTTATACATACATAGAGTCACGGGCCAGGTGCTGTGATTGCTGCTCTGCTCCCCGAAAGGATTAATGCCATCCGCGCTTAAAGCAAACCATACGTTCCTTGGCTCACTTGCAAACTCATCCCAATACTTTCTCTCGATTTTTCTCCACTGCGACCTGTCAGCGGGTGCTCTCAACTTCCCGTCTTTCTTACGGTCCTCACTGTGCCATCGCATCAACTTGGCATGCTCTCCGTCTCTGAACAGACGTTTCAACCATGGTATTATAGGAGCATACCACATCACCTTCGCAGGAACCCTCTTCCTGGGGGGCTCACCGTCAACATCACCAGGGTCATCTCGTCTGATCTTATACCGTAATGCACCGCATACCGGGCATGCGTTCAGATCCTTGTACGCACCGCGGTAGAGGATGCAGTCATTAGGGCATGCATGTATCTTCTGCATCTCCAATCCTAGAGGGCATACGACCTTCTTTGATGCGTATGTACTGTCGGGCAATTCGTTATCCTTTGGAAGCTTCTTCTTCAATATTTTCAGTAGCTTCTCAAATCCTTTGTCAGGCACATCATTCTTTTCCTTCCACTGCAGCAATTCCAGTACGGTACCGAGCTTTGTGTTGCCATCTTCGCAATTGGGGTACAACCCTTTTTTGTGGTCCTCTAACATGCGATCGAACTTCAGCTTCTCCTTTTGACTTTCGCATTGCGTCCTTGCATCGACTATGACCCTGCGGAGATCATCATCATCGGGCACATCGTCTGGTTCCTCTTGATCTTCAGCAGCTTCGCCCGTTGCAGCATCATCGTGCACATCGTCTGGTTCCTCTTGATGTTCAGTAGCATCACCGTATTCAGGGGGCACATAGTTGTCATCGTACTCTTCTTCTTCGCCGTCTTCCATCATAACCCCTATTTCTCCGTGCCTCGTCCAAACATTATAGTGTGGCATGAAACCCTTGTAAAGCAGGTGGGTGTGGAGGATTTTCCGGTCAGAGTAAGACTTCGTATTCTCACATATAGGGCATGGACAACACATAAAACCATTCTGCTTGTTTGCCTCAGCCACTTCGAGAAAATCATGCACGCCCTTAATGTACTCGGAGGTGTGTCTTGAACCGTACATCCATTCCCGGTTCATCTGCGTGCATAATATGTAATTAAGTGTGTCAAAAATCATTACAGAACATCATGAATAGATAATTAAATAACCAAATTAATAGAAGTTCATCATCACATTAAAACCAAAGTACATACATAGTTCTCATCTAACAACATAAAGCTCTGCAGAGCATCTAAATTAATTAAACCATACACTGAAACTATGTAAAACATTTCAATGCGAAAACAAATGCGATCATAATCGCAACCAATGTAACAACTGATCCAACGGCATAATGATACCAAGCCTCGGTATGAATGGCATATTTTCTAATCTATCTAATCTTCAAGCGCATTGCATCCATCTTGATCTTGTGATCATCGACGACATCCGCAACATGCAACTCCAATATCATCTTCTCCTCCTCAATTTTTCTAATTTTTTCCTTCAACAAATTGTTTTCTTCTTCAACTAAATTTAACCTCTCGACAATAGGGTCGGTTGGAATTTCCGGTTCAACAACCTCCTAGATAAATAAAATCTATGTTACGTTGGTCGGCATAATTCTCATAAACAATAAATGAACCAATAGTTATGAAAAGATAATATATACCACATCCGAATCATAGACAGGACGAGGGCCGACGGGGGCGGATACCAAAACCATCGCACTATATAAGATGCAATAATAAAAGTAAGAAAATTATACAAGTATCTATATAAACATACAAGTAAGAATTTTTTTCCTTTCAGAAAGAAGATAAGATAAGAACAAGAGGCTCACCACGGTGGTGCCGGCGACGAGATCGACGCGGGCGATCGATGGCGGTGGAGACGGGGATGGGACGTGACAGACCGCTAAACCTAGACAAATATTAAGGAAAATGGAGCTTGGAGGTCGAGCTTGGAGAGGAGAAAGCTTAAGTAGTGTGGCTCGGGCATTCCATCGAACACCTCGTGTGCATAGGAGGTGAGCTAGAGCACCACAAAGCTCTCCCCTCGCCTGCCACGAAAAACAGAGCACTGGGAGTGCTCTGCTCGCGGGCGAGGGGTATATATAGGCAACTAATTGGTCCCGGTTGGTGACTTGAACCGGGACTAAAGGGGAGCCTTTGGTCCCGGTTCGTCCCACCAACCGGGACCAATGGTTGTGGGCCAGGAGCGAGGCCCATTGGTCCCGGTTCGTCCCACCAACCGGGATAGGTCCAGACGAACCGGGACCAATGGCCCACGTGGCCCGGCCGGCCCCCGGGGCTCACGAACCGGGTCCAATGCCCCCATTGGTCCCGGTTCTGGACTGAACCGGGACTAATGGGCTGGCCGGGCCTGGACCATTGCCCTGTTTTCTACTAGTGCTAGCTCCGCCCCTGACTAAGGTGGAGGGGGGCACCACACACGGCTAAGAGATCAAGAGATCAATTGTTCTGTCTCCAAGGGGTGCCCCACTCCCCGTATATAAAGGAGTGGAGGAGGGGGAGGGTCGGCCCTCTCTATGGCGCGCCCTAGGAGGAGTCCTACTCCCACCGGGAGTAGGACCCCCCCCCCCCTTCCAAGTAGTAGGAGTAGGAGTCAAGGAAAGTGGAGAGAGAACAGAAGGAAGGAGCGGGTGCGGGGAATTTCCTAACGGACGCACATTGCGTCAAGTTGCCACTGTTTCGCACAGATGCCAGCCACTGGCGACCTAGATGGGCCGGCCCAGTTACGAGACCATAGATGCGCTACAATGTCCGGTTTTGGGAAACTTCTAGGAGGTTCCTGAGCGGTTTTGGGAACCTTCTAGAATGTTCCTGAACCGGTTTTCATTGGTTTATTCTGTTTCTTTTTATTTTTCTTTCAATATCGTTTATTCTTTTTCATTCTTTATTTTTATTTTTTCATTTTATCGTTTCTGTATTCCATTTTTTATTTCTTTAATTCCTTTTCATTCTCTTTTTTCCTTCAGAATAAAAAAAATAAAAAAAATGTTCAGAAGTTAAGAAAATGTTATTGTTTAAAAATTTTGTTCATAAATTGAAAAATGTTCTTTTTTTTCAAAAAACCTTCGCATTTTTTTAAAAATGTTCGGCATTTAAAAAGTGTTCCTCTTTCAAAATATTGTTCACAAATTACAAATAATGTTCACTCTTTCCAAATTTTGTTCAGAGTTTGGACATGTTTGCAGACGTAAAAATGTCCACTTTTTTCAGAAATGTTCATATCTTTTTTTCAAAATTTGTTCACAAATTCAAAAATTCGTGTTTTTATAATTTGTTCACACATCCAAAAATTGTTCACATCTTTTAAAAATTCTCAAAATATGTTCACAAATTAAAAAAGGTTTCCATTTTTATAATTGTTCACAGATTAAAAAATTGTTCAAATCTTTAAAACTTGTTCGTGATTCTAAAAAAATGTTCATATCTTAAAACAAATCACAAATTCGAACAAATTCCTGTTCTCAATATTTGTTCACAAATTAAACAATGTTTCTTTTTCTGAAAATTATTCACAAATTCAAAAAAAGTTCGCATTTTGTCAAAACTTGTTCGTGATTTGTCAAAAAATGTTCGGAATTTAAAAAAATGTTCCCGTTCTTTCAAGATTTGTTCACAAATTAAAAATTATTTCCGTGTTTAAGTTTGGTTCACAATTCAAAAAATCATGTTTCTCAAACTTCAATTTTTTGCACGTGTCTAACAAAATAGGTCGGAGTTTTGAAAATGGTTCCTTTTTAAAAAATTGTCCAGAACTTCAAAATTGTTCCTGTTTTTTAAATTCGAATAATTGCGACCATTTGTTGAAACTCGTGTGTGTTTTTGCCAAAAACATTTGGACTTTTAAAAATATATTCAGAATTAACAAGAAAAGATTTAAAAAGGAAAAATAATGCGGCCTGCCGTTGTGACCAGTTCTAAAATACTCGCGTTGCCATTTGACCACAAACACGGACTAGTCGTGGTGGCTAGCTAGCTTCGTATAAAAAAGCACGATCGCGACCTCGAGTCCTAGATCTCGCTTTCAGTTTTTCGTTGCCTTTTTAACATTGCACACTGCCTGCATGGGCCGGCCCAGTCGGGCGCCTAACCTGTGCGATCGCTCGACATTCTGCAGCAGATAGGAAGTCCCCGGGCACAGCCCCTCCCCCTAGTCCAATTCGGACTCTGCGGCAGATAGGAAGTCCAAGGGCATACCCCCCCCCCCCCAGTCTAATTCGGAACCATTCCCGTAACTCTCCGGTACTCCAAAAAATACCTGAATCACTCGGAACCTTTCCGATGNGTTCCTTTTTAAAAAATTGTCCAGAACTTCAAAATTGTTCCTGTTTTTAAAATTCGAATAATTGCGACCATTTGTTGAAACTCGTGTGTGTTTTTGCCAAAAACATTTGGACTTTTAAAAATATATTCAGAATTAACAAGAAAAGATTTAAAAAGGAAAAATAATGCGGCCTGCCGTTGTGACCAGTTCTAAAATACTCGCGTTGCCATTTGACCACAAACACGGACTAGTCGTGGTGGCTAGCTAGCTTCGTATAAAAAAGCACGATCGCGACCTCGAGTCCTAGATCTCGCTTTCAGTTTTTCGTTGCCTTTTTAACATTGCACACTGCCTGCATGGGCCGGCCCAGTCGGGCGCCTAACCTGTGCGATCGCTCGACATTCTGCAGCAGATAGGAAGTCCCCGGGCACAGCCCCTCCCCCTAGTCCAATTCGGACTCTGCGGCAGATAGGAAGTCCAAGGGCATACCCCCCCCCCCCCAGTCTAATTCGGAACCATTCCCGTAACTCTCCGGTACTCCAAAAAATACCTGAATCACTCGGAACCTTTCCGATGTTCGAATATAGTGGTCCAAAATATCGATTTTTACGTCTCGACCATTTCGAGACTCCTCGTCATGTCCCCGATCTCATCCGGGACTACAAACTACCTTCGGTACATCAAAACATATAAACTCATAATACTAGCCTCTCTAATTAGATTGAAATCACCACCTACCAGAGTGGGTCCTGCCCAGCCAGTTAAAATGGAATGGAGCTCATTAATGAAGTCCATTTTAAACTGGTCGTAGGCAGAGCCATAAGGAAGCATCTACGACATAAGAGAGGTCCGAGGAAAGCTTTCTATCAGACGTGTGATAGAAAGTGTTTCCCTTTTATGTAACATTGGCGAGAGGTAAACAACGGTGGTTATTTCCTTTGTTTGGAGATTGATTACCATCCATGAGTTAAGCTGGGTATTAAAGAAGAATCTGATTGTGATACATGAATTGATTGTTGCCTTGTACGTTTGGTTTTTGTATTTGAAGATTGATTACCATCCGTTAGTTGGGTTACCAAAGAAGAAATCAATCACCATATGTAGAAAAAGGAACTACATTGCGCATGCTTACACCTCATCTACTCGTGAGAATATATAGAATTGGAGCAAACAAAATAAGTGCAGACGAGAGATAAAACACCAATGAGGATCCCTAATGTCTTGACTAATATGTTGTCCTCCAGCTTGAGAAGCACCTACAAGAAATTGGGAGGTGGGAGGGAGGACGAAAAAAACATAGGGGAGGTGGGACGAAAATAAACCCGGAACGGAGACTACCAACTGAGACATTAGGAGTAGAGATCATTTAGTTGATAAGAATAAATAGAAAACGTTGTTAAAAAGGACAAACAGATTAGAATACATTGAAAAACCAAAAGGACGATGTGAAGGGGATTCGCCCTGCCCCCCAGGCCTTGCCACCGAACCGGCTCAGCGGTCCAGTCCCCGCGCGGTCGTCTTCTCCTGTTCCCCGAGCCGCGTCGCTACAGAGTCAGGCTCCCGCCCGACCACCTCGCTGGCATCGAAGGGGAATGGATAAGGGTGACGCCCTGCCTTTCCCTGCCCCCATGGCCTCACTCCTCCTCGACGCCCCCTCCCAAATCCACTTCTTCTCCTCGCTCGCTCGATCCCGTCGATCTGGACGAAGTCAAATGCCACGGCCACCATGACCGACCCCGTCCACACGGCCACCGCCCTCCCTGCGGGCTAGGAGCTTGTCGAGGAGCTCCGAACGCCTTCGCTACTTCATCTGCGCCAACGAGATCAAGTCCAGCACCCCGGCATCAACGTCGCTGCCGTCTTCCTCAACCTTGGGCCACCGCGACATTGCCGTTTGATCCGCGCCGCCCCGAGCTCCCATGTCTTCCCCTAGGGCGCCATTGACACCGCCATGATCTCCTCTTGCCTTTCCCCTGTTTCCCCTCTCGTTTGCTCTCATTAGGTATTTCGCCGTGGCCGAGAACCGCCGTCCGCCATGGCCATTGCAGGGGTAGCCACCGAGCTCCTCGGATTGACCCCGTGGCACATGCCCGCTCCTATGCACGCCCATGCCCGAGCCTGCCGCTCTTCTTCCGCGCCCGCGGGGCCACTCCCTCTTCATGCCCACGCCCGTGCTACACCGCGTCGGTCACGCCCGCCGCTGCCGTCGCGCTCGCCGCAGCCACCGCACCACTGTGCCCCGCGTGACACACACCCTGGTCGCGCGCCACACTCTCGCTGGCTGCGCTCGCCCCGTCTGCTGCCGCCTATTGCTTCGCTCGCCCCGCTGTCGCGCCCCTGCCTCGCGCCGCCTCCAGTCGTGGCCATCTTCTGCTGGCCGCCCCCTCAGCCACGCCGGCCGCATCTCTGCCATCCACCGTCGGCCGCTCGCCTCGCCTGCTGCGTGCAGCTTCCTGCTGCTATGCGCTGCTCTACCGCTGGTACGCTGCTGCGCCATGCCCTCGACACCGCCATGGACAAATGTGGCGGAGGGATTGTTAGTGGAGTACGAGAATGAGGTGGCGGAGAAGGTGTGGAGAGGCAGGAGGTCTGGGGCGGTGTCACCTGGCTGTGGTGGAGGTGTTTATTCGAGAAGGAGCCGAAGTGGAAGGAGAGGTCACAATTGGAAAAATCGCAAAAAAAAAAATCATAACCCGGAGATCTCATTCCAAAAAAATGCTAATATCGATGGAGGGGTGATTTCCTTCAATAGGTGGAAAACATAGGAAATATTGATTGTTATCAAGGAAAGATAAAAATTTAGGAAAGTTAGAATTTTTGAACTGATTTCTATGCAAATGGGTTTTTATTGTTTGGTAACGTGATATCAGTACCTGCCCCGTTTGTGACGTGTCTGATTAGGAAAGTTTGCAAATGTTAAGAAACTATTTATTAGGAGGAAAGTTGTGACGTGTCTGTTATTTGTTTCCTAAAACAAATTTCACTAATAAAAGAAATCGATTGATTTAGATAAGTTAGGAAAGTTAGATTAAAATGTATTATTTGTTTTCTAAAAATCTGTTATTTGTTTCCTAAAACAAATTGAACCAATAAAAGGAATCGATTGATTTGCATAATTTAAGGAAGTTAGATCCGTGATTTGTTATATGTTAGGAAAGTTCTAGTTGTAATAAAGAGTGGAGAGAAAAATAAACCGATGGACCAGGGTGGGAGGGGGTGATGGGAGGAGAGACGATAAAAACCAGCGAAAATAAACCGCGAAGACTATTCACCAGGGTGGGAGGAGGCGGTGGGAGGAGAGACGAAAAAAACCAACGAAAATAAGCCACGGAGACTATTCACCAATTCGTCCATTAGGAGTAGAGATAACTGTCATTGAAACCTTAAGCGTGCGGACCCTACGGGTTCGAGAACTATGTAGACATGACCGAGACACGTTTCCGGTCAATAACCAATATCGGAACCTGGATGCTCATATTGGCTCCTACATATTCTACAAAGATCTTTATCGGTCAAACCGCATCACAACATACGTTGTTCCCTTTGTCATCGGTATGTTACTTGCTCGAGATTCGATCGTCGGTATCTCAATACCTAGTTCAATCTCGTTACAGGCAAGTCTCTTTACTTGTTACGTAATGCATCATTCCGTAACTAACTCATTAGCTACATTGCTTGCAAGGCTTATAGTGATGTGCATTACCGAGAGGGCCCAGAGATACCTCTCCGACAATCAGAGTGACAAATCCTAATCTCGAAATACGTCAACTCAACAAGTACCTTCGGAGACACCTGTAGAGCACCTTTATAATCACCAGTTACGTTGTGACGTTTGGTTGCACACAAAGTGTTCCTCCGGTAAACGGGAGTTACATAATCTCATAGTCATAGGAACATGTATAAGTCATGAAGAAAGCAATAGCAACATACTAAACGATCAAGTGCTAAGCTAACGGAATGGGTCAAGTCAATCACATCATTCTCCAATGATATGATCCCGTTAATCAAATGACAACTCATGTCTATGGCTAGGAAACTTAACCATCTTTGATTCAACGAGCTAGTCAAGTAGAGGCATACTAGTGACATTATGTTTGTCTATGTATTCACACATGTACTAAGTTTTTGGTTAATACAATTCTAGCATGAATAATAAAAATTTATCATGAAATAAGGAAATAAATAATAACATTATTATTGCCTTTAGGGCATATTTCCTTCAGTCTCCCACTTGCACTAGAGTCAATATTCTAGTTCACATCATCATGTGATTTAACACCAATATTCACATCTGTATGTGATTAACATCCATGGTTCACATTGTTATGTGACCAACACCCAAAGGGTTTACTAGAGTCAATAATCTAGTTCACATCGCTATGTGATTAACACCCAAAGAGTACTAAGGTATGATCATGTTTTGCTTGTGAGAGAAGTTTAGTCAATGGGTCTGTCACATTCAGAGCCGTATGTATTTTGCAAATATTCTATGTCTACAATGCTCTGCACGGAGCTACTCTAGCTAATTGCTCCCACTTTCAATATGTATCCAGATTAAGACTTAGAGTCATCTGGATCAGTGCCAAAACTTGTATCGACGTCACCCTTTACGACGAACCTTTTTTTTTCACCTCCATAATCGAGAAACCTATCCTTATTCCACTATGGATAATTTTGACCAATGTCCAGTGATCTACTCTTAGATCACTATTGAGTATACAATAGGTCTGGTCCATAGCATGGCATACTTTTATAGAACCTATGCCTGATACATAGGGATTGACTTTCACTCTCTTTCTATTTTCTACCGTGGTCGGGATTTGAGTCTTACTCAATTTCATACCGTTGCAACACAGGCAAGAACTCTTTCTTTGACTATTCCATTTTGAACTACTTCAAAATCTTGTTAAGGTATGTACTCATTGAAAAATCTTATCAAGTGTCTTGATCTATCTCTATAGATCTTGATGCTCAATGTGTAAGCAGCTTTACTGATGTCTTTCTTTGAAAAACTCCTTTCAAACACTCCTTTATGCTTTCCAAAAAAATTCTACATCATTTCCGATCAATAATATGTCATTCACATATACTTATCAGAAAGGCTGTAGTGCTCCCACTCACTTTCTTGTAAATACAGGCATTTCCAAAAGTCTGTATAAAACCATATGCTTTGATCAACTCATCAAAGCGTATATTCCAACTCTGAGATGCTTGCACCAGTCCATTGATTGATCGCTGGAGCTTTGCACATTTTGTTAGCACCTTTAGGATTGACAAAACCTTCTGGTTGTATCATATATAACACTTCTTTAAGAAATATCCATTTAAGGAATGCGGTTTTGACATCCATTTGTCATATTTCATAAAATGTGGCAATTGCTAACATGATTCGGACAGACTTAAGCATCGTTACGAGTGAGAAAATCTCATCGTATTCAACACTTTAAACTTGTCGAAAACCTTTTGCAACAAGTAGAGCTTTGTAGATAGTAACACTACTATCAGTGTACGTCCTCCTCTTGAAGATCCATTTATTTAACTTGGCTGGCTGATCATCGAGCAAGTCAACCAAAGTTCACACTTTGTTCTCATATATGGATCCTATCTCAGGTTTTATGGCCTCAAGCCATTTCGCGGAATCTGGGCTCATCATCGCTTCCTCATAGTTCGTAGGTTCATCATGGTCTAGTAACATGAATTCCAGAACAGGATTACCGTACCACTCTGGTGCGGA
>LR880967.1:1016486707-1016503875 GCA_904067115.1 Aegilops sharonensis | reverse complement strand
TTTGAGCATGAACATTGTATCTGGATCTCGTTTAATGCAAGATGGCTACTCATTTAAATTCGAGAATAATGGTTGTTCTATTTATATGAGAGATATGTTCTATGGTCATGCCCCGCTGGTCAATAGTTTATATTTATTGAATCTTGAACGTGATGTTACACATATTCATAGTGTGAATGCCAAAAGATGTAAGGTCGATAATGATAGTCCCACATACTAGTGGCACTGCCGCCTTGGTCACATTGGTGTCAAACGCATGAAGAAACTCCATGCAGATGGAATTTTGGAGTCTCTTGATTATGAATCTTTTGACACATGTGAACCATGCCTCATGGGCAAAATGACCAAGACTCCGTTCTCCGGAACAATGGAGCGAGCAACCAACTTGTTGGAAATAATACATACTGATGTATGCGGTCCAATGAGCTTTGAGGCTCGCGGTGGCTATCGTTATGTTCTCACCCTCACTGATGACTTAAGTAGATATGGGTATGTCTACTTAATGAAACACAAGTCTGAGACCTTTCAAAGGTTCAAGGAGTTTCAGAGCGAGGTAGAGAATCAACGTGACAGGAAAATAAAGTTCTTACGATCAGATCATGGAGGAGAATATTTGAGTCACGAGTTTGGCACGCACTTAAGGAAATGTGGAATTGTTTCACAACTCACACCGCCTGGAACACCTCAGCATAATGGTGTGTCTGAGCATCGTAATCACACTCTATTGGATATGGTGCGATCTATGATGTCTCTTACCGATCTACCGCTATCATTTTGGGGTTATGCTTTAGAGACTGCCGCATTCACTTTAAATAAGGCACTATCAAAATCCGTTGAGACGACACCATATGAATTATGGTTTGGGAAGAAACCTAAGCTATCGTTTCTGAAAGTTTGGGGATGCNTGACAGGAAAATAAAGTTCTTACGATCAGATCATGGAGGAGAATATTTGAGTCACGAGTTTGGCACGCACTTAAGGAAATGTGGAATTGTTTCACAACTCACACCGCCTGGAACACCTCAGCATAATGGTGTGTCTGAGCATCGTAATCACACTCTATTGGATATGGTGCGATCTATGATGTCTCTTACCGATCTACCGCTATCATTTTGGGGTTATGCTTTAGAGACTGCCGCATTCACTTTAAATAAGGCACTATCAAAATCCGTTGAGACGACACCATATGAATTATGGTTTGGGAAGAAACCTAAGCTATCGTTTCTGTAAGTTTGGGGATCTGATGCTTATGTCAAGAAACTTCAACCTGAAAAGCTCGAACCCAAATCGGAAAAATGCGTCTTCATAGGATACTGATACGTCTCCGTCGTATCTACTTTTCCAAACACTTTTGCCTTTGATTTAGACTCTAACTTGCATGATTTGAATGGAACTAACCCGGGCTGACGCTGTTTTAGACGAACTGCCACGGTGTTATTTTTGTGCAGAAAAAAAAGTTCTCGGAATGACCTGCAAATCCACGGAGCAATTTTTCAGAACTAGTAAGAAATACTGGCGACAGAATAAGCATCAGGGGGCCCAGACCCTGGTCACGAGGGTGGGGGCGCCCCCTCCCCTAGGGCGCGGCCCCCTACCTCGTGGGCCCCCTGGACGTCCACCGACCTCAACTCCAACTCCATATATTTGCTTTCGCGGAGAAAAAATAAGAGAAGAAGGGTTCATCGCATTTTATGATAAGGAGCCGCCCGCAAGCCCTAAAAACTCTCAGGAGGGCTGATCTGGAGTCCGTTCAGGGCTCCGGAGAGGGGAATCCGTCGCCGTCGTCATCATCAACCATCCTCCGTCACCAATTTCATGATGCTCACCACCGTGCGTGAGTAATTCCATCGTAGGCTTTCTGGACGGTGATGGGTTGGATGAGATTTACCATGTAATTTAGTTAGTTTTGTTAGGGTTTGATCCCTAGTATCCACTATGTTCTGAGATTGATGTTGCTATGACTTTGCTATGCCTAATGCTTGTCACTAGGGCCCGAGTGCCATGATTACAGATCTGAACCTATTATGTTATCATGAATATATGTGAGTTCTTGATCCTATCTTGCATGTCTATAGTCATCTATTATTTGTTATGATCCGTTAACCCCGAAGTGACAATAATCGGGATACTTACCGGTGATGACCGTAGTTTGAGGAGTTCATGTATTCACTAAGTATTAATGCTTTGGTCCGGTACTCTATTAAAAGGAGGCCTTAATATTCCTTAGTTTCCATTAGGACCCCGCTGCCACGGGAGGGNCATGAATATATGTGAGTTCTTGATCCTATCTTGCATGTCTATAGTCATCTATTATTTGTTATGATCCGTTAACCCCGAAGTGACAATAATCGGGATACTTACCGGTGATGACCGTAGTTTGAGGAGTTCATGTATTCACTAAGTATTAATGCTTTGGTCCGGTACTCTATTAAAAGGAGGCCTTAATATTCCTTAGTTTCCATTAGGACCCCGCTGCCACGGGAGGGTAGGACAAAAGATGTCATGCAAGTTCTTTTCCATAAGCACGTATGACTATATTCGGAATACATGCCTAGATTACATTGATGAACTGGAGCTAGTTCTGTGTCACCCTATGTTATAACTATTACATGAGGAATCGCATCCGACATAATTATCCATCACCGATCCAATACCTACGAGTTTTTCACATATTTTGCTTTGCTTAGTTACTTTGTCGTTGCCACTGTTACAATTATTACAGAACTGCTACTGTTACTTTTGCTATCGCTACTGTTACTTCCATACTACTTTGCTACTAAATACTTTGCTGCAGATACTAAGTTATCCAGGTGTGGTTGAATTGACAACTCAACTGCTAATACTTGAGAATATTCTTTGGCTCCCCGTGTGTCGAATCAATAAATTTGGGTTGAATACTCTACCCTCGAAAACTGTTGCGATCCCCTATACTTGCGGGTTATCAAGACTATTTCTTTTTCCTGCTTTCTTCTTGTGTGTTAGATAAACCTTAAGAAAAACCAACAAAATTAGTTATTTTGATTTCTATGCCTGTAGCGGTAATAACTAAAAGAAAAAAACTCAAAAAGATTTCTCGATCTTCTTTTTGCTTGTTGGGAGCTTTCCCGTGCAAATAGTTTTATTTCTTTTCTTTCCTTTGGGGGTCGAGAGGAGAAGACCATTATGAAATTGTATAAGTGGCTCTCATATGCATAATTTATTTACTTTAACCAAGAGCCCATATTACTTTATCTTCTCTCTTGAAATGAATGCTTGCAGATTCCAGCTTAGTCCAATGCACGTGCACTATTATTATTCACACCGTTCGGTCGTGCNTTTCCAGGTGTGGTTGAATTGACAACTCAACTGCTAATACTTGAGAATATTCTTTGGCTCCCCGTGTGTCGAATCAATAAATTTGGGTTGAATACTCTACCCTCGAAAACTGTTGCGATCCCCTATACTTGCGGGTTATCAAGACTATTTCTTTTTCCTGCTTTCTTCTTGTGTGTTAGATAAACCTTAAGAAAAACCAACAAAATTAGTTATTTTGATTTCTATGCCTGTAGCGGTAATAACTAAAAGAAAAAAACTCAAAAAGATTTCTCGATCTTCTTTTTGCTTGTTGGGAGCTTTCCCGTGCAAATAGTTTTATTTCTTTTCTTTCCTTTGGGGGTCGAGAGGAGAAGACCATTATGAAATTGTATAAGTGGCTCTCATATGCATAATTTATTTACTTTAACCAAGAGCCCATATTACTTTATCTTCTCTCTTGAAATGAATGCTTGCAGATTCCAGCTTAGTCCAATGCACGTGCACTATTATTATTCACACCGTTCGGTCGTGCAAGTGAAAGACAATGATGATGATATATGATGAAATGATTGGGATAAGAGGAGCTGGTATGAACTCGACCTCTCTTGTTTTTGTAAATATGATTAGCTAATCGTTCCTGATTCAGCCTATTATGAATAAACATTTTTGCAATGAAAATTAGAGATTGTAGTTGCTTATGCCATGCTTAATTAGCTATGAGTTTATAATGGTTTACCTTGCGTGCCAACATGCTATTAAAATGGTTGGGATGTGGTATAATAGGGTGGTATCCTTCTTTGAATGAATTGAGTAACTCGACTTGGCACATGTTCACGCATGTAGTTGAAACAAAATCAACATAGCCTTCACGATATTTATGTTCATGGTGGATTATATCCTACTCATGCTTGCACTCAGTGTCTATTAATTTTAGTGCATGTTCATGAATATTGTTGCTCTCTCAGTTGGTCGCTTCCCAGTCTTTTTCTAGCCTTCACTTGTAGTAAGCGGGAATACTGCTTGTGCATCCAAACTCCATAAACCCCAAATTTATTCCATATGAGTCCGCCATACCATCCTATATGCGGTATCTACCTGCCGTTCCAAGTAAATGTGTATGTGCCAAACTCCAAACCTTCAAATGAAATTCTGTTTTGTATGCTCGAACAGCTCATGTATCAACTAGGGTTGTCTGTATCTTCCATGCTAGGAGGGTTATTCTCAAGAGGAGTGGACTCCGCTCCTCATTCATGAGAAAATGGCTGGTCACTGATACGTTTCCAACGTATCTATAATTTTTGATTGTTCCATGCTATTATAATATCTGTTTTGAATGATTACGGGTTTTATTATACACTTTTATATTACTTTTTGGACTAACCTATTAACCGGAGGCCCAGCCCATATTGCTGTTTTATTGCCTGTTTCAGTATATCGAAGAAAAGGAATATCAAACGGAGTCCAAACGGAATAAAACCTTCGGCATCGTGATTTTTTGGAAGATTATCATCCTGGAGGCCTGGAGATGAAGTCAGAAGATCCTCGAGGAGCCCACAAGAGAGGAGGGCGCCCCCCTACTGGGCGCGCCCCCTGTCTCGTGGACCCCTCGAGCACCTCCCGACCGACTTCTTTCGCCTATATAGTCCCACGTACCCTAAAAACATCCACGAAGAAGATAGATCGGGAGTTCCGCCGACGCAAGCCTCTGTAGCCACCAAAAACCTCTCGGGAGCCCTTCCCGGCACCCTGCCGGAGGGGGGATCCATCACCGGTGGCCATCTTCATCATCCCGGCACTCTCCATGACAAGGAGGGAGTAGTTCACCCTCGGGGCTGAGGGTATGTACCAGTAGCGATGTGTTTGATCTCTCTCCCTCTCTCTCTCTCTCTCTCTCTCTCGTGTTCTCTCTCGTGTTCCCTCTATGGCACGATCTTGATGTATCCCGTGCTTTGCTATTGTAGTTGGATCTTATGATGTTTCTCCCCATCTACTCTCTTGTGATGAATTGAGTTTCCCCTTTGAAGTTATCTTATCGGATTGAGTCTTTTATGAGAACACTTGATGTATGTCTTGTCGTGCTTATCTGTGGTGACAATGGGATATCATGTGCCTCTTGATGTATGTTTGGGTGACCAACTTGCGGGTTCCGCCCATGAACCTGTGCATAGGGGTTGGCACACGTTCTTGACTCTCCGGTTGAAACTTTGGGGCAATCTTTGAAGTACTTTGTGTTGGTTGAATAGATGAATCTGAGATTGTGTGATGCATATCGTATAATCATGCCCACGGATACTTGAGGTGACAATGTAGTATCTAGGTGACATTAGGGTTTTGGTTGATTTGTGTCTTAAGGTGTTATTCTAGTACGAACTCTTTAATAGATTGATCCGAAAGAATAACTTTGAGGTGGTTTCGTAACGTACCATAATCTCTTCGTTCGTTCTCCGCTATTAGTGTCTTTGGAGTGACTCTTTGTTGCATGTCGAGGGATTGTTATATGATCTATATATGTTATTATTGTTGAGAGAACTTGCACTAGTGAAAGTATGAACCCTAGGCCTTGTTGCCTATCATTGCAATACCGTTTACGCTCACTTTTATCATTAGTTACCTTGCTGTTTTTATTATTTCAGATTACAAAAACCTATATCTACTATCTATTTTGCACTTGTATCTTCATCTCTTCGCTGAACTAGTGCACCTATACAATTTACCATTGTATTGGGTGTGTTGGGGACACAAGAGACTCTTTGTTATTTGGCTGCAGGGTTGTTTGAGAGAGACCATCTTCATCCTACGCCTCCTGCGGATTGATAAACCTTAGGTCATCCACTTGAGGGAAATTTGCTACTGTCCTACAAACCTGTGCACTTGCAGGCCCAACAACGTCTACAAGAAGAAGGTTGTGTAGTAGACATCAAGCTCTTTTCTGGCGCCGTTGCCGGGAGGCTAGGTAAACGGTACTCACACCCCGTCCACTAAGCTCTTTTCTGGCGAGGTGAGTGCTTGAAGGTATATCTTTAGATCTTGTAATTGAATCTTTTTGTTTCTTGTTTTATCACTAGTTTAGTTTATAAAAGAAAACTACCAAAAAAATGGAGTTGAGTTTGTCTTGTACGCTTCGTCTTTTTAATATCTTCCGTGAGAATGATGGAAAGGAAAATTGTGCTCAAGTGCTAGAAGAAGAATTACATAGAATGCTTGGCATGAAATATGTGAATGATGAGAATTATTGCAATGTTGTTAGTATGAATTCCTTGAATATCCATGATGCTAATGATATGCAAAGCCACAAGCTTGGGGAAGCTATGTTTGATGAGGATGATAGTTTTTGTCCCCCAAGTTTTGATGAGCAAATTTATTTTGATGATAGCATGCCTCCTACTTATGATGATTATATTGATGAAAGTGGGTTTGGAAGAGTGTCAACTTTAGGAAGTAGTGATCCCACTATTTTGGAGGATGTTGAATCTTATTGTGATGAACATGAAAGTGGATTTGGAAGAGTGTCAACTTTATTTAGTGATGAGTCCACTATTTCGGAAGAGGTCCCAATTGATTATGAGAACAAAGTTGCTATCTATGATGATTATTGTGATGACTTGTATGCTATTAGGAATAATGATAACCATGAAACTTGTCATCATGATTTTAGTTTTCAATTGGATTATGCCTCACATGATAATTATTTTGTTGAGTTTGCTCCCACTATTATTCATGAGAAGAATTTTGCTTATGTGGAGAGTAGTAAATCTTATATGCTAGTAGATCATGAAAAGAATTCTTTTGGTGCTGGTTATATTGTTGAATTCATTCATGATGCTACTGAAAATTGTTATGAGGGAGGAACTTATGCTTGTAGGAATTACAATAATATCAAGTTTCCTCTCTATGTGTTGAAAATCTTGAAGTTATGCTTGTTTTACCTTCCTATGCTTGTTGATTATTGTTCCCCTAAGTTGTTTGCTCACAAAATCCCTATGCATAGTAAGCGGGTTAGAGTTAAATGTGCTAGTCATATGCTTCATGATGCTCTCTTTATGTTTCAATTCTTATCTTTTATGTGAGCACCATTGTCATCATCATGCCTAGCTAGAAAGGCATTAAAGAAAAGCGCTTGTTGGGAGACAACACAATATTTATCCTTACTGTTTTTGTGTGTCCACATGATTATGATACTTTAGTAATCATGTTTTATAGCTTTGGTTTCAATGAAGTGCCAAGTAGAGCCTTTGGGAAGACTTGGGTGAAGTCTATATGATCTTGCTGTAAAAAACAGAAACTTTTGCGCTCAGGATAATGGCTGCCATTTTTTACTGGAGAGTGCTTTTAGGTTGATTCTTTTTGCAGGTGATTAATAGACAAATCCCTCGGGTCCAGCAATTTATTTCAGAATGTTTTGAGTTCCAGAAGTATACGTTTGATACAGATTACTACAGACTGTTCTAGACTGTTCTGTTTTTGACAGATTCTGTTTTCTATGTGTTGTTTGCTTATTTTGATGAATCTATTAGTAGTATCGGAGGGTATGAACCATAGAGAAGTGAGAATAAAGTAGATATTACACCAATATAAATTTAGAATGAGTTCATTACAGTACCTAAGTGGTGGTTTTATTTTCTTATACTAACGGAGCTTACGAGTTTTGTGTTGAGTTTTGTGTGGTTGAAGTTTTCAAGTTTTGGGTGAGGATTCGATGGACTATGGAATAAGAAGTGGCAAGAGCCAAAGATTGGGGATTCCCAAGGCACCCCAAGGTAATATCCAAGGACAACCAAGAGCCTAAGCTTGGGGATGCCCCGGAAGGCATCCCCTCTTTCCTCTTCATTCATCGGTAACTTTACTTGGAGCTATATTTTTATTCACCACATGATATGTGTTTTGCTTGGAGCGTCATTTTATTTTGCTAGTTTTTGCTTGCTGTTAATTAGAATAATGTTTTGCATCTTTAGTTTTTTTAAAAAAGTCAAGGATAGCCTTTGCCATGCTTATTTTGCTAGTATACATGTTGCTGTTTGAAAACAGAAAGTTTACCACTGTTGCAAAAATTCCATAGAAAAGTCAGAGAATGGACTAATGTTGAATCATTTTGCATATTAAGATCTGATAAATTTATTACAATGGGAATTGTAGTTCATAATTTTTGGAGTCAGGGAAGTATTCATACTCTTGCATTCTTTACAGACTGTACTGTTTTGACAGATTGCTGTGATGGTTGCATTGTTTGCATATGTTTGCTTGTTTAATGATTTATTTCAGGATAGGAGTATTAAATATGCAGAGACATCTAGTATTCAATGTTGAATAATAATGTTAGTGATTTGTTACAGTAGAAGATGATAAGGTTTTGCATTGGTTTAAACTAACCTATCTCACGAGTTCTTGTTGAGTTTGTTGGGGATGAAGCTTTTGATAAAAAGAGAAACCATGATATGGCATGAATTAAGGAGACATAAAAGCTCAAGCTTTGGGATGCCCAAGGCACCCCAAGATTAATATTCCAAGAAGTCTCAAGCATCTAAGCTTGGGGATGCCCCGGTAGGCATCCCACCTTTCTTCTTCAACAATCATCGGTTAGTATCGGTTGAGCCTAAGTTTTTGCTTCTTCACATGAGTCGTGCTATCCTGGCAATGCTTTTTAATTTATTTTATTTGCTTACTGTTTAAATAAGATACCAAGATCTGAAATTCTTAAATGAGAGGGAGTCTTCACATAGTTGCATAATTATTTAACTACTCATTGATCTTCACTTATATCTTGTTGGAGTAGTTTGTCGTTGCTCTAGTGCTTCATTTATATTATTTTGAGAGTGTTAAACAACATGGTTATTTGAACGAAAACTATCATAGGAAGTGAATTGGATGCTATGATCAATTTGATACTTGATAATTGTTTTGAGATATGGAGGTAGTGATATTAAAGTCATGCTAGTTAGGTGATTATGAATTTAAAGAATGCTTGTGTTAAAGTTAGCAAGTCCCGTAGCATGCACGTATGGTTAAAGTTGTGTAACAAATTTGAAACATGAAGTGTACCTGGCTTGTGCATCCTTATGAGTGGCGGTCAGGGACGAGCGATGGTCTTTTCCTACCAATCTATCCCCCTAGGAGCATGCGTGTAGTACTTGATTTTTGATGACTTCTAAATTTTTGCAATAAGTATATAGGTTCTTTTGACTAATGTTGAGTCCATGGATTATACGCACTTTTACCTTTCCACCATTGCTAGCCTCTTCGGTACCGTGCATTGCCCTTTCTCACCTTGAGAGTTGGTGCAAACTTCGCCGGTGCATCCAAACCCCGTGATACGATACGCTCTATCACACATAAACCTCCTTATATCTTCCTCAAAACAGTCACCATACCTACCTATTTATGGCATTTCCATAGCCATTCCGAGATATATTGCCATGCGACTTTCCATCATTCCGTTTTTCATCATCATGACATACATTACTTTTGTCATATTGCCATTGCATGATCATGTAGTTGACATCGTATTTGTGGCAAAGCCACCATGCATTATTTTTCATACATGTCACTCTTGGTTCATTGCACCATCCCGGTACACCACCGGAGGCATTCATATAGAGTCATATCTTGTTCTAGTTTCAAGTTGTAATTCATATGTTGTAATCAATAGAAGTGTGATGATCATCATTATTAGAGCATTGCCCAAAAAGAAAAAAAGGAAAGGCCAAAAGAAAAAAAAGAAAGGCCAAAAAAAAGAAAAAAAAGAAAGAAAGAAAAGAAAATAAATAAAAAGGGCAATACTACTATCTCTTTTTCCACACTTGTGCTTCAAAGTAGCACCTTGTTCTTTATTGAGTCTCATATATTGTGCTTCAAAGTAGCACCATGTTCTTCATGTAGAGAGTCTCATAGGTTGTCACATTCATATACTAGTGGGAATTGCTCATTATAGAACTTGGCTTGTATATTCCTACGATGGGTTTCCTCAAATGCCCTAGGTCTTCGTGAGCAAGCAAGTTGGATGCACACCCACTAGTTTTCTTTTGTTGAGCATTTATTTATAGCTCTAGTGCATCCGTTGCATGGCAATCCCTACTCCTCATGTTGACATCAATTGATGGGCATCTCCATAGCCCGTTTATTATCCTCATCAATGTGAGACTTTCTCCTTTTTTTCTTCTCCACACAATCCCCATCATCATATTCTATCCAACCCATAGTGCTATATCCATGGCTCACGCTCATGTATTGCGTAAAGGTTGAAAAAGTTTGAGATTATTTAAGTATGAAACAATTGCTTGGCTTGTCATCGGGGGTATAGAAGTTGGGAACATCTTTGTGTGACGAAAATGAAGCATAGCCTAACTATACGATTTTGTGGGGATGAACTCTCTTTTCCCATGTTATTTTGAGAAGACATGATTACTTTGATTAGTATGCTTGAAGTGTTACTATTTCTTTTATCAATATGAACTTTTATCTTGAATCATTTGGATCTGAACATACATGCCACAATAAAGGAAATTACATTAAGAATCATGCTAGGTAGCATTCCACATCAAAAAAATCTGTTGTTATTGTTCCATGCTATTATATTATCTATTTTGAATGATTACGGGTTTTATTATACACTTCTATATTACCTTTGGGACTAACCTATTAACCGGAGGCCCATCCCATATTGTTGTTTTATTGCATGTTTCAGTATTTCGAAGAAAAGCAATATCAAACAGAGTCCAAACGGAATAAAACCTTCGGCATCGTGGGTTTTTGGAAGATTATCATCCTGGAGGCTTGGAGATGAAGTCAGAAGATCCTCAAGGAGCGCACGAGATAGGAGGGCGCCCCCCCTACTGGGCGCGCCCCCTGTCTCGTGGACCCCTCGAGCACCTCCCGGCCGACTTCTTTCGCCTATATAGTCCCACGTACCCTAAAAACATCCACGGAGAAGATAGATCGGGAGTTCCGCCGCCGCAAGCCTCTGTAGCCACCAAAAACCTCTCGAGAGCCCTTCCCGGCACCCTGCCGGAGGGGGGATCCATCTCCGGTGGCCATCTTCATCATCCCGGCGCTCTCCATGACGAGGAGGGAGTAGTTCACCCTCAAGGCTGAGGGTATGTACCAGTAGCTATGTGTTTGATCTCTCTCTCTCTCTCGTGTTCTCTCTCGTGTTCCCTCTATGGCACGATCTTGATGTATCCCGAGCTTTGCTTTTGTAGTTGGATCTTATGATGTTTCTCCCCCTCTACTCTCTTGTGATGAATTGAGTTTCCCCTTTGAAGTTATCTTATCGGACTGAGTCTTTTATGAGAACATTGATGTATGTCTTGCCGTGCTTATCTGTGGTGACAATGGGATATCATATGCCTCTTGATGTATGTTTTGGTGACCAACTTGTGGGTTCCGCCCATGAACCTATGCATAGGGGTTGGCACACGTTCTTGACTCTCCGGTAGAAACTTTGGGGCACTCTTTGAAGTACTTTGTGTTGGTTGAATAGATGAATCTGAGATTGTGTGATGCATATCGTATAATCATGCCCACGGATACTTGAGGTGACAATGGAGTATCTAGGTGACATTAGGGTTTTGGTTGATTTGTGTCTTAAGGTGTTATTCTAGTACGAACTCTTTAATAGATTGATCCGAAAGAATAACTTTGAGGTGGTTTTGTACCCTACCATAATCTCTTCGTTCGTTCTCCACTATTAGTGTCTTTGGAGTGACTCTTTGTTGCATGTTGAGGGATTGTTATATGATCTATCTATGTTATTATTGTTGAGAGAACTTGCACTAGTGAAAGTATGAACCCTAGGCCTTGTTGCTTGTCATTGCAATACCGTTTACGCTCACTTTTATCATTAGTTACCTAGCTGTTTTTATTATTTCAGATTACAAAAACCTATATCTACTATCTATTTTGCACTTATATCTTCATCTGTTCGCCGAACTAGTGCACCTATACAATTTACCATTGTATTGGGTGTGTTGGGGACACAAGAGACTCTTTGTTATTTGGTTGCAGGGTTGTTTGAGAGAGACCATCTTCATCCTACGCCTCCTACGGATTGATAAACCTTAGGTCATCCACTTGAGGGAAATTTGCTACTGTCCTCCAAACCTGTGCACTTGCAGGCCCAACATCGTCTACAAGAAGAAGGTTGTGTAGTAGACATCAGTCACCGGGATGCCTAGTCCCATGCTAAAATCAAATCAAAATAATTAAACAAAACTCTCCCAGGATAGTTATTAGTTGGAGGCACCCGTTGTTTCGGGCAAGCCATGGATTGATGCTTGTTGGTGGAGGGGGAGTATAAAACTTTACCATTCTGTTTGGGAACCGCCTATAATGTGTGTAGCATGGAAGATATCGAGATCGCATAGTTGTTAGGTTGACAATGAAAGTATACCGCTCAAAATGCTATTATCTCCGTTTTCAAAATCGAGCTCTGGCACCTCTACAAATCCCTGCTTCCCTCTGCGAAGGGCCTATCTATATACTTTTATGTTGAGTCATCACCCTCTTATTAAAAAGCACCCGCTGGAGAGCACCGCTATCATTTGTATCCATTACTATTAGTTTATATTGGGTATGACTATGACTGGATCTCTTTTACCACGAATTACAATATTTAGTCAGTCCTTGATCTTTAAAGGTGCTCTGCATTTATCCTTTGTGGTCTCAGAAAGGGCTAGCGAGATACCGCCTTGTTATATCATATTATGATTGTTTTGAGAAAATATTGTCATCCAAGTTTTATTGTTATTGCTCGCTAGTTGATTATGCCATTGATATAAATATATGAGACCTAAGTGTTATTGTGAATGTGGTTAGTCATAATCTTTGCTGAAAACTTTAATGCTAGATTTACATATTTACAAAAACAAGAGCAAACAGATTTTGTAAAAGTTTTTCTTTATCACTTTCAGTTTATCAACTGAATTGCTTGAGGACAAGCAACAGTTTAAGCTTGGGGGAGTTGATACGTCTCCGTCGTATCTACTTTTCCAAACAATTTTGCCCTTGTTTTGGACTCTAACTTGCATGACTTGAATGGAACTACCCGGACTGACACTGTTTTCAGCAGAACTGCCATGGTGTTATTTTTTTTGCAGAAATAAAAGTTCTCGGATTTACCTGCAAATCCACGGAGAAACTTTTCAGAATTAATAAAAAATACTGGAGAAAGAATTAGCGTCAGGGGGCCCACACCCTAGTCACAAGGGTGGGGGCCGCGCCCGCTCCCCTAGGGCGCGCCCCCTGCCTCGTGGGCCCCCTGGACATCCACCGACCTCAACTCCAACTCCATATATTTTCTTCCGCGAAGGAAAAAATAAGAGAAGAAGGGTTCATCGCGTTTTACGATACGGAGCCGCCGCCAAGCCCTAAAACCTCCCGGGAGGGCTGATCTGGAGTTCGTTCGGGGCTTCGGAGAGGGGAATCCATCGCCATCGTCATCGTCAACCATCCTCCATCACCAATTTCATGATGCTCACCGCCGTGCGTGAGTAATTCCGTCGTAGGCTTGTTGGACGGTGATGGGTTGGATGAGATTTACCATGTAATTAAGTTAGTTTTGTTAGGGTTTCATCCCTAGTATCACTACTAGGGAAAACCTTATACACATAATCTTAGCAGCAGCGCGGTTTAAAAACAAACGCTACTGCTAATTAGCTGTAGCGAGCTTGAGAAAACCGCGCTACTAATAACATGATAGTAGTAGCGTGGGTTTTTACCCCTCGCTACTACTATGTTATTTCCACTGTGCCTCCCGGGACCAGCCGTAGTAGTAGCATGGGTTATAAACCCACGCTACTACTAAGTCGATAGTAGTAGCGCGGGTTATAAATCCCACGCTACCACCTGCATCTGCTCCCACCCCACCAACCATCCCACGCCATGTCTCAAAAAAAACACTCAGCGCCCGATCCAGATCCCCAATCCCGTCTCTGCTCCCACCTCCTCTCCTCAACGCCCCGCCGCAGGGCGTGGAAGCCGTGCATCCACTCCGGCCACCACGACAGCGCCACCTGGGGCCACGCCGCCACCGCCGACTTCGCGCCCGTGCCTAGGATGTGCCGCCTCGTCATGGCCAACTACGCCCCGCCCGACCTCCTCGTCGCTGTACCCCTCCTCCTCGACCCCTGAAATGCCGTGCGCCGCCGCACCTACGCCGACACGGGGGGCCTGGTCACTCCCTACCTCGTCTACCTCGACCACGCGCACGCTCCTCAACAACCGCCTCGGCAAGCGCCGCTTCGACGGCGGCTACGTCCACAACGGCCTCCTCCGCGTCGTCGGCTGGGTGCTCGACAGGGAGTGCGACCTGCTCCGGGACCTCCTCGACCGGTACCCCGCCTACACGCTCTCCTTCACGGGCCACTCCCTCGGCGCCGGCGTCGCCGCCATGCTCACCATGGTCGTCGTGCTCAACCTCGACAAGCTCGCCAAGGTCGAGAGGGGTCGCACTAGGTGCTACGCCATGGCCCCCGTCCGCTGTATGTCGCTCAACCTCGCCGTCAGATATGACGATGTCATCAACTCCGTCGTGCTGCAGGTGACTCACTGATGACCCACTTGATTTGGTTGCTTGCTTGTTTGAATTTGGTGGTTACAAGTTCAGTTGTAGAAGAATTTGGGTTACATGTAGTATGTCTGAATTTGGGTTACATGTAGCTGTCAGACTGAATTTTGGTGGATACCTGCTCTTCTTCTGAGTAAGATAAACATTGCATTGCAGAATCTAGTATAATGCCTATCTGAATTTTGCTGGGTGCTTCCTTGTTGCTAGAAATTCAGTTGCAGAATTTAGTTACATGCCTATCTGAATTTTGTTGGGTGCTCGCCTGTTGCTAAATTCAGTTATTACAGAAGTTTCAAGCTTTCCGTAGAGTATTTATTTGCGTCGTTTGGATGTATGGTTTGAGAGCAGCCATCGTTTTAGTTTGTTGTCTTGAAAGTTAGTATCCTGAGCGCATTGTTTTTGTATGCTAGTTTACGGCCTTATAGAGGCTGTTTACAAAAAGCTTCAATACAAATTTTGTAGAGGGTTTGTAGTAGATTACAAGGCCGATTTCAGTTTCAGTTTGGTCCACCGCTGTGAAAGGTGGAGGAGCCTAGATTGCAAGGCCGATTTCAGTTTCAGTTTTGATCGAGCCTAGATTGCAAGCCCGATTTTAATACTAGCACTGTCCATGCAGCTCCTCAATAATTCTAGTCAATTGGTTGGAAAGTCTTCTTGTTTTCACCATTTTTTTCTAGTTATATACATAGTTGGCTGGGATTATAATGCTGTCTTTGCTTACTGTAACTGTCCAAGTTGATGTAGGAAGATAAACAGTTGTTGATCGCTTCCACGATTAGCACCAACTAAGTTTCCTTAGATGTTTGCACCTTAGAAAGTGGTATCTGCTTAATATGAAGATTATTTGTCAGTTCTGTATCTGTAATATTACAAGCGGCCCACTTACAGGATGCTTGACAGGGCTACCCTGTGCAGCCCACTTACTTCCTTGCTTGTTTGCCGTGGACCCAACCGAAGCCTAATGGGCCACACTCCCCTGAATGCCTCTTGTAGTTCTCTCCAGTGTAAGTTTGCACACACTCCAATCCTAAATTATTAATCTAAAAAAAAATAAATAAAAAACTCTTAAATTATCTCTTCCTAGGAAAAATAGTATTAATGCTCTCTGCTGAAGTTTGAACTCGTATGACATTTTTGGGCTGTGAGATTTTATAAGAGGAAATTTCAGAAGATTCCAGCCACTGGGAAAGAAAGAAACAAAGAAGATTGCTGAACTTCAAGAAATATTTCCTGTATGATTCATAGGTTTTGGATTATTTTTTTATCCTCAAGATTGTTTTGAGTGTTCTTTGAATCATAGGATTCGCCAAGCCACGTGTACGATGTTAGCCGCTGATGACATCCTAACTGCCTAGTACCAAAATTCTTCATGGGTGACTTTTTTTCTTAGCGAATGGCACGCGTGGCTTCTTCTAGAAGCATAGACCATTGAAAGGAGAAGAGGACCATGACCTCACCTCATGTGTGTGTAATGCATGAGAGCCGTGCAGAAAGGGGAAAAGATCTTGTTTCATTCTTGGCCGGTTGCTTTCAGTTTCAGGTTAGTCGTCAGGCTAATAATTTGACTGTTTCTTCTGAAGGACTTGCTGTCAATGTTAGGCCATCCATGTAGTGTATAGTCGACCAGTCATCTCCATCACACGTGATTCATGAGATTCTCTTCTACTAGTCATCATTACTATGCAGATAATATCTTGTGTTAGACATGGGCCACCTGTTCAGTTTTACTCCCTCTGTCCCATAATATAAGAGTGTTTTTAACATGCTCTTATATTGTGGGCGGAGGGAGTAGCTATTTAGATCTCATACTCATAAAATCGTACGCATATAGATTTATCATGGGTCTTTGTTAATTAACAATTTTAATAGGTTTATCGGTATATTATGACAGAAACAGGTAAAAAGAAGAAGGTTGTGTTTCAAAGAGTGGATTGAGTACTAATTAGCCATCAATTCCATGATTCTTGAGTAGTTGGGCACTGTCCTGTTTAACTTCTTGTAGTATACTATGATAATTAACCACGATTTCCCTTGCTCTTCTTTCACAGTTCGGTTGAAATCATCATTCTTTTCCCACTTGCTAAGTAAGGTTGCAACAAAAGATATCAACACCATAGAAATTATGTGTTAATACTTTCCTTTTAAACTACTTAAAAAAATCAAAGAAATTGGATTTTTTTAGCCGTATTATCCTTTGAACATCTATATGAAATGATCTAAGTTTAAGTATATTTAGTTTTGAAGAAAACTAAAGGCAATTAATGTGAAAATTAGATATGTCCTATTACCTGGCAATATATAGTTCATCTAGGCTTGG
>LR880967.1:1016441096-1016454098 GCA_904067115.1 Aegilops sharonensis | reverse complement strand
AATTTTTTTTATTTTTCCTAATTTTGGCAGAATTTATGGGGTACCAGAAGTATGGTGAATGTTCAGATTACTACAGACTGTCCTGTTTAAGACATATTCTGTTTTTGATGCATAGTTTGCTTGTTTTGATGAAACTATCAATTTCTATCAGTGGATTAAGCCATGGAAAAGTTATATTACAGTAGCTACAATCAAAACAAAATATGAATTGGTTTGCAACAGTACTTAGAGTAGTGATTTGCTTTATTATACTAACAGATCTTACCAAGTTTTCTGTTGAAGTTTTGTGTGGATGAAGTGTTCGAGGATCGAGCAGGTCTCGATATGAGGAAAAGGAGGAGAGGCAAGAGCTCAAGCTTGGGGATGCCCAAGGCACCCCAAGTAAATATTCAAGGAGACTCAAGTGTCTAAGCTTGGGGATGCCCCTGAAGGCATCCCATCTTTCTTCAACAAGTATCGGTATGTTTTCGGATTCATTTCGTTCATGTGATATGTGCAAATCTTGGAGCGTATTTTGCATTTAGTTTTCACTTTTCTTTTATGCACCATGCTGGTATGAGATAGTCCATGGTTGATTAATAGAATGCTCATTGCACTTCACTTAAATCTTTTGAGTATGGCTTTATAGAATGTTTCATGTGCTTTACTTATATTATTTGAAGTTTGGATTGCCTGTTTCTCTTCACATAGAAAACCGCCATTTGTAGAATGCTCTTTTGCTTCACTTATATTTGTTAGAGCGTGGGCATATCTTTTGTAGAAAGAATTGAACTCTCTTGCTTCACTTATATCTATTTAGAGAGATGACAGGAATTGGTCATTCACATGGTTAGTCATAAAATCCTACATATAACTTGTAGATCACTGAATATGATATGTTTGATTCCTTGCAATAATTTTGCGATATAAAGGTGGTGATATTAGAGTCGTGCTAGTTGAGTAATTGTGAAATTGAGAAATACTTGTGTTGAGGTTTGCAAGTCCCGTAGAATGCACGTATGGTAACCGTTGTGTGACAAATTTGAAGCATGGGGTGTTTCTTTGATTGTCTTCCTTATGAGTGGCGGTCGGAGACGAGCGATGGTCTTTTCCTACCAATCTATCCCCCTTGGGGCATGCGTAGAAGTACTTTGCTTCGAGGGCTAATAAACTTTTGCAATAAGTATATGAGTTCTCTATGACTAATGTGAGTCCATGGATTATATGAACTCTTACCTTTTCGTAATTTGCTAACCTCTACGATACCGTGCATTGCCCTTTCTCACCTCGAGAGTTGGTGCAAACTTTGCCGGTGCATCCAAACCCCGTGATACGATAGGCTCTATCACACATAAGCCTTCTTATATCTTCCTCAAAACAGCCACCATACCTACCTATCATGGCATTTCCATAGCCATTCCAAGATATATTGCCATGCAAATTCCATCATCATCATATACATGACTTGAGCATTTATTGTCATATTGATTTGCATGATCGTAAGATAGCTAGCATGATGTTTTCATGGCTTGTCCGTTTTTTGATATCTTTGCTATGCTAGATCATTGCACATCCCGGTACACCACCGGAGGCATTCATATAGAGTCATATCTTTGTTCTAGATATCGAGTTGTAATATTGAGTTGTAAGTAAATAAAATTGTGATGATCATAATTATTAGAACATTGTCCCATGTGAGGTTATCAAAATAAAAGAGGCCAAAGAAGCCCAAATAAAAAAAAGGCCAAATAAGCCCACCAAAAAAAGAAAAAAAAGAGAAAACAAAAAAATGAGAGAAAAAGAGAGAAGGGGCAATGTTACTATCCTTTTACCACGCTTGTGCTTCAAATTAGCATCATGTTCTTCATATAGAGAGTCTCTTGAGTTATCACTTTCATATACTAGTGGGAATTTTCAATATAGAACTTGGCTTGTATATTCCGATGATGGGCTTCCTCAAATGCCTGAGGTCTTCATGAGCAAGCAAGTTGGATGCACACCCACTTAATTTCAGTTTGAGCTTTCATACACTTATATTTCTAGTGCATCCTTTGCATGGCAATCCCTACTCCTCGCATTGACATCAATTGATGGGCATCTCCATAGCCCGTTGATTTGCCGCGTCGATGTGAGATTTCCTTCCTTTTTTGTCTTCTCCACATAACCCCCATCATCATATGCTATTCCACCTATAGTGCTATATCCATGGCTTACACTCATGTATTGCGTGAGGGTTGAAAAGGCTGAAGCACGTTGAAAAGTATGAACCAATTGCTCGGCTTGTCATCGGGGTTGTGCATGATGGGAGCATTTTGTGTGACGAAAATGAAGCATGGCCAAACTATATGATTTTGTAGGGATAAGCTTTCTTTGGCTATGTTATTTTGATAAGACATAATTGCTTGGTTAGTATGCTTGAAGTATTATTGTCTTAATGTCAAATGATAGACTATTGCTTTGAATCACTCGTGTCTTAATATTCATGCCATGATTAGATATATGATCAAGATTATGCTAGGTAGCATTCCACATCAAAGATTATCTTTTTTATCATTTACCTACTCAAGGACGAGCAGGAATTAAGCCTGGGGATGCTGATACGTCTCCTTCATATCTATAATTTTTGATTGTTCCATGCCAATATTATACAACTTTCATATACTTTTGGCAACTTTTTATACTATTTTTGGGACTAACATATTGATCCAGTGCCCAGTCCCAGTTCCTATCTGTTGCATGTTTTATGTTTCGCAGAAAACCCATATCAAATAGAGTCCAAACGGAATAAAAAAGGATGGAGAATATTTTTGGAATATTGATGATTTTTGGGAAGAAGAATCAATGCGAGACGATGTTCGAGGGGCCCACGAGGCAGGTGGTGCGCCCCAGGAGGGTGGGCGCATCCCTGACCCTCGTGGACACCCCGTAAGGCAGTTGCTGCTCTTCTTTTGCCGCAAGAAAGCTAATATCCGGGAAAAATTCGCTTTGAAGGTTTCAATCCAATCGGAGTTACGGATCTCTGAGAATATAAAAAACGGTGAAAGGGCAGAATCGGGGACGCAGAAACAGAGAGACACAGAGAGCCAGATCCAATCTCGGAGGGGCTCTCGCCCCTCCCACGCCATGGAGACCATGGACCAGAGGGGAAACCCTTCTCCAATCTAGGGAGAAGGTCAAGGAAGAAGAAAAATAAGAAGGGGGGGGGGGGTTTCTCTCCCCCTCTCTCCCGGTGGCGCCGGAATGCCACCGGGGCCATCATCATCACCGTGATCTACACCAACACCTCTGTCATATTACCCAACATCGTCATCACCTTCCCCCATCTATATTTAGCGGTCCACTCTCCCGCAACCCGCTGTACCCTCTACTTGAACATGGTGCTTTATGCTTCATATTATTGTCCAATGATGTGTTGCCATCCTATGATGTATGAGTAGATTTTCGTTGTCCTATCGGTAATTGATGAATTGCTATGATTGGTTTAATTTGCTTGTGGTTATGTTGCTGTCCTTTGGTGCCCATAATATGAGCGAGCACGTGGATCACACCATAGGGTTAGTTGTATCTGGATAGGACCATGTATTGGAGGGCAAGAGTGACAAAAGCTTCAACCTAGCATAGAAATTGATGCATACGGGATTGAAGGGGGACAAATATATCTTAATGCTATGGTTGGGTTTTACCTTAATGAACGTTAGTATTTGCGGATGCTTGCTAATAGTTCCAATAATAAGTGCATAGAATTCCAAGTCAGGGATGACATGCTAGCAGTGGCCTCTCCCATATAAAACTTACTATCGGTATAGTAAAGTAGTCAATTGCTTAAGGACAATTTTGCAACTCCTGCCACCACTTTTCCACACTCGCTATACTAACTTTATTGCGCATTTATCTAAACAGCCCCTAGTTTATATTTATGTGCTCTTTATATTCTTGAAAACCTATCCCGTTACAACTACGAAGTACTTCTAGTTTCATACTTGTTTTAGGTAAAGCGAACGTTAAGCGTGCGTAGAGTTGTATCGGTGGTCGATAGAACTTGACGGAATGTTTGTTCCACCTTTAGCTCCTCGTTGGGTTCGACACTCTTACTTATCGAAAGAGGCTACAATTTATCCCCTATACTTGTGGGTTATCAATTGACATGTTCGACACTTTACATAGCGAATTTATTAAAAAAGGCCGAAACTAGGGGGCGAAGAAGTCGCTGAACGCGGCGTAGTCACCGCCGTCGCCGCCATCCTCGCCGTCGTCGTTGGCGGCCTTCTCCTCCTTGACGCGGACGCCCCTGCTGGACCCCTGCCCGGCGTCGCCATGGCGGACTGATGGCGGCGGCGGCGCGGCGGCGTCATTGCTATCGTCGAGGACGACGACGCCTCCTTCGTCGCGGTCCCAGCGGCGCTGTTCGTAGCGCTGCAGAGCAGCGCGCTGGTGCTCCATCTCCATCTTGAGATAGTCGTCGCGCGCCCATTTCAGGGCCGCCTCCTCGTCGAGCTCCACGTCGCCGTGCTCCGTCTTCACGGCGGGGAGCCCCGGCTCCGTCTTTGTAACATCCCAAATTTTCAATTTGGAATGTTATACATTAGATCATCATGCATATCATATTTTCTTGCATTTTGTTGATCCTAGAAATTTCACGCAACTCAAGGACCCTCGGAGAGAGTTGGAGATTTCGAAATTTTCGTACTGGAGTTCTCTCTAAACTATGAAAAGAGGATCATTGGATTTATTTATTTTATCTTCAAATATTTTTCCAATATCAAAAATAAGAGAGGGAATAATATGACTTTCCCAAAATTTAGGAAAAAAGAAGATTTAATAAATAAATCAAATTTTGGATTGTTCTCGGAGTTTATTTGCCTTAGGGAAAAATGCGTGTTTTCAAAAATTGCATTTTAGGCCCGAGTTAAAGTTCATTTTGTTCGACTCATTTTTAGGAGTCGGGAAAGTTTACTTTATTAATTTTGTAGTTCGTTTAGATTTTTTCTCTGTATTTTTTCTGCGCGCGAGACCGTTTAAAAAAAAACCTCAGCGCCTTGGGCCAAAGGCCCAAGCCGCCAAGGAGCCGGCCGGCCAAGGCCATCGCGCGCGCGCCAGGGAGCCAGGGAGCCGCCGATTCCTTTTTCCTAATCCTAGTAGGACTCTTGTACTACTTCCGTTTATTCCGTATTTGTTTCTAGATCTTTTTCCTCTTTGTTTCCTAATCCTAGTCTATTTCTTGTCCCCTACCCCAAGCAAAAACCCTCCCCTCCCCAATATAAATACCCAAGCACCCCCCGCCCTCTAACACATCAAACCAACACCTCTCCTCACCTCTCCTCTCCTCTCCACACCGCCGCCGCCCTACACGCCGCCGCCCCTCACCAGCGCCGCCGCCCCTCACCGCCGCCGCCGCCGCCACCCAACGCCGCCGCCGCCGGAGCCCCTCGCCTCTTCGAGGTACTAGCCCCGCGCCGCGTCACCTTTTCTTTTCCTCGGTTCGGTTTTTCGTAAATCGTTCCGGTTTCCGTTCCGGTTTTTCTAGATCGGTTTTTCGTTTCGGTTTTCTTTCCGAAACCCTAGATCGGTTTTTCTCGCCGGTTTTTCTTTCCGGTTTTGTTTAGCAAGCGTTCGCCGGACCGTTCGTCCTAACGAACGCGATCACCAGTTTGCTTCGGTTAATGAACGTCCGTTCGTTCAACCGTTCGTCGTTTTCTTTCTCATCGGATTTATTCCGCTATTTTTGTGATAGCGATTTCAGATCCGATTTTCTTTCTAGTTTATCTTCTCGCTCGTTTATCGGAATCAGGTGATTCAAGCGCCTGGAGTTTCGTTTCGAAACCGCCATTCCGACTAATCAACTTAAACAAAGTTTTGCTACTGTAAAAATTTGACTTAGTTTCAACTTGCTAGAACCGAGTTGTTTTCTTTCGTCATTTGACTTTCGTTGCTTTATTAGATTCGATTCTTTTTGCAACCAGGGTTCTTAAGTTGAACTTTCTGGTTAGATCTTTTATTCGAGATTTACCTGTGCATTAGATGAGTACTTATTGTATGCTTGTTGTTTGTCTGCGATAGATCACCCGGAGTGCGCCGCTTGTTACTTCGAGTCTCTAGGTTTCGCGGATCATCAGCAAGGCAAGTAACACTTGATCATACCTTTTCTACTACCCAGTTTTTATGCATTAGATCAATCCTCAAACACTTGCATGATTAGGATCTAATTAAATTGTGGGATGGGAAGTAGATGAGTTAGTACCTATTACCTGTTTTACTTATGAAACCTTGGGAGTTACTTCTACGTTTGCTTATTATGCTATGCTATGCTAGTAGACGTGGATTGGGTGAGTGTATTCCATGACAGATGTGAGATTGTTAAATTAATGGTTTATTTAAGGTGGCAACTTAAACACACATCTGGGTGGATTGAGGCACCTGGTTTCTATCAGGACTTGCCTGTTTTTCTTCGGACCGCCACCGAGGCTCAAAGGGATCATAAGATCATTCATGCTAGTAACTTCCGTGTGCAGCCACAAGCCATTATGGGCTCTGGCATAGTTGATTAAGTCGTGTGAACTCTTAAAGTGGTAGACTAGCTGATGTAGGGGTTGTAGGTGGTACGGTCTACCCATCGTAAGGTGCAAACGCTTCCGAAAGACTATGTCTCAGTCATCCGTCTCTCAAACACCATGTAGTGCGAGAAACCAAACGGAGGCGATCGAGTCTTGTGGGGAAAAGTGCGCAAACCTCTGCAGAGTGTACAAACTAATCATGATTAGCCGTGTCCCCGGTTATGCACATCTTGAGTATCTTGTACTTGAATATCATGTGAATCTCAACATGTTACTCTAATTAATATTGTTGGGTTTTTAATGAGTACTTTTAATTGGGATTGAGGATGCTGTCAACCATTCTCAATGTTTAACAACCACCATGATAGTTAAACAAATTTATTCCTTTGCAGTAGGGAAAAACTGGCTTTATGCAAAACTGTAACCGTAGAGCTTTACCACCAGCCACATATGCATGTAGTACAGGCTTATCATTCATTATTCTCTATGTGTTACATTGCCAGCATATTCCATGTGCTGACCCGTTTTCGGGCTGCAACTTTCATGTTGCAGACTTTCCAGACGACGAGTAAGGTGCTTTAGGTCGTGGTTCTATACTCAGTGATGCCGCTGGAGTTGATGGACTCACTTATCTTCCAAGTCTTCCGCTGTTATTGTTATTAGATGGCCTTAAGCCATTTTTATTGTAATAAGTCCTCTTTTGGACAAACGATGTAATAAGTGTGTGATTGCTACTCTGTTATAAATCCTTCGAAGTACTGTGTGGTGTCAGCATTACTGATCCAGGGATGACACCTGAGCACAGAGACTTGATCCATTCGGGTCGGGTCGCTACAAAGATGGTATCAGAGCCAGGTTGACTGTAGGACACGACCACTAAGTTAAAGCCATAGATCACTACTCTCTTCCCATTTCTAACTCCTCATCTTTTCTACTCTTTTAGGATGAAGGACGCCAAGATCAAGTACGCCCAACCAGATGAAGGCACACCTTTTGGATTTCACTTGAAGGAAGTCACCAAGTACCTGAACATTGGACTACGAAGCTTCACCAGGACTTTCAACGCCACTCTGCCTGAAGAGGAGCGCTGGAAGATTCAAGCTCACGTTCCGGGAAGGACATTCGCCCCAATCACCAAGCCTATATATAGTGTTTTCAGTGCACCAACCTGGAGTCTGGGAAAGAGCATGGCAGCTCATATCACCATGGGACGCATTGGAGAAGTTTATCGAGAAGACCTCAAGGACACTATCTACCAGATTTGCGGACGTCGGAATGAACAATAGGAGATAGTCAGCACCAAGAAGGACAGATCCATTGCAGCTTTCATCCAGGAGTTAAACCAGCACATTCGACGCCAGGAGAACTAGATGTGCAATGATATGATAGAGTTGAAGAATGCAAAGGGAAGGATCATCGAACTTGAAGAAGAACTAAAGTCTACACGTAAGGACTACATGGACGAGATCGTAGCTGTAGCAAGACACAATAACGATCTTAAGTATGAGATTGAAGAACTCAAGAAGAAATTGGCGCTCAAGAAAGAAGACAAGTACGTCGGCTGCCCGAGCAACTACATCATCATCGACGACACCGATTCGGATCCAAGTGAACCCGACTTTGAAGACGAAGCTGGAGCAGACATCATGGAGTCTTCCACCGGTTCAAATTAATAGATGACCCCCACATATTAGTAGTATTACCTCCATGTAAACATTATAGTACACGCACTTTTGCGATAGTTAGATCGTTGTAAGCCCTTTGTTTGGATTGAATGAAGTGATTTTGTGTGCATTTGCTCATGAGCATTCGGGTAGTGTTTTATCCTTAGACCTCACTCTATTCTTAATTTCTCATCTTTTCTAAACCCATCAGATGCCTCCGAGACGCGACCCCGGGTTTGTTTTCCCGCCAGAGATCACCCAGTTGATCCAGCAGCAGAACACTTTGATCCAAACATTGGTACAGAACCAAGGCAACAACAACAACAACAACCCACCGCCACCACCACCTGCAGATCAGTTGACACGTTTCTTAAGGCTGAATCCGCCGGTGTTTTCTAGTAGCACCGAGCCGATTGTAGCAGATGATTGGCTCCGTAAGGTAGGGAAGGAGTTGACCACTGCAGGATGTACAGATGGAGAAAAGGTGAAGTTTGCTGCACACCAGCTTGAAGGACCCGCAGCAGCATGGTGGGAGAATTTCATAGCCACTTACCCTGTAGACACTGTCACATGGGAACAGTTTCAGCAAGCTTCCCGCACCGCCCATGTCTCAGCAGGAGCTATGGCCATGAAGAAGCGTGAGTTTTGCAACTTACGCCAAGGAGGAAGGACTGTTGGCCAGTATGTGGATGATTTTAGTAAGTTAGCACGTTATGCCCCAGATGACGTTGCTACAGATGCAGCTAAGCAGGAGAAGTTTCTGGAAGGACTGAATGATGAATTAAGCATGCAGTTGATGGTAGCAAGTTTCAATAACTACCAGGAGTTGGTAGACCGTGCCCTCATGATTGAAGGAAAGCAGCAGCAAATTGAGAACCGCAAGAGGAAGTATGGGCAGGGGAAGTATAACTCTGGATCCCAGCAGAAGCCTCGTGATACCCCTAAACAGGGAGTTCATTTTCAGCATACCCATGGAGGAGGTAGTTCGCACAACCATAATGGCCACAAGAATGGTAATGGGAATGGAGGAAGCAACGGCCAGAACCGGACCACACCAACAACCCCAGCCAAGAAAGACTTGAGCCATGTCACCTGTTACAAGTGTCCCAAGACCAGACATTATGCAAATGAGTGTCCCGAAGGCCAAGGTGGAAATGGAAACTCTGGAAAGAAGCCAGACCCTTTCAACAGGGGACAGGTGAACCACATTGATGTGGAGGAGGTTGAAGATCAGCCCGATGCAGTAATCGGTAAGTTTTTGGTTAAGTTATTTACTGCACTAGTTCTTTTCAATACTGGTGCATCACATTCATACATATCAAGGGGATTTGTGGATAAGTACAAATTACCAACCCAAACCCTTAGGTCACCCATGCTAGTAACCTCACCCGGAGCAGAATACATGGCTAGTATATGGTGTGATCGACTGCCATTAAGGATTGGACACTATGTTTTTCCCTCGGACCTAATAGTTCTGGAATCCCAAGGATTGGATGTGATATGAGGCATGGATTGGTTATCGAAGTATGGAGGGAACATAGATTGCGCCACTAATTCAATTTTGCTTACCACCCCAGAAGGAAGAAGAATTAAGTATGTATCACGGCATGAGCCGAGGAGAGCTCATGTAAATTGCCTATCAGGAGTTGTGCAGGAAGAGGTGCCAGTAGTGAAGGACTATCCTGATGTATTTCCGGAAGAGTTACCAGGAATGCCACCGGATAGAGACATTGAGTTTTTGATTGAGCTGTTGCCAAAAACAGGCCCGATATCGAAGCGACCATGCAGGATGCCCGCACAGGATTTGGCGGAAATCAAGAAGCAGATTAAGGAGCTGTTGGATAAGGGTTATATACGCCCAAGTTCTTCGCCTTGGGGATCACCCGTACTGTTAGTGGAGAAGAAGGATGGATCATTAAGGATGGTTGTTGATTATCGTGGATTGAATGAAGTAACAATCAAGAACAAGTACCCACTACCAATGATAAATGATCTGTTTGATCGTTTGCAAGGAGCTAAAGTGTTTTCCAAGATCGATTTGCGATCAGGGTACCATCAGCTGAAGATTCGGGAGCAGGACATACCTAAGACAACATTTACCACGAGATATGGACTGTATGAGTACACCGTTATGTCATTTGGACTGACTAACGCGCCAGCCTATTTCATGAACCTGATGAACAAAGTGTTTATGGAGTTTTTGGATAAGTTCGTTGTGGTGTTCATTGATGATATTTTGGTTTTCTCGAAGAATGAAGAAGAACATAAGGAACATTTGCGATTGGTTTTGGAGAAGCTAAGAGAACATCAGTTATATGCCAAGTTCAGCAAATGTGAGTTTTGGCTAAAGGAAGTTGGATTTCTTGGACATGTTATATCCGGAGAAGGGATAGCAGTTGACCCCACAAAAGTTGAGACCGTAACCAACTGGGAAGCACCAACGACAGTTGGAGAGATCCGGAGTTTTCTTGGACTCGCAGGATACTACCGGAGATTCATTGAGAATATCTCAAGGATTGCAAAGCCTATGACAGAGTTGTTGAAGAAGGATACCAAGTTCATATGGACTGAGGACTGTGAGGCAAGTTTTCAGGAGTTGAAGAAAAGATTGGTTACCTCACCAGTGTTAATTTTGCCAGATCAGACCAAGGATTATGAGGTGTAATGCGACGCTTCACGTCGAGGACTTGGAGCAGTGCTTATGCAGGAAGGAAGAGTTGTTTCGTATGCTTCACGACAACTGAAACCTCATGAATTAAATTATGCCACACATGATTTGGAGTTAGCAGCCGTAGTGCAAGCGTTGAAGACATGGAGACATTTTCTCATTGGAAATCATTGTGAGGTGTACACGGATCACAAGAGTTTGAAGTACATCTTCACGCAGAAGGAGTTAAATCTCAGACAGAGGAGATGGTTGGAACTCATCAAGGATTATGATATGAGATTGCATTATCATCCCGGAAAGGCTAATGTAGTAGCTGACGCATTGAGCCGCAAGAGCCATGTCAATACGCTATTGACGGGAGAAATACCAAAGGAGCTAGCAGAAGATCTTCATGAGCTATGTTTGGAAATAGTTCCGAGAGGCTACGTAGCAGCATTGGAGATTCAGTCTACGTTGATGGATAAAATCAGGGAAGCTCAGAAAAAGGACAAAGAGATTGCGGATATAAAGAAGAAATTGAGCGAAGGAAAAGCTAAGGGATTTCGTGAGGATGAGCACGATACCCTATGGTTTGAGGACCGTATTTACGTGCCAAATGACCCGGAGATCAGGAAGTTGATTCTGCAAGAGGCACATGATTCACCCTATTCGATTCACCTAGGAAATACCAAAATGTATTTGGATTTGAAGGAAACGTTCTGGTGGACCGGAATGAAGAAGGATATCGCGAAGTATGTAGCAGTTTGTGATGTATGTCAAAGAGTGAAGGCAGAACATCAGAAGCCAGCAGGATTGTTGCAGCCATTGCCGATACCCGAATGGGAGTGGGATAAACTAGGCATGGATTTCATCACGGGTTTGCCAAAGACTCGTTCAGGCTATGATTCGATTTGGGTTATAGTCGACCACTTGACGAAGGTAGCTCATTTTATTCCAGTCAAGACTACCTATAGCAGTGCTAAGTTGGCAAAGATATACATGACCAGGATTGTGTGTTTGCACGGAGTTCCGAGGAGTATCGTATCAGATAGAGGAACCCAATTTACCTCAAAGTTTTGGAATCAGTTGCACGAAACATTGGGAACCAGGCTAGAATTCAGTACAGCTTTTCACCCACAGACAGATGGACAGACTGAGAGAGTCAATCAGATTTTGGAGGATATGCTGAGAGCTTGTGCACTAGATTATGGATCTAGTTGGGATGATAACTTGCCGTATGCAGAGTTTTCTTATAACAACAGTTACCAAACCAGCTTGAAGATGGCACCTTTCAAAGCCTTGTACGGAAGGAGGTGCAGGACACCGTTGTCATGGGACGAAGTTGGAGACCGTCAGTTGTGTGGACCAGATTTGATTAAGGAGTCTGAACAGAAAGTTAAGTTGATTCGCGATAGGCTCAAGGTAACCCAGTCCAGACAGAAAAGCTATGCGGATTCAAAACGCAAGGCGATAGAATATGAAGTTGGAGACAGAGTTTATCTCAGAGTATCCCCACTTCGAGGAGTTAAGCGTTTTGGAGTTAAAGGAAAATTGGCGCCACGTTTCGTTGGACCATATAGGATTTTGCAACGCATGGGAGAAGTTGCTTATAAGCTGGAATTGCCAGAGGGACTGTCAGGAGTTCATGATGTATTCCATGTTTCTCAGCTGAAGAAATGTCACGCCGAGATGGCGGAAGTACCGTTAAGGGATAGAGTACCACTTGAAGCAATTCAGTTGAAGGATGATTTAACATATGAGGAGAAACCAGTCAGGATTCTCGATTATGCCAGCAGAGTTACTCGCAGCAAGGTTATCATGTTTTGCAAGGTTCAGTGGAGCCACCACACTGAGGATGAAGCCACCTGGGAAAGAGAAGAAGATTTGCTCAAAGACCACCCTCACCTATTTTCTAGCCAACCCGAATCTCGAGGGCGAGATTCATCTTAAGGGGGGTAGGTTTGTAACATCCCAAATTTTCAATTTGGAATGTTATACATTAGATCGTCATGCATATCATATTTTCTTGCATTTTGTTGATCCTAGAAATTTCACGCAACTCAAGGACCCTCGGAGAGAGTTGGAGATTTCGAAATTTTCGTATTTGAGTTCTCTCAAAACTATGAAAAGAGGATCATTGGATTTATTTATTTTATCTTCA
>LR880967.1:1016422999-1016437921 GCA_904067115.1 Aegilops sharonensis | reverse complement strand
CGATCGAGTCTTGTGGGGAAAAGTGCGCAAACCTCTGCAGAGTGTACAAACTAATCATGATTAGCCGTGTCCCCGGTTATGGACATCTTGAGTATCTAGTACTTGAATATCATGTGAATCTCAACATGTTACTCTAATTAATATTGTTGGGTTTTTAATGAGTACTTTTAATTGGGATTGAGGATGCTGTCAACCATTCTCAATGTTTAACAACCACCATGATAGTTAAACAAATTTATTCCTTTGCAGTAGGGAAAAACTGGCTTTATGCAAAACTGTAACCGTAGAGCTTTACCACCAGCCACATATGCATGTAGTACAGGCTTATCATTCATTATTCTCTATGTGTTACATTGCCAGCATATTCCATGTGCTGACCCGTTTTCGGGCTGCAACTTTCATGTTGCAGACTTTTCAGACGACGAGTAAGGTGCTTTAGATCGTGGTTCTATACTCAGTGATGCCGCTGGAGTTGATGGACTCACTTATCTTCCAAGTCTTCCGCTGTTATCGTTATTAGATGGCCTTAAGCCATTTTTATTGTAATAAGTCCTCTTCTGGACAAACGATGTAATAAGTGTGTGATTGCTACTCTGTTATAAATCCTTCGAAGTACTGTGTGGTGTCAGCATTACTGATCCAGGGATGACACCTGAGCACAGAGACTTGATCCATTCGGGTCGGGTCGCTACAGTCTTCACGGCCGCAAGCCCCGGCTCCGTCTTTGGTTTGACGGAGCGCGGAGTAGCCGACGAGGAGGTACGCGGCCGCCCTCGTTTACGACGATGCCGGCGTTGCGAGTGCGCCGGCCAAGCGGCGTCTCCGCTGCGGGCTCGGCCTTGACGCTGGGCAAAGCCGGCGAGCCGGAGGAGTGGGAAGAAGAACGGTAGGAGGAGTGCGAGGAGGAAGTCGAGGATGAACCGAACCTCGTGGGCATCCATTGCCCGTCGCGTCGGTTCGTCGTGGCAGGGTATGGCAGCGGCGGTTCGTTGCCGTCCTCGAGGTACGACAGCACACCGTCGAGCGTGCGGCCGGGGGCGCCCCACCACACGCGGCGCCCCTCGCTGTTCTTGACGCCACCCACCACCGGCGCCCCGTTGGTGAACGCCAGCCTCTGCTCCTTGCCACGTGGTTGTCGGTGGCGTACTGAGGGAGGGCGAGCTGCTTTCTGTGAGGGATTCTCGCACGCGGTCGATCTCAGCGGCGAAGTAGGCGGGTCGCGCCTCGACGTCGGGCACTGGGGGAATGGGCACTCCCCCGTTGCTGAGTCTCCACCCCGTCGGCCCGGCGCGCATGTCCGGTGGCGCGGGGATGTTCGCCTCGAACAGGAGCCACGCCTCCCACTCGTGAAACGAGCGGCGGCCGAAGCCGTTGGCCGCCACCGCGTCGCTGGGGAAACGCGCGGCCATCGGGCGCTTGGGAGTGAGGGAGAGGGTGGGAAGAAGCGACGGCTGCGCACGGCAGAGGGAGAGCTCGGCGGCGGTCGATGGGCTAGTGCTGGTGTGGCTAGAGGCGAGGGAGGCCACCGGCTTATATAGTCGCGCCCGTGTGTACGCTGGCGGGAGGGGAGGCGTCACCGCGCCGCCCCGTTACGTGCCGCTCGTGATGAGGAATCAATGGCAAGGCTGACCGGCGGCGGCAGCGCGTCAGCCTTGGCATTGATTCCCGCGGGAACCGAGGCGATGAGGGAGATGAAGTGGCCGTCTCGCTGACTTGGCGGGCCCGCGGCTATTTCGCGCCAAAACCACTCGCCCGGTGCCCCGGGCGCCCCCCAACGCGCCGGGTTCGGCCTGGGTCCGCCGACGCTGATTTCGGCCCAAGCCGGCTAAAAACGGGTTCCTGGGGCGCGACTAGGGCGTTTTTTCGGTGCCGGCGCTAAAAAACACCTGGGAAGGCCGTGTTTGGGGCGCGGCTGGAGATGCTCTAAGGCACTTTGCATCGGAGGATCTATGGACTTGACATTCGTACTTTGGATTGCTCGTCTCTCATAAAGATATGAATGTGCTGTCAGGATGACCCCTGTTTGGAAGTCTTCTTGCTGGAAATGCTTCTCCTTGCAACTATGTTATTATTGGTCATCATTACACGATGGGTTACTATCTTGCAGATGCATGACATCTATCCTCCATGGGAGTAGTACAGAACACCTTGAGACCATAACATTAGAGAAGGAGAGTATATTGCGTATGCACTCCTAAGATAAATAGTACTCCTTCCATTTCTAAATATAAGATATTTTAAAGATTTCAATAAAAATTATTTATGAATGTATATAGACAACAGTTTTAAATAGCCTGCTTTAGCCCACTATAGCTCAGCTATAGTTGATTTGGAGGTCCGCCGCTATGCACCCGGCCTCAGATGATTTTTATTTCTAGGTGGAAGCCCAACAAAATGTCACCGACACGACGGACAACTTAAGTGCTTATTAATGCAAGTGGCGAACGAATCTGCATTATCACCATTAAATAATGCTTACATTGAGGAAAGATCGAAGTTGACGTTGATATTGGCGCGCCTATGCAACTGGCCTCGGATGATTTTTATTTCTAGGAGAGTGGAAGCCCAACAAAACGTCATCGACGCTATGGGCAACTTAACGGTGAATAGCTGTCAGGTAAATAGCTATCTTTCGTCACAATGTATATTGCACATGACGTCACAGTGTCTCCATTGGTGATGACAATAGCGGCCGATTTACAATGGTTGGACGTACTCCCCATTTACAATAGTACTGATTGACAGATTGTAAATTGATTATCTAATGTCAAATTTCAATAATCTAGCTAGTGTAGTACACCCTCCGTTCCTAAATATGAGCCCTTCTAGAGATTTTAATAGGGACTACATACGAAGCAAAATGAGTGACTCTACATTCTAAACTACGTCTATATCAATGTTTTAAATAGCGGGCTGTGTCCATAGGGGCACAAATATCAAGGTCAACTTCGATCTTTCATCAACGTAAGCATCATTTAAGGGTGATAATGCAGATTCGTTCGCCACTTGCATTAAGAAGTTAAGTTGCCCATCGTGTCGGTGCCGTTTTGTTGGGCTTCCATCTAGAAATAAAAATCATCTGAAGCCAGGTGCATAGGGAATATCAAGGTCACCTTCGATCTTTCATCAACGTACGCATCATTTAATGGTGATAATGCAGATTCGTTCGCCACTTGCATTAAGAAGTTAAGTTGCCCATCGTGTCGGTGCCTTTTAGAAATAAAAATCATCTGCGGCCAGGTGCATTGGCCCCCAAATATCACGGTCAAATTCGATCTTTCATCAATGTAAGCATCATTTAATGGCCATAATGCAGATTCGTTGGCCACTTGCATTAATAATGCAGCTCAGTAGTACTCTGTCCTAGGTAAGCCTGCTATACTAGTATTTCTTTCAGCCACTTGATCACATTTCCATCCAACTCAACCTGCGGCAGGGATTTTTTTTTCTAGTTTCCCGTTGTACATGCATGTGCTTTCTAGATCCATATACACGCTAAATCTAGGATGCCCTTACAATGCATCGTCAGATCTGAATGCCCGCAAAAAAAAATGAATGATTGTGTTTGTTCTATCTAACGGATGCGGTTCAATGTGGTCCTATATCGGTCCGCTAACTGGTCCGGACGCACTTTTTTCCTACAAATCAGAGAAAACCAAAGTTAGGTTTTGCCGGAGTCCGAATGTCTGCCTCACGAATCTAAAACCACGACGTACCCATCTCCTCTCCGTCCACATGGCGGAAGGCCACTGATGCAGTTTGATGGAAGGATTATTATGCTTTAGCATTTGGCGGATAGCATGTTTGGCGTTTGGCAGAAGCCACTAATCATTTTCTCTTGAAAAAAATATCCTTCGTTCTTTTTCTTCATATTCTCATTTGGTGAAAGCAAGTAGGCTGACCACCAGTTTATTTGGCTGACGTCAGTTCAAATGCTTAAGCAAGCTACTAGTCTAATTGCTTCATTTCGCGGAAGCTAGTTCAGACATTGGATTAGTATCCTTCCGCCAAAGCCAAATAATAGGCTATTATTTATAAGCTTCATTTTGTGGAAGCTTTGAATTAACAGCTTTACTATGCGAATGCTTTAGGAGCTTTTGGGGGGAAGCTTTAGTAGCTTCATATGGCGGAATCAACCATCCACCATGGTGCTTGGTGCTTAGTGCCTCATTTAGCCCGCTGCTTAGTAAATATCTGCTATTAATTAAATCACAAATCACTTTTGTTTTATAATTTAATAGAGGAGGACAAATGCGGATAGTTTTGTATGGATTGGTCCCCCTGCTGCTTAGTAAATACTAATTTTACAAGGTTTCTGCTTCGGTGTTCATGGACTGGTCCCTCCGGTCCACGGACGTGCATGTCCGGTTTGTGGGTTAGTGTTGGAGATGCGCTTAATCGGTATGCCGGCTTTAATCATAAATCAGTATTTATACCTTCCGAAGCTAAACTTGTATGTATACTAGGTTGCTGAAATTTGATCTAAGATAGTCAATTTACAATCCGGCAATCAGTAGTACACAAGTCCTCATCATGTGGTCACAATTGTGGGTTTGCGCAATAGTTCGCTGCTATTGTCATAAGCCAATGTAGACACTGTGACATCATGTAGGTACTCATTAGCCATTTTGTGACATCTCAAGCAAAAAAGTGATTCGTACCATAAGCAGCTGAACTGTGCTTAGTCTGGTCATAGGGGAAGTAACTTGGCTAGTAACATAATGTATTTCAAGACAAGTTTGCTTGTGTGGCATGTAGTTTATGTCGAGAGCCGTGTTTAGAGTAACATAATACGTTACTGTAACATAACGCAACCCAAAACAAAATGGGTCCACAATCTAATAAATGCAACCATCTATGATATTACTTCTATGTTACTCTGCACAATAAAGATACTCCCTCTGTTTCATTTTAGTCTGCATATCAAATTCGGTCCAAATTGAGCTTTGTAAAATTTGACTAACTTTATATTAAAACATATCAACATTCGCAATAAGAAGTCAATATTATCAGATGCAACATGAAATGTATTTTCATACTATATGATTTTACTATTGTAGATGTTTGTATTTTTATATAAATTTGGTCAAACTTTGTGTTGTTTGACTTCAACCAAATTTTATACGCGGACTAAAAATAAACCGAGGGAATAATAAAATGCGGTAGTGTTATATGCATGACACTACTCTTAAGTTACTTCCCACTATGACTAGCCTTAGGTCTTTCCTATGGCGTATTTAAGTAACTTCAGCGCTATTGGCCGTGATGCAAGTTAGATTCCTTGACTTGAGGCAGCACTGCACGTCACCCATTCCGATCCAAAGATTCCGGTATTCCCGCTTTCATCAACTTGCGTGCATCAGGCGACCTCCAAGTGTCCGTAAACTATTCTTGAATTTGCGATCTTACAACTGCCTCTCTCGGGCTTCCTTATAATCCCATGTAGTTGTGCGAGTTGATGCACAATTCGCAGCATTAGCCACCATCCATCAGTTGGTAGCGACACCACAAACACAAAACACACAAGAGAGAGAAAGTGGGAGAGCAGCAATGGCGGACTTCACGCTTGGCTTAGCCAAGACGGCGGTGGAGGGGACCCTGAGCAGGGTCCGGTTCGCGATCGATGAAGAGAACAACCTGAAGGCAGCAGCGCAGCTAGACCTGGCATTCATCACTGGGGAATTTGGAATGATGCAATCCTTTCTGGAAGTCGCCAGTAAGGAGCGTGCCAGGGATGAAGTGGTGAAGACCTGGGTGCGGCAGCTCCGAGACCTGGCCTTCGATGTCGAAGACTGCGTCGAGTTCGTTATCCACCTGGATAACGACTCGAACTGGAACTGGGTGTGGCGCCTGGTGCCATCCTGCATGGCACCACCTCGGACTCGAGACCTCGACAGGGCGGTTGCTGATTTGAAGAAGCTCAAGACGAGGGTCGAGGAGGTGAGCCAGAGGAACACTCGCTACAACCTTATAAGCGACTCTGGCTCCAATCCTGTCTCATCGGCTGAGGAGCTTCCCACCACCAGCTCATCAATGATCCACATCCTGATGGAGCTATGGGAGGCCAATGGGAAGCACCGTGGTTTTTGCAACCTCCAAAAGTTGATAACCAATGAGGGCAATGACCTTCAAGTAATCTCATTGTGGGCAAGTTCAGGATCTGATATTGAGGGGGCTCAAATCATTAATAAGGCGTATTGCGACGCAAAAATCAGCAAGATTTTTGAAGTATTTGCCTGGGTAAAGCTGACACATCCATTTAACCTTGATGAGTTTCTCAAGAACTTGCAGACTCAGTTACAAAACAGCACTCTATTTTGCCAAGGTGGCGACTTCAAGGGCAAGACTTCTGAAGATGATCCCATGAAGCAATTGACTGCGCAGAAATATCTGGTCATCCTAGAAGGAATATGCAATGCTGTGGAGTGGGATAGCATCATAACACACCTGCCAGATAATAACAATGGCAGCCGGATTGTTGTGTCCACCAAGCAGATTGGGGATGCAATTCTTTTCGCAGCGGCCCAGTACCAGGTATCAGTGCTCAGAGAGATGACAGGTGGTCACTATCTTTGTGCATTTCATAATGAGGTAACGCCCTAAGACCCGGAAAACTTTAATTTATTAGTACGTACACTTTCTATAAATTACTTTGTCCATGTTTTTTCCCACTTCATTTTATAGGTAATCATAACATGTGCGTAAAATATCTAAGAATTTTAATGCCAATAAATAGTGTAGATTAAGGCTGGTCATAATGGTGGTATTATCATACATGACAACTAGACATTTTTTTTTGTGGCGGCACACAATTATCTGAGAGAAAAGAAACCTGCATATCACAATATGATAGCATGTCATATTAAAAAATGTACTAATACTATGTGTAATGCATGACAATAAATGAGCTCACTATGATACTATGTATTGTGGAGGTAGTATCATATACATGATACTACAGTATGATATTCCATTGTGACAAGTCTAACATCATACTCCCACGGAGTATCAAATAGTGCCGCGAGTTCATATTTGGGCAGATTCAGTGCTCCACCTTGTACTATATATATCTTAATCATTATCCCTATATAAAATATGATGTAATATCATATCTAATGAGTAAAGAGAGAGCAAGATGAATGTATGCCTGCACGCATCATGCCCAAAGAAGTAGTGAATGGAAACGTAATTAAAACTCATGCACCACCGCTACGTCTAATTAAGACGTCAAAAGAAACAAAGGATTAATCCTTAAACTAGTTGTTTGTATTTTGACATAGTTAAGTCATATTTTACAATGAAGTAAAAGGTAAGAAAAAATTATGACCGTGCACAGTTTATAAGACAAGGAACAAATCACCGTCACTGCATCTAGAAAATGTGATCCAACCTTGGCCCAAAAATTCTGAGGAAAGAACCATAGATGTATATTGCACGCATCTAGTAAGGCAATCTACTTTTTCAGAATGTGTAGTTTTATAAGTCAAAACTGAAGGTGAGGAGGCTATATAAATCTCTATTGCATCAATGCCAAAGAAATATTCCTAGATCTATCATAGGATGTAGTTTGATCAAGCTCTGGATCTCAATTGCACCAATGCTAACTTCGGACAGAGCAAACACACGGTCTCCCAAACAATCGCACAAGGGTCGGCTGCAGAACACACTCAGACAAACACGTCATATCAAATTTAGTTAGAGGCACATATTGTGCCTCGTGTTTTCCTCTTATTGCTTATGTAACAATGGTACTTGCAGTAGTTACAGCAGGCTACTCACTAGGTTAGCCCCGTAGACCAACATTCTTTTGGGCACACTCTGTCCTCCGGCCCACCACGAGAAACTTCCTTGCGAGTCACTCCTCTCCATATTGTTTTCAGCAAAGATGACCTTTCAGAAAGGCCGGTGATATGCACCGGCGCACGGACCCAAATTTGGGTCGGTCGGCCTGCAGCCGTTGGATTTCATGGATCGTAACCATCCACTGCATCTTCTTCATGAGTCTGTGAGAAGGGTCCCCCGCATCTCATGGGTCTGCCTCATCTCGCCGGGCACATCTTCTATGGACGTCGCCCTCACCGGCCGTCCACGTCAACGGTCGCCGTCCCTGCCGTCCGTCCTTGCCGCCCTCGCCGTCCATTCTCGTCGCCGTCACCGCCCTCGCCTGCCGTCCTTAATTCCTCGTCACGCCTCGCGCTCGACACACGCTAGAAGCCATACCAGAAAGCTCCAGAGTATCTTAGGATCTTCCGCGCCTTGCGCTCGACACACGAGATTTGGCCGCTCGCCAAAGGAAGCTAGGTCCCGGCGGCTATCTCAAGGACGATGCTTGTATCTGTGTACCGTTGGCTCCATGGTGTTGTGCATCACGCGGTAGAGGGAGTTGTACTCCCTTCGTCCCATAATGTAAGACGTTTTTTGATACTACACTAGTGTCAAACAGCGTCTTATATTATGGGACGGAGGGAGTAGAAGGAAAAGAATAGGATGTGTAGCACAATGAATTGATCGGTGCACCAGGCACGTATATATGAGTACAGAGGGGGGGGGGGGGTCGTTGTCAAATCCGGCATATCTCTTAGTAGGGGTCCTAAACTAGGCGTCTTGGAGCGATGGTAACATGAACACGGGATTTTATCCAGGTTCGGGCCCTCTTGATGGAGGTAAAACCCTACATCCTGCTTTTGATTGTATTCATATGGAGTGTAGTACAGAGTACATGTGTCTATCAAGAGATTTATCTAATGAATATCAGACTGTCTATGGACTAGCCTGGCCTCGGTTTATATAACACATCGGAGGCCTAGGGTTTAGGAGAGTCCTCGTCTTGGGCGCCAAGTCTTGTGGAGTCTTCCTTGTATGCGGCAGGGGCTGTCCGAACTGGCCCATGATTGAGCCGCGATGGGGGTCCTCGACCCGATCCAGCTGGTCGGGGGATGACGTGGTGGGTACCCCCTAGTCCAGGACACCGTCAGTAGCCCCCCTGAATCGGTCTGCAAGTTGGGGACGCTCCTCGATTCTTCCGAACTGTTCTTCGTCTTCGGTCGTCGGTCTTGAAAACTGGTTCAACAAATCTTCTCATCTTTAGTTTTGAGGATCACCAAAGTGAATTCGAAGAGTTTACACATCGGGTATCCGAGGAGCCCCTTTAAGTCTTCGGCCTTCAACAATTCCTTATTATTTTTATGCCACACCTCGGGTTTAAGGTTGTTCCCGTGCGGTGTCCCAACACCGGACCGCATTTGAGGTATCCTTTGTAGCCGAGCACCAACGCCGAACTGTATCCGAGCTCCAACGCAGGACTGTATCCAAGCTCCAACGCTGGAGAGTATCCGAGCTCCAACGCCGGGCTATATCCGAGGTGTCATAGATCACCTTGGCTCAAAAAAGTCGAAGGAGTTTAGCCGAACTTAATGCCAAAAATGCCCTCTATGGAGCCAGCCACTTGCATCCGAGCTATATCTTGAAATGCTTTCGAGGTGGTTCAGCACCTCGGTCATGGGCTGATTGTTTGCGGATTTTATTTCCGAAGCATATAAATTTATTTGATGTCAATATGTATAACCTGTAGCCCTCAACGTGTGTGTCAGTCTAAAACCCGAGATGCACCTGAAGGAAAACATGAAACTGCTGAGCGTAGTAGCCCCTGAGACTCACGTCGATTCGCAAGATCAGCCTGAGGATCAACTCCTAGCTCGGCAGCATACGTAGGAATAGAAACACGGTGTAGTGTATTAGCAATAATAGATACTCGTCGCCGGAGAGCCGGTTGGCGAGGCAGCCGGCAAGGCAGACGGGGAGCCAGTTGGCGAGGCGGTTCGTCCCATGGCGCGAGGGCCACCAAAGCCTGGAGGCGGTCTGAGAGCCGCACGAGGCTGTCCAGCTGACGGGGTCGCCAATGGGCCGCCGGTGGTTGACGGTGACCGGGCAACAAGAGGCACCTGCTGCTGAAACGAAAACACCTTCTCATTAAAGTAACATGTCGGGATGTGAACACACGATGTGATACAGGGTCGTAGCAGCGGTAGCCTTTTGTGTTAGGTGGATAGCCGAGAAAGATGCAAGCAACAGAGCGGGGTGCAAGTTTATAAGGCACAGTGGCGGCGATGCTAGGGTAGCAGAGACGGCCGAAGATGCAAAGGCCATCATAAGATGGGGGCGCACCAAGGAGGAGATGGTGAGGGGCATAGTTTCAGCGTGGGTGACATGGGCGGATGTTGATGAGGAGGGTGGCGGTGGCGAGAGCGTCCGGCCAAAACCGGGGAGGCACGTTAGAGTGAAAAAGCAATGTGCGGACGCGGTCATTAAGAATGCAAAGGATACGCTCGGCACGACCATTTTGTTGGGACGTGTAGGGACAAGTAAGGCGGAAGATAGTGTCGTGGGAGGCTAGAAGGTTATGAACAACAACGTTGTCAAAATCTTTTCCGTTGTCATTTTGGAACGCAAGGATAGGACGACCAAACTGTGTCGTGACATAGGAATAAAAGGCGGTGTGTGTGGCAAGGGCGTCGGACTTGCGACGAAGACGAAATGTCCATACATAATGAGAGAAATCATCTAAGATCACCAAATAGTATAGGTAGCCCGTGTTTCTTGCAACCGGGGATTTCCAAACATCACTATGCAATAACTAAAAAAGAAAAGTGGAAGTAGTGATAGATGTGCTAAAGGGAAGATGAACGTGCTTGCCGAGATGACAAGCCTCACAAGTATGGTCGTCGATCTTATTGCATGAGAATGAAAAACTCTTAAGAATGTGACGCAAAGTGGTGGGGTTCGGGTGTCCCAAACGAGCATGCTAAAGGTCGACACCTGCGGCGAGGGCGACTGGAGTGGTGGAGGCAGTGGCGGAGGAGTGTATTGGATAGAGCTCGTCAGGACAATCACAGCTGTGAAGGACCATCCGAGTACGGGTGTCCTTCACAGAAAAACCAACAGCATCAAATTCAATGGTAATGGAATTCTCACAAGCAAGACGACGAACAGATACGTGATTCCTATTTCCTAACTAAATCAGGAGAACCAAGAATATCAGACATAGTGATAGGCGGAGATGTAGAAGGAAACGAAGTACGACCAACATGTGTGATAGGTAAAGTGGAACCGTTACCAACGGTGATGCGAGTAGGAGTACGAACCGGATTGAAGGAGGTTAGAGTACCGGGATGAGATGTCATGTGGGCAGTGGCGCCCGAGTCCATGTACCAAGCGTCGCCGGTACCAAGCGCCGCCGGTGATGGGGCCGAGTGCAGTGCAGCCAAAGAAGTAGGGTCCCATGGCGGTGAGACCGGGGCGGGCAGAACATAGCCGCAGGCCATCGTCATGGGGACCAGAGCCGCGGAGCCGGCACCGGCCAGCTGCGGCGGCACGACGTAGGGGGGCATCTGCTGCAGCACGGCATAAGGTGACGGCTGCTGCGGCACGGCGTAAGGCGCCTGCTGCTGGGGCGCTGCGATCAGCGCCTGATGGATGGCCGCAGCCCAAGGCGTCGTGGCCTGCTGCTGGCGGGGCGGGCCCACCTTGGCCAGTGCCCTTCCGACCACGACGGCCACCACGGCGGCGATCATAGGAGGCCGGCTGGGGCGACAGCCCCTGGAAGAATCCCGCGGGCGGCGGTTACGAGCCGTAGGAGGCCTCAGTCAGAGGGAACCGCGGCGTGGTGGGCGCTAGCAAGGGCGGCGGTGGCGGACCGCCGTGTATGTTCCGGCGTAGAGAGCGGTGTGGGTGGCCCTGGTTGTCGCCATCTGCATGCGGCGTGGGAGGTGGAGATGGCACGGGTTAGGGGTCGGCGCGGGTGGAAAGACAGAGCTGGTTGGAAGGCGGCATGGGTGGGAGGCGACGCAGATGGGAAGGCGACGAGGTTGGGAAGACGACACGGGTTGGGAGGCTGCGCAGGTGCGGAAGCGGGAGAGCAGCGGCAACCGGCGGCAGCGGCGGCTAGAGAGGAGACGGCGGCGGCGGCGAGTGGTGGCGGTGTCGGGTAGGGTTTGACGCGGTGGGGGGAGGAGGAGCGGCGCGGTGGGAGTGTGGTGCGGAAGCAGGATGCGCGGCGATCAGCGGCGGCGGCGGCTGGCGCGGCGTGTGGCGGGAGAGCAGCGGCGACTAGCGGCGGCGGCAGCGACCGGGGAGATCGGTGGCGACGGCGGCGGCTGGTGACGGCGGCTAGAGAGTGGGGCGGCGGCGGCGGCAGCTAAGGCTAGGATCTTGCTGTGACTGATACCATGTAGAAGAAGAAAAATAGGCTATGCAACACAATGCATTGATCGGTGCATCAGGCACGTATATATGAGTGCAGAGGAGGGGCCTCAACTTTAACTATATAGATAAACTAGGAGATGAGCCTAAGACACAATATACACGTACACATATATTTAACAGGAATGAACTGATTGATGCACATGGGGTGCTCGACATAATGTGCAAGGGAGAAGAGAGATAATGTGGGGTGGGGGGGGGGCGGCGGCGGCGGCAGCGACTGGGGAGGGCGGCGGCGGCGGCAGCGACTGGGGAGGGCGGCGGCGGCGGCAGCGACTGGGGAGGGCGGCGGCGGCGGCAGCGACTGGGGAGGGCGGCGGCGGCGGCAGCGACTGGGGAGGGCGGCGGCGGCGGCAGCGACTGGGGAGGGCGGCGGCGGCGGCAGCGACTGGGGAGGGCGGCGGCGGCGGCAGCGACTGGGGAGGGCGGCGGCGGCGGCAGCGACTGGGGAGGGCGGCGGCGGCGGCAGCGACTGGGGAGGGCGGCGGCGGCGGCAGCGACTGGGGAGGGCGGCGGCGGCGGCAGCGACTGGGGAGGGCGGCGGCGGCGGCAGCGACTGGGGAGGGCGGCGGCGGCGGCAGCGACTGGGGAGGGCGGCGGCGGCGGCAGCGACTGGGGAGGGCGGCGGCGGCGGCAGCGACTGGGGAGGGCGGCGGCGGCGGAGCGGGGTGGCGGTGGCGGGGAGGGCGTGGGGCGGGGGGGGGAGGGGGGGGCGGGGGGGGGGGCGGCGGCCTTCGTCAACGTAACGTGCCTGTCAAACCGTGGGAAGATTTGGTGCTAAGTCAACACCAATGGTGGGCTCCGCCAGTCAGATTTGATGTCAAAATGAGCTCAATCGAGCGTTTAGTGCTTTTGACAAGCAGCTCTATGTCCTTTGTCTCGCCGACCGTCTTGTCGACTTCCACGGATCCCCATACACTGTGTGCATGCATGCAGCCCTTTATCTTTGTGGCCCACGCATCTCCTTCAAGTCTTACTTCCGTTTTACTTGGTCCGTGTCACAGCTTGACCATAACGAATAATTATTTAACTCCATTTGGACAAAACTTGACACCAAAGCTTATGCATGGTGTTCTTCGACTGATCGTACTTTTGATGGTGAGGATGTTATTGATTGTGAACCTATATTAAGCTTTTTTTTTAGGGAAGAACCTATATTAGGCTATTTACACATAGGAATGAAAAAAGTCGCGGAAAACCGAATTATTATACAATACTCACCTTCTGTAACAAGGTGGGATTATTTAGCTACTATGTTTACATAAGCAACACGCTTTACTTCTGATACCAAATGTTAGCTTCCTCACGGATCCAACACGCGATCTCTTGAAGGTTCACACAAGCACCTGGCGCAGAACACAAGCAGACGAACGGAGATTATCCATGTATCGTGCCTCATGTTTTCCTCTGATTGATTTACTTATTTTTTTTCTGGTGATTACCACCGACCCATGCCGTTGGTTACTCGGTGTACATGCAGCGAGAACTACCGAACTCATTGGTATACTAGGTGAACTTCTTTTTTGGCATGCATTTTTTTAGAAAATAGTGTGGCCGTGCCTGGGCTTACCAGCGCTTATTGACTCACATCGAAATACTTTCACGATAGTGAGAGGCGACACTGCACTTGCATCAAATTGGCTATTTTCTTTCCCCTAAATTTTTATTTGGCTATTTTCCTTTTGCGAAACTCTGAAATCTGGTACTCAACACTCACTAATTTCCTGACGCCTAGGGCATGGAAAACCGTAGTCGACATATTTTGTTTTTGCGGGGGTGGCCGACATCTATTGCAATCCATGTTACTGTAGATATGTTTAACCAATCACAACGATCCTCCCAATAAATCTTCCGAAAGAAGTGCCTAAATTAACAACTCTCATTATTACCTGCAGGGTTCAGGGCGTCGAAATGTCATGTGTAACATTATTTGGCTATTAAAACGTCCTGGTGTGATCTCTGTTTGGGGGACTGGTAATGATAAATCAACTCTTGTCAAAGAACTGTTCAACCTTATAACAAATGGGAATGAAGAAAAAATAATGTCTCAAAAGCCAGAAGATATAAGGTACGGATGGGTTGATGTGGCCCAACCATTCAGTTTGAAGAAGTTCTGCCGGGGCTTGTTGCAGTCGTTCGTTGAAAATGTTCCTAAATTCGACGAGTATACATTTGACTTCGACGAGGATAATATTGACCCCTACGAGGAAGATTTCGATTATGATACTGAGTCCGTCCAGGGTATTCGGGAAGCAATTGAAGGCTACGAGTATGGTGAAGATTCTGTGGATATGGTGGGATTGTTACGTAGGGAGCTTTGTAAGCGTGACTGCCTGGTAGTTATTAACGGCATGCAGTCCACAGAAGACTGGCAGTTAATAAAAAGCACATTGACACCAGAAGGTAATAAAAGTCATATAATTGTCATAACAGATGCCGAGACTGTGGCCACAAGTTGTGTAGATCATGAATATCATGCACTGAATGTCAACGACGTGGCCCTTCATCCTTCCATGCAGGTATGCTTACTCCTGTAATAAGGTTAATTATCATATACGTACTTCCTTCGCCTCGTCTACCAGCCAGTTTAACTTTCATACTCTCCGCGTCCCACAATATATTGCACATTAGTTTTCTTGAATGTCAACCCACGCAAAATTTGAT